>FN649748.1:3572335-3604409 GCA_000310025.1 Ectocarpus siliculosus
CCCCCCCCCCCCCCCCCCCCGATACTCGGCAGGGCAACCCGACCACAACAACACCCCAACCAAAGGATGACACCAAACGCTTGCTTGCGAAACGACCATATTCTTTAGCGGATAGAGTCGACGAAGAAAGTCAGAAAAAACACCAACGTAGGGTTGTGACTCTTGACACAAAAAACAAATCAATAAGAGCATGCATCGATCCTTGTGACTTGCAGGATTCTCTTGTCTCCGCATTGTTGCCAACTACTATTGTGATCACGGGGTCTGCGGACCTACCATAACACTTTCGTATAGAAACGGCGGATCAAAACCAGGGCCATTCAAGAGAAAACTGAAACATAAAAACACCGACTGCAAGTATCAAGCCTCTTTCGCTCATCTGCCGTCCACTAGCAAGGGTTGTTACACCGACAACCTAACAAGCGGCCCCAACATACGCCGGGTATTGTCCAGTGCTTGCTACAAATTCGCGAATATGTCGAAAGCACATAGAGGCGGCCCAATAAGATCGGCATTCGAGGAAATCGAGACACACGCGAAAACCAAGTTAGTCTCTTCATATCTGTCCCGACAACCGATATTACGAACCAATGACCAAACCACGCAATTTAGGCCTAGATAAACAGGTTGTACTACTTGCTGCGGCCCGACCATATACAACGTAGTAGTGGATAGAGACGGCCGAGCAAACATTTACTGGAGGCAGCACATGAGCACCTAGACAGCATCTACTTCCCCAAGCCTCTCTCGGCTTGTCGACTCTTTCTTGTCTATCCCCACAAACATCCATACAAATAAAACAACCAACAGCAAAAAAAAAGCAGACGCCGTGAAAAACACACACCACAGGCGTCGTCAAGCGTTTCTGTCGCGCGACTTCACCGCTATACACTTATGTATGATGAATAAATACCCACGTAGTAGAACGTCTCCATCACCTTTGGTCTGAAAAACTCCCGGGCAACGTGGCCCGTCTAAGCCCGCCAGCAACACCAACATGTTCGACCAAAACATGCCAAACGTCCTCCCGTGGCTCCAAGAGGTATACACACATGTACATGATGGGCCTTACGCCACCGCTCGCCACACACTCGCACCACCTTACAACGGCGTCATCGTGGACAAAAGACCCGAGCCGTTATTTTACAAAGCAGTCCTCTTTTTTCGAAACGCCGTCCTCTATGTAAGTCGCGTAGACCTACGCCACTGCGAACCATCGCAATCATCACATCCGCATTGAGTGCAGTACCTCAAGCGCCGTACTTCTGTACCTGTACCATTTCGGGGCCCCGCAACGAGTCGGTGGGACGCGCGGTTACCTGCAGGGTCCTGTTGAGGCCCCTCCCGCTTTCACGCTCCTCCTTGATCGTTCCGCGGTTCTCCCGACAAACATCCTCAACTGCACTCTTCAGCTTGATTGTGTCAGCTTTGTTGATGTTGTCGTCGTCGTCGTCGTTGCTGTTGTTGATTTGAATCGTTTCAACCTTGTCCGTGTTGCTGTCGCTCTTGTCGTTGTCGTGGCTGTGGATGCCTGGGTGGACATCGTCAGAGCCGTCGAACGAGCCGTTCAAGTCTTGGTTGAAGGCGGACGACATGCCCTTCACTCCGACTTCGTAGTCGTCCACAGTCCAGCCCTGCGTTGTGCCGTTACACGGTAGGAAAAAAGGCACGTTTCAATCAATTTTCAAACCATCAAGAACCGAATCCAACTCTTTGCTTTGAACAAAGGCATTCAAAAATAGGCCAAGCGTACGGATGTCGTGTCCGTTTCGGTGTGGGTTGAATGCGGAGATTGATCGAGGCATGAGGGCACATTGTGAGGGAATAGGGGAAAAAAGAGACGTGAGGTGCGCTAGGTCAGTCTTGAAATATTGCAGAAAAGATGAATGTGTGCACTGCGTTAGTGAAGTCGGAAAGGGGGAAACTTCCCTTGTCGTCTTTGTCGTTCCCCGACGTGCGATTATTTCGGTCTCCGGCTAGTCCACAGTATGGCTAGATGAAGTGTAAGATAGGGGTGGGTAAGTGCCTGTCAAGGTATCCACAGACAGACAGTATGCAACATAGGCGAAGCGGAGCGGCTAAACCGTAGAGGTGCTCAAACAACAGAGACGGGTACAGACGTGCGTACCTGCTTTCCGAGGGCGAGAATGTGCTCCTGGGCGTCGATGCCGGCATGCTTGCGAAAGTTCAAGAGGTAGAGCTTTGATTCAGGCTTCACCTGAGGAAGGACGACCGAAAGGGCAAGGAACGTGACGCACAGGCAGCAGCAGACACGCGTGGTAATGGAGTAGGATTAGAACTTGCCTCGTTGCGCGAAATCGCGCGATGTAGCGACGATCAAACACCGTGTGTCTGACTGCTGTGCCATTCATGTTTAGCTTCTTCTTCCTACTTGTTTCGGGTGTCACGGCAATTGTTCATATGTACGTGTGCCGCGACGATTAAAGTCGTTGCACCAATTCGGTTTTCGTGGTTGTGACCATTCCGTGTCAATTTGATGCGGGCGAGGACTGCACACGGGACGTGTACGCAACATCCTGGCAAGGACGCCAGCCATCGGCAATCCCACCGTACCAAGAGTCTATCCGGCGAGGCTTCAGCGCACAACAACAACGACAAAATCGCACCCACCTCTCCCTGGGCAAGCTCCCGCTGTACCAAGGCCTCGTACTTGACAAAGTGCTGTGATCCCTGCCTGGGTGCTACGCCTGGCTGGAAACCGACTTCGAACTCTTCTTCTGTCCACCCGCGTTCTGAGAGCATGAACTTGTGCTCCTCCAACGCAATGCCGTGCGTTTCGCGGTACCTGGCCGCGGTGAAGGCACCAACCAAGAGACGTCAGAGATGTTGATACAAAGAAGAAAAAACGCAGACAGCATGACAACAAAATATATTTGTATCATAGATAAAACAGGAACGAAATAAACTCGTATCTACCGTATGTCCAACAGGTGGAACCTCCTGCTGGATAGCCCGGCCACGCCTCTCGTGATTTTCGCCCAAGAGAACGCCCAAGCACGGCCGTGGGAACGTTCACGCACACTAGTGGGCGAACCACAGCAGTACAGCGGTAGTGTGCGCCGTAGCAACAACATAACGCCCACCAACAGCGTCAATAGGTTCGTGCGGTCAACGTCGCCGCGTCGCATCTCCCAATCACCTTTGCAGCTTCCTCTTTTCGGTCTGGTTAATCTCTCCGCCTTCCAGGGTCTCCTCGAGCAGCATCCGGTACTTGGTCTTGTGTCCCCGGGACTGGTTGACTTTGTTCGAAAAGTCCTCGGAGATGGCCTTCTGAAGACCCGCGCCAATCAAAGGCCGGCGCTTGATGAAGGCGCGCAGGGCGTGCTGGTCCCAGACGTACACCACCACCTGGCGCCCGCGCCCGTGCGAGGGAGCAGCAGAGGGTGAGGCAGAGGGACGGGATGAGGTGGATCCTACGAAATATATTGTACGACGTGCTTGCACCGGGCAAAACAAGTTAGCCTCGCGTGTGGGGGTACCGAAACCGCTGCGGGGGCGGTAGGGTGCCTGACACGCAACACCTCGCAGGTTAGCGACAACTAATTGATACATGAACACGTCGACAAATCAAGACACGACGAGACACGCTACGGGTGACCCAATGTTGTTTGTGATGTGTCCGTCGCTTCCACATGTTGTCTGACCTTTCGCGGCCACTCCAAAAGACACTAAATAGCCCTTAACAAGCCCCAACAAAGAACGCTGTTACCGCCAAAATGGCACGCCGTTTGTAGGGGGGGGTAAGGCTATACTGTACACACTCGATGCTGTGCCCCCTGTAGAAAAACAACGCCAGGTAGGATGTTTCGAGGTGGTCGTTGTGGCCGTTTCATTCCCATGCAATCCTCGTTTCGCTTCGCTCATGTGGCAGTTACCGCATTTTCTTGCAGCACTACCCACATAGACTATGTGTATGTAAACCCCGTAATAGGTTCAAGCGAAGGAAAAACAACAGTCAGAAATTCGCCTACACGTCGTACACTGGAGGAGTCACAACTCACATCCGAAGTAGCCGTGACGGTGTTCTTCGTGCATTCCATCTTCCCCAAGTCTTTCGGCCCGTCCACCACATCGGGCACGAGCGACAGGGCGACGTTCCCAACCACAGAGTCCCCTCTCAGCATGTTGAAAATCACGTCCTTCACCAAGTCAAGCACCCCTTTCCCTCCGTACTTGTAGCCACCGTCCCCGACGACGAGACCCTCGATGAACACGCTGTCTGCCTGATCCTTACCGTCGCTCCTCCCCCCTCCCGCCGGCCACGCATCCGCGGTACCCCGGGCGGCGGTGTGAGAGGACGCTACCGGAGCCTCCTGTATGAAGGCGTTGAAGGCCATGGAGCCGACGAACCCACCCGGCTCCAGGCGGCACACGTCCTCACCCTCCGACCTCACCTGTTGTTGTTATTGTTATTGAACAAGAACATTCACGTTGTTAGCGATTGGTTGAAGCAGCGACCCATTTTATTCCTAGCATTTTCTTGCGAAAGCGAATGCGACGAGTACGGTTGACACCACCGCCCATCATCACCTGGCTGGTTCAGGTGCCGCACCGACTGACACCTGCATCGTACGAGCAGCATTCACCATTTCCAATATACGGTTGTCGTGGTTGACTACCGCTGCGATCTACGCTACGCCCCAAGCGTCGGCAAGGCCAACCTCACGGCCCCTTGACCCACATCGGCGGTGCCCTCGACGATCAGAAACATCTCCTCGTGCGGTCTGCCTTGCTGGTTGATATCGTTGCCCTCAAGCACAACTCGCCGCTGTGCCTGGCCCATAAGCTGCATGAACTCCACAGGATTGAGGTCGACCGGCATAAAAATGTCTTGGTAAATTCTTGCCTGCGACGAAACACGACGGGATTCCACGAGCAACACCAGCGTTAGAAAGTGAATCGAAAAACGCTGGGGGGGGGGGGCATGGAAAACTACTCTGTGCCAAGTAACCGTTGCACTGCTGCAAAGCTCTGCGTTGCCACACCTACTGCTGTACCTGTTCAGGGTCCTTTCCAAACTCCTCCGCGTCTTCCTTCTCTTTCCACATTACCCCTATCAGGGCCGCGTTGATCGCCAGGAAGAATAAGTTCCACTTGATCGAGATCCACAGCGGCGGCGTGCGGTAATAGCTGAAGAAGAGGTTCAGGCTCGATCCGGCGACCACTAGTTCTCTGATCAGGGAAAAGAGGATGATGCAACGTCCAAGAGAGATACATAGTCTGTGTGAAGTATCAAGAACATTGCGGCCGACCGCAGAGTGTCAGGGGCCGGTTGATGCAGCAAACTAGGGCGGTGACCTACAGCAGTGCAACGTGAAGACCGGGTGCGCGACGTGTGCCTGAAGCTGATTTCCGAGTCCGGGGAAAAGAGAAAGATCAGTCAGTGTTTTGGGAAAATAGTGTTTTGGTCCCTCTCTCTGGGAGTCTTGGTTGCTCACGCAGCAGCAGAAGAAAGATGTGGAGCAGAAGAAAGTGGAGAGGGAACTTGTCAAGATCTGAAACCTATAAATACTGCGGAATGTCGTACATTTCACCGTTGCACCGTTCCGCAGAGCACCGCACGCACGCGGCGGAATCGAACGAAGGTAGAAAGAAGACGAAGATGGGAGGAGGGGGGCGTGCTCATGTATCCGCATGCCGTAGTCGTTGGACCATTGACCTCGCGTTCCCCGACAGCGCCGGCACGCAGCAATAGGCCGGTATTCGCCGGCCCAGGCTACGCTTCACAAGAGGAGGACCCAGGAAGCTGGTGATCATCTTACTGTTTGGTATGCCAAACCAGATACGTGTGCCTTGGGTTGGTTTGGCATCCCAGCTAACCAAACGTTTCACATTGAGGAGGAGGCCGAGGCGGATAAATTTGAAGTTGAGTTTTTGAGTATGCTGCGTGTGTCGCCCCCATGCGACCCATGATTGGACACTTTCTTTTTCCCGTTGGGAGGATGAAAACCTTCTTCGCAAAGAAACTACAACTACAACTTGCGCGTGTGAGCAGACAATAACTCAACAACGATCATTGGTAAAACCGACAGCCTCTTGCATGTGTTTTCGGCACATACCGCTGTAGTAGAAGTATGGTGGAAGTTTGGGCAGTTTTTTGTTTGCTTGTGTCACACAGAAGGTTGTTGTTGAATGCGCAAAGTACTCATATATTGAGGGCTGTTGATTGTGGGGTGATATCACGGCACGACGCGCCTTTTCAACCTAAACTCTTCGGCGTAACACATGACGTTACGAGTAGTTTTAAGTATAAATGAGCTGTTCGTTTCCCATGCTGTGAACAACAACGAACCGCATCCCATCCATCCTCAAAAAAACTCTCTTTTACTTGAGCACACGAGGGCTCACGAGTCGGACACACTACGCGCATGTACTTACGTACGTATGCATTGCCGCAATGTGCGTACGCCGATCAACCATCGGCACGACTTCGTTACATAGCACACAGCAATAGCATCCTCTGCTGCTGCTGTAGCTACACACACAACAGCGGTGCGCATACATAATACTTGACTCTTTTTAAGCAGCAGCACTGCCGTGCGCAATGTGCGTGGGCTTGAGCAAGCAAGAACCCGGCGTCGGGACGGACGAATCACGGTCATCCACCGCCTTGGTAACGACTACGGTCAGTAAACCATGTACCTCGCGACCACAAAATTCCTCCCCCGTGGACGTTTGATCTTTTCAAACAGCAGACGAAAGAAAAACCACCCACCACGAAAAAATCTCACCGCAAACTCAAGGCATCCGTTTCGAGGTAGCCCAAGGCAAGGATCCCCAAGCTAGTGTGCCCACACACGGAGCCGATGGTGGTCGCGGTGTCGATGCCGAGGAACTGGAGTGGACGCCGCTCCTTCATCATTTCTTTTCGAAAGCTCTCCTGAGCCAGCAGTAGTACATCGCCATGTTCCTCGTTTTCCTCTTCTGCCTGTTGTTGGTGACCGACTGCAGATGATGCGAACGGAGCTTCCTTGGGAAGCAGTAGCCTTCCCCCAGCCAAGCTCGGAGGCTTGAGTGTAGAGAGCTGGCGCCATGCCGAAGGCTTCGCGGCGACGGTAAACGCGCCTCCGGTAGCACCTGGACTCGACCTCACCAGCCCGTTTCTTCGTCTGAAGACACTGCTGATGATGCTGCCGCTGCTGCCGCCGTTGTTGCGGCCACCGTGCGAAGCAACTGCCCTTCCCAAGCTCATCCCCTGTCTGCTGTGCCGTGGTGGTTGTTCCTGGATTCGAAGCAACAGAGAGAAATCGCCGAATCAGTGGGGTATATTTGTCGCCGGCTGTGGTGACCTCGTGGTCACTGCGGTACAGCCACCGTTGCGGTAGGCACAGCAACAACCTACAACAGAGAGATAAAGAGCCAGCCCCCGGCTCTGCCCTGCTGCTGCTGCGACTCAAATCTTATTTTGGTGGGACAGAGTATCTTCGGGCGCAAGGCTGGCGGTAACTATCCAGGCGCAGCACGCAGGGGTGTTGTGTCCCTACCTGATTGCTATCGCGTATTCTTTCCCGCTTGTTGTCCACAGACCTCCAGGACGAAGACCAACGAACGCGTATAGTAGTCAGGGCTGTGAGCTTGTCGTAGTTGAAGGGTTGATGGGTGTGACGCCACAACTTGACACATGTTCACAGAATCTTGTCTTCGAGGATCCCAAGAATGCGGCCGAACACGTAACTACCACGCCACAAACTCGAACTTTGGTCGCGGTTCACTGGAACATTGGGGTACCGTAGGTGACACAATATATCACACCCCCTGGACAGATTTTCAAAGCTCGATCGCTCCACACAGCAGAAAGAGTGATGGCGGTGCCGAGAGTTGCGGCGTTGGAAGCGTCTCGTCGATAGCTTTCCGAAAACGTATCTCGTTGGCTTGTGTTGTACTGTACATCCTCGGCGTCGTGGACTAACATTGAGCTGTCTGTGTGAATTGCCGCAGGGGTTGCGATATCTTATGTCACAGTACATACATGAGGTACTACGGGAGATCTCTGCTGGAAGAACCACAAGAAGTAATGCAAGAGCACGTACAACCTGGGATGGTGTGCTTGCTGACCACACATGGTACGTGGGACGAAAATAATAGCGTTCCGTGCACCTATCTTTGAGCGAATGAATCAAGACTTGTATGGATAATAGATAGATAGATAGATGCATTCACAGCGCCTAGCTTGTCAGTGTACGGCACTAAAAAAATTCCAAGCGTTTATTATCTATATCCAGCATCGATCTGTTTTCCTCTTGCCTCCGAGCAGCAGTACAGAATTCAACACACAGCATGCCAATGTTGTCGACACAGTACAGCCCTTCGAATCGGGCGGAATCTCGAACGTTGAATTTACTGGAAAAGTTTTTATAAGTTGTGTCAAAAATGAATCCAGTAAGTGATCATCATGTGCTTGTTGTGTAGCTGGTCGCTGGCGGAAGGAATCCAATCCAGTAAGTAAGGAGGTTGATTGGTCGAAAATAAGGAGACGAAACACGCCTCAACCACTCACGTTGCCGCGCAAAGTTGCGTTGTGTGATTACTATTATATTTGATCTATCTCGCCAAATGCATGTACTGTACCAGAGACAATCGCCGTGGTGTGGTGATTGATGAGCAAAGATAAGATCAACAACACACCTGCTCACAACCAACCATTCATTGTCGTCGCGCCGCCTCGATCGAGCAAAGAGCTACACGTACAGCAGTAGGTATAGTGTGCCGAATGTTGATTTCTTTGAATGACACAAAAACGCCCCACCACCATTGACCATAGTAAGTCTTCATCTTCTTTGATTTGCACCACGTGCTATACCGACCGAACCGATTAAATATGATGACATTCATTATTATCATGCGGAATCGATTATTATTACTGCGATCATCATGCTGGTGTGATTTGAGTGTGTTTACCTCGGGTGCGCATGAATGAGCGGTACTACTTACCACCACCCGCTGACAGACGTACGTGTGCAGCGATGCGCAAGATCCACCATGAACAAATATATCCTTAGTATTGTTGCCTATCTATCTCTACAGCACGAAAGGGACCACAGATAGTAGTAGATAAACGCCGAAGACAATGAATAAAAATATCAAGCCCACAGACAAAAAGCGTGTAGCGCCCAACAACATAAACGAACGAATCCACTAATCCCCCCCACCCCCCCCCCTCCTCAAAATGGTCAAGCATCCTCGAGGCAGTTGCACAGTGCTTACAACTGTCTCTGGAAGTGAACGCACCAGAAAATAAATTAAGCCATACGCAGCTGTCATCCGTACGCAAGGAAGTAAGCACAAGATGCCGAACACCCTTAGCAGGATGCAGCTCACCCTTCATGCGACTCGCCGAAAACCCACGGCGCTTCGCGCTTGGTGATGTGAGAGCCTGGTCCGGTGAGAACCCGGCGTGCTCCGTCCCGGCTTGGTAGGGATGCGAGGTCAATGGTCAAACGACTACGGCATGCACGACTATGAGTACACCCCCCCCCCCCCCCTCCTCCGCCAGCCAGTGACCAATCCAATACCCTTAACCACACACACTAGGACTAACATCTGAAAATCAGTTGGTTGGCTGTTCTCACTTCGATACCAAGAGCAGTGATGATGTGCCAGCCTCACAGGAAAAGAAGTAATTCGCTGCCGCCTCACCACCCAGCAAATAATTATAATAGTAGTGCACCCTTTACTTCACTCGCCGCACATAGCACTGCACGCATGTATCGTACGAACAAGACCACATGACATATTGACAGCCAGCCGGTACAAAACAAGAACGAATGAACGAAGAACGCACACAATCGTGATGCAATTAACAATCAGTCTTGTGATACACGTCTGTCTACCGGCGGCATCAATCACCACCGTCATTTCTCCTCTCCCCTCTCCCCTTTCCCCCCTGAGTTCCCTCGTCCCTGCTCCTATCGCAGCCCCGAAGGAGTGATTGGGGCACCGCTGTATGCTATCCTATCCTAACCCCTACCACCATCATCACCATGAAGCCGTTCGTAGCTCCGGCAGTTGCTCGCGCACTAACATATACTGCGGCTGCACGCAGCAGAATCTCAAGCTGGACAGCTCCTGCTACAGGTAGGTAAGTAGTAGTAAAGAATTCTAGCTGCCTCGAAGAAGACCCACGCACCAAAAATAAAACGTTCCGATATGGAACTCAAATTCAAGGTAAAATCAACTCGGCGCCCGTCGTGAGATACGGCCGTCGAGACACCATCCATCACCTCCATCAACCTGCCGCTAGAAAACACAGCAACAACGACAACAGCAACAGCAACAGCAACAACAACAACAACAACACTTTCACGCGGTGCGCGACATACACGGGGCTTCCCTGAGGCGACCCCTGCTCTTGTTGGAGAGGGGGCGTGCACGGCCTTCCCCCCCCCGTACATGTGGAAGGCTCCTCAAGCACGAACACCACAGCAACAATAGAAAACATCCTAGAACGCATCCCATACTCTTCGCACCAACCCTTGCTGTCTGTCCGTTCTCATGTCCAGAAGAAAACACCCACCGAAAAAACATTCGGGGCGATTCTACCCGAACCGAAAAGGTGTGTGGAGCGTGGAGCCACTGTAGCCGGGCTTAGCGCACTCGTTAGGAGATAGGGACCATTCGAGTGCGCCAAATAAAACACGATATCTAGACTACAGTACAGTAGGAGATAGGCAGGCACGTGTTGCGAACAACGAAGGCTCGCCAACACGAACACGTTTTATTGCCTGTCTGTCCACACAATGTTTTGACGGTCCTGCCCACCCCTCGCCACCGAATAGACGATCTTCACGAGTAAAATAACCGGTCGAATAACAAGAAAAGCAGGATGGCATGCAACTTGTACCAGGTGCACCCATGTGCGAAAATTTCACAGCCACCGTCACAAGGAAATAGTCCTAAAAGATCGACGAAACCTCCAGCCCAACATCTCAAACGTCTCGGCCAGCTTGCCAGACCAATAACAGCACCGCCACTCCCCTCCCCTCCCTCTATCCCCCACAACCACCAGACGCGCCTAGATAGCAACCACGGAAACATGAACGTCTGCCTGAGGCCGAAACGGCACAGCTTGTCAATTTGCCACGAACGCGTGAAGCACAAATGCAGCCCTTCCCCTCTCATAACCCCCCCACCCCCACCCCCGCCGCCATTGGCGGCCTGGTATCCTGGTACCATCGGAGAGTGCAAAAACCCAATGTCCTCACAACACCTCCGACCCCGCCCACCCCCACTATTTGCGAACTTCTGCTGCTCCGGCAGAGCAGGGGCGGCCGTAAAAATCGATGGGTGATCACATTTCCTCCTCCTTTTCCCACCAACTATTGGACTAAAGGTGTTATGATACAGTCATCAATAACTCCCCCCAGTGGCTTCCACTAGCGGGAAAAAAACTAAATAAGTAAACATTTTCGCATACCGAAAAGCGAGCTGAAACACTTTGACACATGGTGCCGCCTTGGACGTAATGTCGCGGATATCCTACGGAGCCCCTACGCGTCCTGATCCATTGATTCTACCATCTCCCTCTTCTCCTTGTCCGCTGTCCCCCCTGCCCCTTCACGTTCCTCCGACTCCTCAACAACCGTCTTGTTCGTATCCGTCTTCTCTAGGCCGGTGGCGGTCTGTACAATGACAGCGGTGGCAGCGTCTACCACCCTCTTGTCCGTGGAGTCATCCTGGCCATCATCAGGAACACGAACAGGATGCGTGTTGTCGGGTTGCTCCGCCACGCTTCTTCCGGCAAGGCAGGCCGCCGCCTTGCCCTTAGCTCCAACCTCGTAGTCGTCCGCGGTCCAGCCCTGACGGTCATGGCCATGGCGATTATCGTAAAACAGGCAACAGGAGGGGACGTCAGTAAAGCGTGATTCAGCGACAGCAGCAGCAGCAGCAAACAACGAGGATTGTGGGACGCCGTGATGAGGGTGGGCAAGTCGTGCCTGCGGTCGTGTACCGAGGCTGGAAGCCATGTTCGCAGACGCAACGACACCATGATGATGATGATGATGATGATGATGATGGTGCCGTAAGGAACGAGAGTGTACTGTACTGCAGCGGGAAGCATCTTCGTCTGTAGCCCTGACGGTAGATAGCGAATCACGCTGAACCACCGTTACGTCGGCATCGTAGTTCCCCCCCATATGGTGTTGGCGTCCACCACGAACGTGCCCTCTTGCCTCACGGGTATGGCTCAAGCAGAGAGCGAAGAGACTACCCTAGCGGAAAACACTTGAGACAAGCATGCAACAGCAGTACAATAGCCGACGCCACCAAGGGAAGCTGCTTGATATTGGGCTTAAGTTGTGCTTTTTGTCGGAATATTTTGTTTTTGCCCCGTCGTACATACCTGTTTTTCGAGTGCGATGAGGTGTTCCTGGGCATCGATCCCCGCCCGGGTCCTAAACTCCCTCAGACTCTGCCGTCCGTCATCCTCCACCTAAACAATCCCGCCGAGGATACACAGGAGCAGAGGAGCAGGAGTTGGCGCAAGAAGCAAGGAAGGGCCAGGGGGGGGATCTGCATACGTGGATTAGTGCACAAAATGGGGTGGGCGCCAAGAGGTCCCAATCGGGCAACAGTCCGACTGGCGGTTGCCTGCCCAAGGACCGAAGAGAACGTTGAAATTGTCCACGTATGTAAACTAACGCTAGAAACACAAGAGCGCATATTGTATGTATCAACCTTTTGCACACGTATAGGCATTCTCCTCAACCAGGCAATGGTTAATCGGTCAAAGAAGGGCCGAGCATTGTAGTGCGTTCGAGGCATCACCACAGAGTAAAACGGAATGTTAAGGTGCAAACAAAGCGACGAAATTGCCCAGTTTTGATCCAACGGATGGGTGGCACACATCTTCCTGCGGCTCAACTTCCCCACCAAAAGAGGCCCGCCATGTCCTCGTCTACCGAAGATAGACCACGACCGCAACCTCGGGAGGAACACTCGCCTGTCGGACTCCAAACAAACAACAAAAAATACTATGTGAACCACTCTCCCGCCTGGATGTCCCCGACTGATACATTCGAAAATCATGCAGTACAGTAATGAACGCCGAATAGTGAGTTCTCTGGTGCCAGACTAGATAGGATACACACAACACACACGAGTGCATCGTCAGGGTAAGGGTTTATCCCTCCCGCACCTTTCCCTTCGCTAGCTCTCTCCGCAGCAAGGCCTCGTAATTGAGGAAGTGTTTCGACCCGTCCCTCGGTGTAACGCCTTTTTGGAAACCCGCTTCGAACTCTTCCTTTGTCCACTCGTGCTCCTTCAGAAGCTCCCGGTGCTCCTCCGACGAAATTCCGTGCATGTCGCGGTACCTGAGGGGAAAAGAGAGAGAGAGAAAAAAAAAACGATTATTGTGCAGACCTCGAATTCGAACCATCAAGAAACGTTGCGAAAGAAATCGTCAGCACGGAGGAAGCCCCCGCATCCTGGTGAAAAAAATTACCGTAACTTTTCTCTGTGTTTTTTGCTCCCAAGACCAACTCCGCCATGTCATCGCCCAGACGATCGCAAACTTCTCGCACTTGATGATTTACGAGTACATGTGTTGTTTTGTTTTGCTGACGAGTGTGTGTTTCCCATGCCACCTACAAGTACCGTAACACAAAAATAACCTCTTTCTTCTGCCCAGGTATGCCATGACACCCGATGACAATGAAGGCGTGGGATCGACAAAATAACCACACACGGACGGAGCAGCAACAGCGCAACGCGTCTCTTCCGACAACATCAGCAACCCCGAAACTACGCCCCATCTTTCTCCGTATTGTCGGACCCCATCCATCAATTTCTACCAACCCTTCACACACCTACCTGCTAAGCTTGCTCTTCTCGATCGGTCTTGTCACGACACCGAAGTAACCCAGAACTACAAAACACCCAGATCGTCGGGTCCCACCCCTCCCCTCTCAGTACCCAACATCATAGGGTCCCAACCATCCAACCATCCATCCATCCACCCATCCGTCATTTCACCCTTTGACACACCTGGTCAGCTTCTTCTTCTCGATCGGGGTAATCACCCCCCCGTCGAGGGCCTCCGCCAGCAGCAGCCGGTACCGCTCCTCGGGTCCCCGCGACTGGTCCACCTTCCTCGTAAGGTCCGCCGATATCGCATTCTGCAGGGCCGCCCCCGCGAGGGGCCTGCGCTTGATGAACGCCCGCAGGAGGTGCATGTCCCAGACGTACGCCACCACCTGATGATGCACCCG
This sequence comes from Ectocarpus siliculosus, assembly GCA_000310025.1. NCBI lineage: Eukaryota > Phaeophyceae > Ectocarpales > Ectocarpaceae > Ectocarpus > Ectocarpus siliculosus. The sequence continues at coordinate 3,586,564 of FN649748.1, forward strand.
TCATCGTTGTAGTCGTCACGATCAGGCAGGAAGAGGCAACAGATGTCGGACCGGTTTGAAGCACGGCAGCAAGAGAACCAGGCAGCGGCAGCGCGGAATAAATAAATAGCGTACTTTGTTAGGACCCGAAATCAACGAATATTCTGGAAATAAAGCAAGGGCTCAAACTTTCACAATAAAACCAGAAAACAGGGTGGCACGCACATCTCTCAGCAATGCACGCTTAGGATACCACACACCCCGGCTGGACCGATTCTGAAAGCTCGACTGCTCCACGACGAAGAGGAGAACGAAAAATCAAATAATTATACGTTTTCGGAATGCTCTCCACGAGACGATTCCAACGCCCCCCGCCATTGTTCGCCCCCGCCACTGTTGTTCTTCTCCCTGCAGGATATTCCAACTTTGAAAATCGGCCGAGGGGATGTGGTATCTCACGTATGCAATCTACACGGAAGTTGAGCGCGCGCGACTCACATCGGTCGTGGCGGTCACCGTTGTTGCCGACCGTTCCATCTGTCCGCCTCCGTGACGCCTGTCGCCTTCGGCATCGGCGACAAAGGACTGCGCCATGCTACCCACTATGGAGTCTCTCCGCAGGACGTTCAGAGCCACCTCCTTAGCCTCCTTGAACACGCCTCCTCCGCCAGGGACGTTGTCGCTGCTGTCGGCCACGATGTAACCGTCTTCGTCATCGTCGGTGTAATAGACACCCGGCTCGTATTCGTCGTCAATCGAAGCGTCTTCTTGTTCCTCTGCATCGCCGCCACTGCTACTGCTACTGGTACTGGTACTGCTGATGTCGGTGGGGACCGTGGGAGAGGTGGTCGTTGGCGAGGCGGAGGCCTGCATGAAGCGGTTGAAGGCCATCGACCCCACGAACTGCTTCTGTTCCAAGTGCCCCACCGCCGCGCTCTCTGCCTCTACCTGTGTTTCGAAAGTGTCGTTTCGAAAGTGTCGTTTCGAAATTGACGTTTCGAATGTATTGACGTTTCGAATGTAACGCCAATGACACGTAACGGTACCTACACCGGCACCCGAAACAACAAACAAGAAAAATCGCACAAGAGACAGCAAAAAAAAGTGTATGTGTTTTGAACTAAACTAGTGAGAGTAGAAATCTCTGCCACATGCTGTTGCAATGAAACCCACTGACTACAGCGGGAAGACAATATCGACGGTCCCATGGCTCTGTGCAGCATACCAGACCTTGCGCTTGCCGGGCATATGGAGGAGGTAGGTCATGGCGGAATCAATTCAGAGGTAGGTCCGTTTCCGAGCTGGACACTAGAAGGTATCTCGTGAGCGTAGAGCAAATCAGTCTCAGTTTCTGTCACAACCTATTTTACTATTGAGCTGACTTGACCCAACCGAGGAAGGAACGCCCTCTGCATCATGCATAAAGGTCAAGGTTATAGTTCTCGGCACGGAACGGAATATCGGGGCCCGAGGTTGACAATAGAAAACATGCTGTCGACCCCCCTTCGTATACTCCGTATTTTATACTTGTATAGTATATTCTTGCTTCCTCGGAAGTGTGCCATGCATCTGTTTTCGGATTTCACGTGCAAGTGTTTATCCTTAGCGGAAGAGAACACTGCTGTATGTGTAGTCTCAATGCCAAAATCAAGCAACCCACAGCGAAAGGGGTCGCTGTGAACCGCCAGCGAGGGCGAAGACTGCTACTCAGTGCTCGGGGTCTCGTGGTCGAGGAGTTACAGCAGCTATGTAGATACTCGATTGGCGCAACCGCAGGAGGGGAGGGTAGAGAGGGGCTCTTCTGTGTGACCACGGGTTGGAGTAAACGGCACTAGTGCTGTGAGCGCTGATTTGAAGTGAAGACGAAAAAAAAAAAAAAAAAACGAGGAAGTCTGCTTGGTAGAGAAAAAAGACAGCGTACTCTTCATGGTCTCAGCCTTAGCGACCCTAGGCCGCGAACCTCAAAACGGGAGCACGTCTCACGGTCTCTTTCCTGCAAGACACTTGAGTGTGACGGCATAAATTCAGTAGACTCAAAACATGCCCAGTATCCAGCCGGTTTCTTCTTCCACTTACTGCAAAGACTTCTACACATGCCCTTTGTGGATATATCTCGAACGGTAGTCTTTTCTTATGTGCATATATATATATATATATCCTAAAAAACAATACACAAGACCCACAAATACAAAAATACTTCCATACACACATTGTCCCGCTAAACGGCTGGCGTCTTTTGATTCGTCACCCAGTTGGCGCGGTCGATGCTTTTTCGAGACACCCACACAAACAAACACACCCAGATCACGGCCTTTAGAAATATTCTCTGTTTTCAACCGCACTGAGACCGACGTCTTTTCATTGGTCACCCGGCAAGAGCGGTCGATGCCAACAACAGTAAAATAAAGACACAAACATGCACGAAAAAAATGACGTATTCTCATTGGTCAGCCGGTTGGCGCAGTTGATGCTAGCTAAGAAAAAAAAAAAAACACACACACACACACACACACATACATACCTCGGCAGCTCCCTCGACGATGAGGAACACTTCCTCCTGTGGCTGGCCCTCCTCGGACAGATGGGTGCCCTTCGCCACCAGGCGGCGCTCCGCCAAATCCATCAAGCGGACGAAGTCTACCGGGGTCAGCTCCACCGGCGCGAAAACTTCTTGGAAAGTTCTCGCCTGCATAAACCAGAAATCAGAACGGTTCCAGACGTGGTTTGCACCATGAAAAGGGGTGGGGGTAAGTAGTGCGACCTTCAGGGCTACTGCTGTAGAGACGTTTGGGAATACCGAGATGATAGTCTGTGCGGAGAAGCGTCATCGCTGATAGAACAAAAACGATAGTGAAACTGGGGCTGTTCTGTGTCATTCGAGAGGTTGCCCGTTTATCGGGGTCCCAAGTCAAACCTCGACGACTCGGAGGAGAGGGGAAACGCGGCATCTGTCACCCCCCTGTTGACTCGAAAAAAAAGAAGGGTACACATCCTTCTCTGCAAAAACAATGACGTCACTGCCGGGCGAGTACCACGGCAAAGAAGATGAGACGAAGATTGACAGAAGACAACACGTCAGGGGGATATCTCATGTGTTTCCACATAGGTAAAACGCTGGAGTTACCGTGCCATTCCATTCCGGGTGATAGGCATTGCTTGTATCCAACGTACAGAACGACTAGGTCATTTCTTGATCTGTGCCCGCCGAAAGCACCGGCAAAGCGCTGGAGTTACCGTGCCATTCCATCCCGGGTGACAAGCACTGCTTATATCCAAAGTACAGAACGGCTAGGTTATTTCCTCTGTGCCCGCCGAGAGCACCGGCACAACTATAATAGGCTTGACAACGGCACTGTTTAAACGGCGCTACTGGACCACTACACAAATGACTGTTTGGTATACCGTGGTATACAACCGGTACGGTAAATGGTCCCAACGAGTTTATGCCGTCGTGGGTGCGCCGGTGCTGTAACGTCGACCGGTACTCGCCACAGAACACCCACGGCATTCAGCGGCATTCTACGACAGCCGTCCGGCAAGCGTTAGCGTTCGTTCTCTCAAGCACAGCTACCTAACGCCTAACGCGCCGGGGTGCGACACGAGGCAACCTCTTTCGGCGTGCGCAGCGACGGGATAAACAACGCCAACCCTGCGCACGCCTGGACACGACTCGACCGGCGTGTAGGGAATATTTCCTGTCTGTATCTCTTCCAACTTGTAGCCCATGCTAGTTCATGCTATTTCATGCTAGGCGGCGTGGGGATGGAGGTGGACGAACCTGTTCAGGGTCATCTCCGATATGGGCGGCCTCGCTCTTTTCCTTGAGGAGCAGACCAATCATCGAGACGTTGATCAACAGAAACACCCCCTGTTTGGTGGGAGGCGGGCAGGCCAAAAATGGTCGGCGGCGCACGGGGTGTTGTGTTATTTCCTTGCAACACTACACTGCAAGATATCTCCACCACAAGTAGAGCATTCATAATACACACCTTCGACCGACGAGTGAACGGGACGGCTGAATCAATGAATTGACTCTTCTCGCGGGGGTAGAAACCAAGGCAAGTACCGCTAAGGCGAGATAAAACTCCTATGATTTGCGCGACCTTCTCCCTGTCTGCTCTGTGAGCCTGACGTAACCCCGGCTGATACGTCAAACGTATGCATACACGCCGAGACGTACGTGTGCTAGACTGGCGCCAGGGACGAACACACACACACGACGTAGTCACCGCTAACTCTTTAGCCTATAACAGAGTGGGATGCTATCGGTTTCTTGGTACTGCGGCACTACAAGTTGTGGGGGGCTTCTTCCTTCTCCTCCTCCTCCTGCCGCTCTCACATTCCATCCAATCGGGATCCAAAGCGGCTGCGCCCGGTAGAACTGGAAGAGGATGGAAAGCCCTATGCCACTCGCTGCGGATGCACTGGGACAACAAGGCGGTACAGCAGTTGTGATGCCGGGATAACGTGGATAGTTTCGGGAGGTGAGGGGGCGAGCGGGGTACTGCTGTGTGTATGTCTACCTCGCGGCTACTTCGCCGTACAAAGACGAGATCCAAACCTTCGTTTCTGTTTCACCGTAACCTTGTACGCGCAATGTGACAATGTGCTTGTTTTGACTTGGCTTGCGTGTACTACGTAAATGAACTGTCAGTCTCGCACGTTTTTCTATCACAAAGGAATCCGCCATCCTCTAAACATCCAGCAATACAGCGCAGCATGTACATGTATGTATGCATATCACTGCGCGGCCGGCGGCCGGTATTAAGGGGAAATCAAGAATCGAAAACCAAACCCGTCACAAGTCCACGTCACACGTGTCACACCATGCTCATTCGTTTTTGTTGCTAACTCAGCGCCGCCCTTGGACTCACGTCTGGAGACAATTTGATCCCGACTTCTGCACCCCTTTTCTTTACCACGACTCGAGCTCCGTACTCGGTGTACTTCAAGGACTCCTGTATAGATAAGGCAGGCTTGAACCTCTCTCAACAACATGTGATCTAAACACACCCAGGAAGACTACCCATTCTTCTTGGTCACTCTAATCCCAGTCGAAACAACTGGCAAGATCAGCAGACCACACCGGGATGAGAGATGGAACTTGAAGACGAAACCATAGACCTCTGCCTCTCTGTCTCTCTGTCCATCTGTCTTCAGGGAAGTTGTACATTATATGGAGCGCAAGTTCAACATTTTCGTTTAGTTTTCGAATACTGGCTCTATACATCTGGATTACATAATGCAACACACGGCTCGGAAGCTTGCTGGTGTCGAAACTCGCTACAATCAAGTTCATCCCCAAAAAGCACTACAAACTTGAAGTTTAGCAATACGATGAAGAGAAAAGAAGAGTGCTACCACTACTCCCGTCAGAGAGTACTGCTGTAGAGGTGATGCCCGCTACCACTCGGGTAGGCCGCCCGTAAGCTATCTCACCAAGCAAAATGCGGAGAAACAACCGTTGGCAAAAAACGAAAAAACGAGTCACTACTTGAGATCAAAGTACATACGTGTGTGTGGAGAGCTGCGGTTACACCATTTCTACTTGGTAAACCGAGCTTCTCAAGAGATACTGCCACCGACAATACAATCTACCAACGTCACAAATGGGGAGGGGTCGTCTCACCGCAGGGCAAGCACATCGGTCTCGAGATACGCTAGCGCCAGGATGACGAAGCTAAGATGACCGCACTGATTGCTCGCGGTTGTTGTCGTCTGGCATCCCATGAACTGCAGCGGCCGACGCTCTTTGACCATGGCATCTCGCAGCTGCTTCAACACGCCCCCCTCACCTAACCTTGCTGCCCCCTGCTGAACCTCCGGACCCATCGCTATCGCGCTGAATGGCGCCTCCCTGCGCAGCAAACGGCGTCCACCGGTTGGAGGTTTGGCCATGGAGCTCTCATGGATTGGACTTTTTGCTGGGTGCACGAGGCGGCAATCATGGCCCAACCGTCCTCTCCAACGCAAGGCAGCGCCACTGCTGCTGCTGCCTTGCAAAGTAGCCCTCCCACGAGCAACCCTCGCCAAGCTGATCATGGTTCCTGTAGGCCAGCTCTCTGCTGCTGCGGAGGAGAAGCCAGCGTGCAACGTGCCAGTATCACCAAAGTGCTCGGCACTCTACAAGTACTCGTCACGCTCTTTTTATTCTCAACTTTCAACCGCGCGAGGTTGAGTCTTGTCTCGAGACACGATGTTAATGCTGCTGCCGTTTATTTTCGTCGTGACCCCTACGCTCTGGATGGTTGGTATGGGTGGCAGGGAGCAGTTCCATGTGACCCTCGTAGCTTTGAGGGTAGCGAGAGGATGCCGGAAATTGCTCGTGAAGTGTGTGTGAAGAGAGGGGGAAGAGAGAAACACCGAGACAGCCAGTAGAGAATTCGACAACGGAGATTTCGTAGAACATCGGGGTGAAGCGGGTGAGAAATGTGAAATGTGAGAAGCGACGAAGCGACCCGATTCCCGATTCCTGAAAAAAGCAGTAAAGCCAAATATCCAACCATAGCAGTAGCGTGTTTTTGGAGCTCGGACAACGAAGTCTGCACATCATATGTGGCAGACACACACGACACATTTATTGCCATTAGTACGTCATCCTGGGGCCTTTGCTATGGATGTAGAGATGAATCCGCGGTTGCGTTTTCGTCAGAAAAATAGTGACAAAAGTGACACACAGTAGCAGTAACTTGTGAAAGCTGTAGCCCATTCATCACTCCGCACTCACTCAGCGTCATCACGTGATTTTTGGCCAGTCCTCCGGCGTGCCAACTTTAAGCCGGCGGCTAGCGCGCATACATGTCGAGCGGCGCTGGCGGAGCGATTATACTGCTGTACGTGAACACAAGTATTTGGCGCATATTTCAGGGTTGGGTTCGGACGTTCCGAGTCGTGTATTTACCTCAACGACACACGACTTACGCCATCAGCTACAGCTGTGTATGCATGTACAGCACCACATGATACCATGGATACATGTACGTTCTTCCCGTTACTAGGACAAGGGAAACCTTCACACCAAACAACTTGATAGTGAAACACAAAGTTAAAATTAACTCGCTCCTACAAGTCCGCGTGCAACCACCGAGTTGACGTGCTGTTCGCCATGACCGGCACCACAAAAAATAAGCTGACTGCCCTCCGAGAAAACGACTCCGATGTAACAGCTTACAGGTACAATGTAACAGCAGTGAGTGGGGATCCACGCCCAGAAGCTCGAGGCGAGGGCAGGAGTAGGAGAGAACCAACAATTACTATGCATATGCCCTCTTTTGCATCACACTGCTGTATTATTCACGACGAAGGGACGCCCCCAAGTCGCGAAAAAACCGAGTCACCGCCCCCTCATTCTACAACCGGCCTTCGCGCCGGCACCAGGGGCAACGAACAACAGCACAATCAAAAACCTCAGCGATTAATGAGGAATACCCGGGTTCTCATCAGCGCAAGAGGCAAAAAAAAAAAAACCCAGACCACTTCGCCCAGACGAGGAAGAAGCTCCAGCCCAAATTCCAGCAACTCCACGCCACACTTCGTAGTCAAGCCTCGAAATCCCAGCAACCCCGCCCGCCACGATCAAGCTTTCTGCACCACTATGGGCGCGAAACAAGCCCGGACCCACACCCACACCAGCCAGATGCCCGCGAGGGCGATCCCTCTGGACCACAGAACGCTGAACTGCTTCAGTCGTCGGAATGCGCAAGTGGCGATCTCGCCGTAGTCGATCCAGCTCTCGAGGGTCTTTCCGTCGGCCTTCTGGAGGTAACCGCTGAGCCCGTTCACTATCGCCTCGTTAGCACCGGGAAACCCGGCTGTGGTGGCCAGGGACATGAGGGTTTCGGGCTGCAGAAGGGGACGAATGAGGATGGGGACCGGGTAGTAGGGGGGTAAGTCACTTGGGGAAGGGGGGGGCGGAGGTCACGCAATTGATAAATACTTTTACGTGATAAAGGCTCCCGTTTCGGGAGTTAGCTAGGTGGCTTGCCCACCGGGGGCGACGCAGGAGGGCATGGCCAATGTTAATGTATGTTAATGTTATCACGGATTGTGTCGTTGGGATAGATAGCAGCCAGCCAATCACGGCCGCCGTGGCTCGTTCATCTTACGTCACCCGTCATCATCGCATGCCACTTCCCCCTCTCCTCCTCCACCTTGCTGTGGTAGACGACCTCTCCATCCTTTCCTCTCAGCCGACGGAGGGCTTCGGAGCAAAGGGTGGACGTCGCGTACCAGAGCAAGATGGAGGAGGACAGGGGGAAGTGGCAGAGGGAGGGCTCGATTTCCGCCGAGAAGAGGCTTGGCACCTCGCTTGCCGCCGACTTCGATTCGGACGAGACTACGTCATGACCGTTCGCGAGGGGAAGTGTGCAGAACAATGCAGGACTGCAATGCACGTGAGCAAGGTGAGGGCGTCACGGGCTGAAAAAAAATCACAGGCTTTAGATATCCTCGAAGGTGTGAGTACTAGGTGGACGGCATGCAGACCACCAAGATTGGCGGCACCAGCACCGACCCTTTCCGTACATCGTTGGCATTCGTCAACTCCAAGCATCTGCAACAACGTGGAGCATCGGTCCTGGGTTGCCATGGCCAACATAGTACCACGCCTTGTGCTTCAACGCCAACGCCTTCACCAGGCATTGCCGCCTACATACCTTCGCCTGGTTGAGGAACGCGCACACCATCTGCTGTGTGCCAGGGTTCCGAAGCTGCTTCTTCACCCCCTGTCAGCCAGCAAGAGACAATGGGGGGCGGGCGCGAGATGGGGTTACTGTAACAGGTCACCCTTCTAAGGCGTATGGCCAATGCGGCATGGCTGCTTCTCTGCACTCAATCCAGCCCAGTCAGCACGCTTCCGGAGATGCAATAACAGCAAGTAGAACAGAGAGTGCCGTGAGTTGGTCGCCCGGTGACTCAGGCTATGGACATCAGACATGATCAAAATTTGCTCCCCACGAGGGCCACACTCTGCATGCATTCGACTCGCTGCTTACATTGAAGCTCATTACACTCTACTTTTCGGGGGGCTCAGAATCGGGTTATCGGGGGGGGGGCACAATCGGGACGCCTTCGGAGGAATAACTGAGGACGGCGGCGGCGCAAACAAGAAAAACTGCCTTCGGAGGACATCGTAAAGTCAGCGGCACACTTCCTACCACGCAAACGTGACGGTGGTTGCAAGGGTGTAGCAACAGAGGATACGATTTAATCGCTGGGAGGCTTCGACTTTTTCGATCTTCGTGCCATATGCAACCAGTCCAGCGAATCTCACGACTCCAGCCGTCGCCACGTCATATTTTTTTCCTTGTCAAGGGGCATAACTCGATATACTCTGTACTGCAGTGTGCAGGGCCATGTTGTTTCGAACCCCAGGGTCGAAACGATGCCAGTGTTCTACGATGCCAGCGAAGGATACGCGGAGATTTTGCTCTTTGAACTGTAGAAAGGTTGTGAAGGGCACTGATTGGTCGAGGCGTGCTTTCGCCCACAGCTCCACAGCTGAGGGCTCCATGAAATGTAAGCCTGAATCACTTTGCTACTGTGTTGGCCAGCTCGTGGGGGTCACTAAGATAGCTTTACTACCTTTGGGTAGAACTGCGCCAGTTATTGGGTGGGGAATCGGATTTCTGCCTTCCAATAAGGCTAATGCATTTTTCCATATGACCATTTATTCACATACACGTACTTCAATGAAATGAACCACGTTCATTGAGGCTGGCTCAGTATCGGTCCGGGCATCCATCCGACCACGCCTTCGGGCGGCAAAAATAAACAAAAACATACACACACACGCGCGTGCAGTTTTCTTCTGTTGCTACCGTTTCTGTTTTTGATCCGGAGAATAGCTTAGCCTCCCCCATGCCGCCCCCTCACGGGGTCCCAGTTCATGGCAGATAGAAGTGTTTTGTGTTTTCAACCGCACTGAGACTGACGTCTTTTCATTGGACAGCCGGTTAGCGCCGTCGATGCTATTAATAAACACACACACACACACACATCCGCCGCTCGTACCTTACTCATCTTCTTGGCCATCTTGAGCATCTGTTTCGGATCCGGCCCATCGGCACCGCCACCTAGACCGCTCTTCGCACCCCCTCCGCCCATAAGCATGCTCATAAGGCCGCCCATACCCTCTTCCGCCCCTCCGCCGACCCCCCCCGTTCCCGCCCCCATCATGTCCATCAGCCCCGGCATTCCCCCCAAAGCGCCTCCCGCCCCTGCTCCGCTGCCTAGATCTGGGAATCCAGGTGCACCTGACCCGCCACCGCCGCCGAACATGTCGAACAGTCCGCCGCTTCCAGCTGGTGTGCTTCTTGCGGGAGGTGCCATGCTGGCGAGAGCCGTCAGGTGTTTGTCTGCCTTGGATCGGGCAGCTGGAGATTTAGATAGGCAGGGGGGGGGGGGGGGGACATAGGGGCGGTCGGCTGTGCGGTGCGGTTTGGGGAGAAGCTAGCTAGGCTGACAAGGGGTGGTATGAAACGGGCTGAGCATTGGTTGATTTTGAGAGCGAGCGACGAACTTGGTTTGTGATGAGCAACTGCATTGCAACAGGAGGACGCTCGGAATCACAGCAGTCACCTGCTGTACACCAGAGCGTGACGCCGATACTCGAGCCAATGATCCGAAATCGAACACTCCCTCCGGCCCAAAGGCAACATTTTTGATGCGTTAGTCTGTCAGTTTGCAGGCGAACAGCGATACAACACACACACATGTCCCCCAGGCATACATCCCCGAAGGCTACCTCTAAACTCAAATCGATCAGCGCTGCTGCGGTCATCAGTTCACCACATGATGGCGTCGGCACCTGATCGGTCGGCCTCCGTTAGCCAACCTTGTCCCCAGTCCCCAGCTTCCATCTCCGCCATGAGCCCCAAGGCCTTCGCATCCCCCGCCGCGGGCCCAGCCGCTCCACCGTCCTGCACCAGGGTTAACAACACGAACACATACACGAAGAGTGTCTTGAGTGTAACACACTCACAAGTGTGCTTTGAGTGAAATCATACCTTGTTGTGCAAAATTGCATCGCCTACGGTCGCGCGGGCTTTTGGAAATTGTCAAACCCACAAGTCAGGCCATTGGGAGGCATGACTTGACGGTCCCTCTCCGAGAACGAGAGAGCGGCGGTGTTATTGGGCGAGTTTGTGCTTGTGAGCCCTGGCAGTAAGGTTGAGAGTAGACGGAAGCAGCACTTGCATGTGTTGTGTGCATACGGGCATCGATAACCCGAACCCTCTCGTTCTCGTTGAACCAGGCTACACATATATTTGTGAGGTGCTCGCCACTTTCCCAAACCACCGGTTCTACCGAAAACCCACGTTGCACGCATGTATACAGCTGCATCCTAGGCTGACGTGACTCTCCGCTTCACATCCCTTGTCGAAATACTGCTGTAAACAGAGCAGCGCGGTTATTCGAGACACAGCTGTACAGCTGTGCGACCCACACGTGAGAACCTCACGCTAATAAATTAATCTCTTGTTGAGCCTGGACTTGTTATCCTCCAGGTTCTCGAGTGCTGGCGCCGTCCAACCCACATACATACCGAACAGCCCATGGACTCACGTTGGACAGCTCTACCGATAGGTAAGCGTCACGGTAGGCCCGCTGAGCGAGCCGAGACCCCGCGGCCCCGGCCCCCGCCGCCTCCGCCTGCCGCTTTCGTGACATCCCCCGCCTGTAGGAGGCTTTTTGGCGCAGGGGGCGAGGCAGGCCGGGAGTCTTGAGGAGCTGCGAACAGGTGGCCTCGGCCCCGCGAAGATCTCCGCTCTTGAGTGTCGCCGTTGTGGTGGTTTGATGGTTTGATTCGTCGATGCCGTCGTGTGGGTGGACGCATCCCAACCCAAACCGATTTGGATGTCCACGTGCATTGACGGATGGGGGTGGGGATGGAGTGGAGTTCAGGGGCGTTACAAGCGGTCCATGTGCATCTACAGTCGGCAGCGGTGGTAACGTATAACCGGGTCGACAAAGCCTCAACAAGGAAAACGCAAGGGACGGTGCTGCTGCAGCGCACCTCGTTTGATCACCTACAGTAGCTACACCTTGGACGCTGGCTTCAGACCTCGGGCACCCTGCCGCGGATCATGCCTAACGTAAGGTTTTCAAGGCACGCAGGACGTGTTCCCATGAGAAACACTGCCGCGGTTCAAGGCAGCTTCAGACTACAACCAACTACTAAAAGATTATTACGCAAAGCCCGCAACAAAGAACAACCTACTTGTAGAGGTACTAACCTTAGACCAGAGCTCAGCGGTGGATCGTACACTAAACTCTACGATAACCTCCTCGACCATGGCGACGAAATACAAAGTTGAGCCTTGACCACGTTTTTATAAATTGCGGGGCCGTACTACAGTTGTCGTACTACTAACCCAACATACGTGTGGCACACCTTAAGCTGAGAGGCTGCCAACGACAACCGTATCGCGCTCAGAGCAGGTGGGGGCGCCAGCCCTACCCCCGCCTCCTCAAGCAGCTGCGCGGCGCGCGCGAACTCCTCCGCTGCCTCCTCGTACTGCCCTGCCCTGTGCAGTGCCGTCGCTTCCTCCTTGATACGCCGGGCCTGGTCGCCTGGCGACGCCATGGCAACGCCGCCCCCGAAGGAGCCTGCTGCTGCAGCAGCCTGCTGAGCGTGTTCGAGAGCAGTGGGACGGCGTCAGGGAGGGCAGCCGTGAGAGATGGGCGTGGTGCTGCAGAGTAGCGACCAGGGTGGAGCTACAATTTGCAGTCAATCGATGTGCTCCACACTTGGCGTTTGATGAAGCACGGTCGGAAAGAGAGCTTGGCGGCGAATAGGCAAGAAGAGTAGCAGATAGCAATTCCAGCTCTCCAGCACACCTGCGAGAGTGCGAGACCCTGCTGTGGTAGCAGTTGGAGCAGTTGGAGCGGGAGGTACACGTGTGTCTACTACAGGTTGAGGAGTTTCACTGACTGCTCACCTTTCCGCAGCACAGGCATGCCACCAACGCCGCCGCCGCTACAACCGTACGATGCCTATATCTCCGTACCATCGTGTGTGGTTCTGTGTCTCTGTCTCTGCTAGTTGACCAGACTGCTACAGAGACAGCACAGCTTCAGCACCACCGCCGTGCACCTTGGAGCTCCGTCGATCATTTGGCAGTGACATCGGCCACATGGTACCATGTACTTTCTTGCAGCCCTGCGCGATTTGCGTGCCCCCTTTGTGCACCTTCCACCTCCATGACCTCCACACAACATTGCCAGCTGACAGCTGGGCACTCACAGCAGCAGTGCGCCCTGAGCAGACGAGGACAGACGAACGGGCCCACCTCTTGGTAAACCATGGCCATGCGGCGGCCGAAGAAGCTCACCCGTCCGACAGGCTCCTCTTCCGCCTCCCGCCTTGGGCCCGGCATGAAGACGATGGACCTGCGCTTTTCACCTGCGGGAGGGTGGGGCCTAGCAGGAGTTAGCAGCGGCAGCAGGGGCACGACGGGTCCCGCGGCGCTCCCTCCTCGCTGGGTGATATCGTGGGAGGTTGGGCCGGGAGCCACGGTGGACCGTGGGCTAAAGCTGGCGAAGCTGCACTGCGTGGGCGTGGACAAGGATGGGGGCCCAGGCGACACGAAGGAGCAGTTCATCGTGGGTGAGTTGAGTTGCTGTTGCTTTTGGTTGCGTTGGGCAGCTTGCACCACGGCAGGCAACGATGAATGGCATGCAAGCTGAGGGGCAAATGTTCATGTGTGTTTGTGGCGTTTGTCGTATCTATAGGGGCAGCCCTGAGCGCGGCACTGCTGTCATTCGTGCAAAGCCCGATGGCCTTTTTCGTTTGGGACACATATTGTCACCCCTGGTCCAAGGTCACATTGGTTGACATGATCTACGCAATCTACGTAATCTACGTATACAGGTATACAGGTGCCCCCACAAGCGGCCATTTGAATTGGAAGCATGCAATGGCAATGCACACTGCTCTTAGAAGGCGTGTCTCAGGAGAGTAGTCTATGCGCGACTTGCCATTCCTGTGTTTTGCCGCACTCTCAGCAGTGTTCAGGGTATGTATATTGAAGTAGAAGTAAACACAGCAGTGTTGACGACTATTATAAATAAATAGTGCCAATGTGCCAATGCCCGGTGTTGTGCCGGTGTTTCCGGCGGGCACGCACTGAAAAACTAGGTGCAATCTGTACTCTGAAAAGTGCCGGTGGCTCTGAATATTAATATTGCCGGTATGCTGGTGTGGTCCATACTGGCACTACTGAGGGGCCCCCGCTGCATCACTGCATTGCACAGTCAACGTACGTGGTTGCTTTGCATGCACCATGCACGTACATATGTTTGCACCGCACCGTCCCTGCTCTCCCACGTTACGTATTAAGGATGGTAAGCTTGTACTGTCTGTACCTGAATTCTACGATGACAAGAGTCCAGCCGTGCAACCAACCAACCGCAGACGAGGTACGTTACGCCAGACCCATTTCCAGTCAATGGAGGGTATGGTATGCTATGCTACTATAGCTTAGAGCCAAATTCGGTGCTGGTTGCTCCGCTTTCGCCCAGATTTCATCGGGTGTACCTTCCCGTGGCGACGTGTTGTAGGCTTTCGGAGTTGACCTACTGTAAGTACCTCTCTTCTAGTCCTCGAGAGTGCGATGTGTATGGGCTAGGCCGCGGCTGCAATGGTCGTGGTCGTTGCATTGGATGCCCTGTTTTGGCCGGACAAAGATGGGATATATACCATCTTTTGGCCAAGAGGTGATGCCCTTCATGGTGGCTGTTGTAAATAGCCAAGAGAACCCTGCAGCAGGGCTCGCGCAAAACGAGAGCCTTCCTGTCGTACAGCATGGACACAACTTACCAAGGGGTTCTATAAATCTTTGTTCCAAGTGCATACAAAAAAGAAGAAATAGCGTTTTTTTTTTTTTTCTCCCATCATTGGACCCATCCTCCACTTCTACTACCTAGACGACCCAACCGGGGTCACATAGGAGGGGGGGTTGGACCCCCTCCTGCGTTTCCTGCCTGAGATATTTCTATCGCGAGAAGGGTACAACAATCCCTTCCCTCGCGACTTATGAAGTCCATCTAGTTTACTAACAACGAGCTTTGCAGCGCGTCGCTTCCAACTTAGACCAGGATTTATGTAGTGAGAAAAACAACTCACTTTGCCGGGACTCGAACCCATGACCTGGCCATGACCTGGCCCTTAGTAGGCTGCGAGGGCACCCACAAGACCACCGGGGCGACCGGTTGTGTGCCACACTGGTTCGGGCCGAGGGGGAGAATAACACTGTCACGCATGTACTCTGTCTACACGGGTGCTGTTTTGTGTGGTTGGCAGCATCAGGATATCGGTACAGCAGACATGAGGCACACACGCTCGTGCAACACACACAGAATCAACTTAACACCAACTGCTTGTCACATTTGCTAGAGAGAAAGTGGGCGGCGAGGCGGGACAGACAACATGATATCGGGTGGAAGATGCTTGGATGACATTGCTCCTTCGCCGCGCCGAGTCTGTACATATGACGTCACCGCTCTTCATCAACATCCACTCGTTTCCTTTTTCCCTTCCCTCATCCAGCCTAAGCGTATCCCTGTCCCCCATCGCGCCTTGGCCTTGTTTCACAGCACCCCGCGAGGGCATCCTGACGGAGCTGTTGGTGCCGACCGGCGGGCAAGTATCCCCAGGACAAGGCTGCCCCGACCAAGACGTCCCCGCCGCCGATAGCGCCTCGTCAAAGACACCAGCAGCAGCAGCAGTAGCAGCAGCAATCCGCACGGACGATGGAGCTGAACCCCAGGCCAGTGGCGAAGGGGTTGTTGTGGGGCGTATCAGCTTCTGCGCGCACCAGGAGCTGCACGGGACCTTGTGCACCAGCTGCGGGCGCGTCGTCTTGCCGCAGTCGGAGAACGGTAGAGGTAGAGGGCAAGGCGGTGCCGGCGGCGGTGGTAGCGGTGGCGGTAGCGGGGAGCGGCAGGAGGAAGGCGGGGGTGACACACACCAGGTCTTGATGAAGGGCGGAAAGATGATGTCGGTCACCGCTGAAGGTGGGACGAAATTGCCTATTAGTTTTTCTGTGCTTTTGTCGTGGTTGGGAGTTGAGTTGCGTTACAGTTTCTTCCACGGCGATATCTCGGTGCCGTGCACCGGAAGGGTGTCCGCTGGAGTATCAGTATGAGGGGACTGGCCTGTTTTCGTGCTTTGTGAAAACTCTCTATTTTCAGTAGATCGTGTTGTGTTTTTGACAGCTTTTCCTGTTGTTGTGAATTTTGTGAATTTTTACGGCACAAGCTCTCTGCGCCTAAGTGTTGCATTGACATATTGCTGGGAGTCAAGATTGCTAGGGAAGATTGCCGGAAATTTCGGCGTCGATACACTTGAGCAAATATCCGTGAAGATTCGTGGCGGCTTGGTTTCGACGTCCTGAGTTTGTGGCCGCTCCCGTGTTTGCCTTTTGTTTGTTGTCAGGCCGTCGGATGATGCACATGAACAAGTCGGGCAGGCTCCTCAACAGCAAGAAGCTGTCGCTAGTGTTGGATCTTGATAACACGCTGCTACACTGCTCCGATCACCCGGATGCAGGAAGGTGAGTTGAGTCCAATATTCCTTGCCAGCGGCACCCGTTGGCCATTCCCATGCCATCGACCTTCAAAGGGGAAATAGTAGAACCGGAAAATTCTGGTTGATTTGCGTGGCACATATAGCAAGCGCCGAGGCCATGGCCTTGCAGTATTTCTCATTGCCTGCCAACCGATTTTCCGGCTGCTACCGTTTTATTCCATGTACATCCCCCACACCAACACCATGTACACCACGATTTCTAGGGGTAGGAGTGCATGTGAGACACATGCCAGACTGCTCTATACCGTCACGATTGCCGTTTTCATCACTAACACCACTGCCGTGTATGACACACTACAATTTCCAGGGTGGTCGTGCCAGGAGTGGATGGGATACACGCCCTTAGGCTCCCTAACCAGCAGCGAGAGTACTACATCAAGCTCAGGTATGCATTTAGAATTTGCACACGTATTTCTTCCACGCTGCACCTTTTAGATTCAAGTAGACATCCCGGACGGCCAAGGGATGTAGTGACGAACTCGTGGTACAGCAGTGTTGAAAAAACAACATCAACGGCGGCTGCGAACCCACCAGCCGGATACGGTGGGCGACAGTAAACGCTTGACTTGCTGATCATGTCTGCTGTGGTGTGTGCTGCGTGTTTTCTTTCTTTTGTTAGGCCCGGCCTCAGACGATTCTTGGCGCAGGCGGCGACGATGTTCGAGATGACCATTTACACCGCCGGAACTTCGCAATACGCAGATGCGGTGAGATTTTTCTGCTGCTGTTGTTGCTGTTGGTGGTGGTGATCGTACATGCGTACGGAGAGAAACAAGTATCATCAAATGATTACCCAACACTTTGGCACCCGCTCTCAAACGCCGCCTGGTTCTCCTTCTTTGCCACCATCGGCAAGCGGATGTGGTGACTGCTGCCACCTACTGCCCCCATGGCCATGATCGATATGATCTATCATCGGTGATGCTGGTTGTGGCATCCCCAGCTTTCCGAGCCGGAGCGGTGGTGCTAACCTATTTAGGCGCGTGCGTGGGGTTTCTCCTTGTCCCGACGGTCGTGATCAGGTGGCGAGTGTGCTTGACCCCGACCGGAGCCTGTTTCAGGGCCGACACTTCTCGACGTGCTACACGCCAGACCTAGGCCGCAACACCAAGGTAAAGCTGCGAAGCGAACGCGCAGGTGCTGTAGGCGAAGCCTTTGCCGCCTCTCTCTCTCTCTCTCTCTCTCTCTCTCTCTCTCTCTCTCTCTCTCTCTATTGGGATTTATGCTGTAGTTCACCCCATTGTTTGTCCAAGGATAGTATTGGTTGCCTTTTCGG
>FN649748.1:3613779-3713551 GCA_000310025.1 Ectocarpus siliculosus
AAAAAAAAACCCCCCCCCCCCCCCCCCCCCCCCCTCCGTCGTGCTTCACCACCCCCACTCCATCGATAATAAATTTTCCGAACCCGCCTTAACCACCACAAGAAAGGCGCGCATTTTCATCCCAGTTGAGAGAGCACCGCCATGACAAACACCATGATCAACACAAGAGGCGAACAAAAACAGGGGAAGCAGCGGCCGCGCTTCGCCACCCAACTACCTACCGTGGGAGCGATGGAACTACCGAGCAAATGTACGTGCTTGGTCGTCGTGAGAGTTCGCTTTATACATTCCACTTCAATACACGGGCAGAATGACGTGCGATTGAATGTGTTCGCCGTTTTTGGAGATTGAGTGCATTTCAACATTTCAACTGCTACCCCCATGGGCTAACGTAAGGCTTGGTACACCGGCAGACTATTGTTGCTGCTGCTGCTGCTGCTGCTGCTGCTGCTGCTGCTGCTGAGGTTGCTGAGGTTGCTGCTGAGGCTGCTGCTGCTGCTGAGGCTGTTGTTGCGCCCCTCCGCTTTGAGGACGTTGCTGCTGGAGCTGCGGAGCATACTGAACGTGATACTGCAGTGGCAACATAGGGGGGGGGGCAAACAGGGGCGGGGCTTGTTGCAGCTGCAATTGCTGCTGCTGCTGCTGCTGCTGCGGCTGCTGCTGCGGCTGCTGTTGACGGTATCCTTGCAACTGGAGGTGTGGTGGTGGCGGCGGCGGGGGGGGCAGAAAGCCTGTTGGGGGTTGATGCAGTCGAGGTGGGGGCAACACGGCGGTTGGTTGATGTTGTTGTTGCTGTTGCTGCTGTTGTTGCTGCTGCTGCTGCTGCTGCTGCTGCTTCTCCTGCTCCTGCTTCTCTTGTTCCTGCTTCTTCTGCTGCAGCTTCTGCTTCTGCTCCTGCGAAACGCGGCGATGTCGTTGGTGCGCCGCGATCGTGAAGGGCGTCTTTGAAGGCGCCAGCGGCTGCAAGAAGCCCACCACCGCGTCCTTCCCTTGCATCGCGGCCAGGTCCACGGGGAGGTTCCCGTGCGAATCCTTCACGGCAGGGTCCGCCTTCCGCTCAGCGAGGTCCTTCACGAGGTCAAGCGCGCCGCAGTAGGCGGCGGCGTGCAGGCACGTCTCTCCCGCCGGCCGCTTGAAGTTCGGCGACACGCCGGCCCGGATGAGGCCGACGATCGGCTCGGTGTCGCCCAGGCGGATGGCTTCGTAGATCGCGCGCTCCATGCGCTTCTCGAGCACGCTGGTGCCGTCCTTGTTCCTGCCGATAGGGTCGCGAGGGACAGACGGAAAAACAAGAAAAAGACAAAAGGGTCGAGAGGGGTTGGCTCAGAAAAAATAGCCCCTCAGTGTATTGCAGGGGCGCCACGGATGAGTAAACGGGGGGCGGGGCGGAGGGGGGGGGCTCCACGTCCATTACTCTATCTACGCAAGTTCATGGTAGGGTTTGCGTCTTGCAGTGACTATCACGCCGAAGCATGCAAGCAACCGGAACGGATGGCGTGTTAGATTGAAGAGGGACAGCTTTTGTCAAAGAGTACACAAAAGTCTCCTCGACAACGCACACACATGCCGGTCTATTGAATGTTCCCCAAAATACAACTATAATACAGTACACAGGGTATTTGTGGAAGAGGTCGGGCTTGGCGAACCGCAACTAAGAATTTTGTTCACTACAGCAGTCTTGTCACACACGTGGAAAAAAAACGATAAACCCGGAGGGAACAGTTATCTTATTGGCCCCCTTTGCATGCCATGCTCTGGGATTTTCTACGTTTGTCGAAGCAAGGACTGAAAAAAACGCACAGCGAGATTCACTTCCTTTCCGTGTTATCTATCATCCGTCGCTCGCTGCTACTCGATTGCATGACACAACAGATGAAAACATGTTATACAACCAACAGACTTGAGATTTCACGTGGGCACGACTTTGTTTGCCATACACACGACACAAGGTAGTGAACGCCGCTTTGGACGGTTTCGAGGTATTCAGCACGACCGAGCCAGGAGCGCACAACGCCGGTATACACCATACACACGCCTGCCTTGCTACAAAACCACGCACGGTACACAGCAGTAGAGTAGTACATAGATACATACCTCGTCATAGTCTTGGGGTACTCTGGCCACTCTCTCTCATCCGGCAACGCCTCCGGCGGAGGCGAGAGCCGCCGCGGCGGCGTGTTGTTCACCGCACCCTCCACGCAATCCCTGTTCCCCGCGCGGAAGCACTCCATGCACTTCCCACAGGCCGTGCAGATGCGCACGAAGTCCTTCCCGCAGACGGCGCACACCTTCCTGCTGCCCCCCAGCTGAGGCCGGAACTTGAACTCGTGCGGCCACTCGCCTCGTGTGTCCCGCCGCGAGACCCCGCCCGGCTTGTCGTCGTCGTCGTCCGAAGAAAAAACCGGAGCTTCCTGCGCCGAAGGCTCCGCGTCCGACACCCGAACCGTCAGCTTTAGGCCGCCGCCGCCGCCGCCCTGGGATGGCTTCTTCAACCCTCCACGCCGAGGTTTTCGCGGAGCCGCGGCGGCAGGTGCCGGGGGCGGCACAAACGTCGGCGGCCGTGGTGGCGCCGTCGGCGCCATCGGCATCGGCAACGACAAGGGAATCGCCGTAGATGGTGCCACCGCCGCCGCCGCCGCTACCGGCGGCGGCGTGAAGAGCGGCGGCGGCGGGGGTCGCAGGATAATCGGTCCTGCCGCCGCCCCTAGCGTCGTGCCCGGGACCGTGACCGTCATGCCCGGTTGAACGACAAATTGCGGCTGCTGCTGCGGCAGCTGCTGCTGCGGCGGCAGCTGCTGCTGCTGCTGCTGCCGTGGCGGTTGGGGCACCGCGTACATCAGCCGAGGGGGTCCGTGGGGTGGGTGAGGCAGCGACAAGAGAGGCCGTGAGGGGGGTGCGGGCGACGCCGCCGGGAGAGAAACGAAAGAAACCCCTCCGGCGGCGGCGGGGGGGGGAGCACGCGGCGGAGGGGCCCCGTAGCTCGGCTGCAGCTGCTGCTGAGGCGGCGAGGACGGCGAGCCCCCCGGCGCGGTGGCGGCGGCTTGGGCGGCTGGCGAGGGAAGAGCCAGAGACGGGGGTCGCCGCGCTTGCCGCCAGTCTTGTCCCGCGGACGATGGGCTCTGAGGGCTGGTGGCGCTACCGTCGCCCCCTCGCTCCGGCCGCCGGGCGGATTCGGCGGTGGCGGCGGTGGCGGCGCCGCGAAACCCTCGTGGGTCACGACCGCTCCTCGCGGTGTGCTTGGCGGGGCCCCTCGGGGGCGACAAGCTGGACTGCTCCCGGCCCCTCTTCCCGCTTATGCTCGGAGGTCGTGTCGGCGAGCCGCCGCGGCTGCCGTCCCAGGTGCTGCTGCTCCTGTCCCCGTTCGCACGGCCACCGCCGCTAGGAGATCGCCGATCCCCCGCAGCCGCCGCCGCCGCGGCCCCGGCCCCGGCTGCTGCGCGGGGTTGCTCCGACTTGGGACCCCCTTCAGTCGTCTCCTGCCAACACCACTCGCCTTCCTCTATTTCTTCATCGGCGGCTGCTGCTGCTGCTGCTGCACTAGCCGTGCCCCGTTCCGGACTCCTCTCCGCGATCTCACTCCGCCTGTCGTTAAATGCTGCTCCGCTCTCCTCGCCCCTGGCGACGGCCAAGGGCTTAGCTGCTGCGGCTTCCTCCTCCCCCGCCTCCCCCTCTTCTATCTCCTCCTTCTTACTACTGCTGCTGCTACGGCTGCTACTGCTGCTGCTGCCTGACTTTTCTGCTTCTTTGCCGTTTAGTGCTGCCGCCCTCCCCGCCGCCGCCGCGCTGCCGGCGCCGGCGCCGCCGCGCCCCGGAATGGAGGTTCGGAGATTCGAAAGATCGAGTGACCCTCGTCCCGCCCCTCTCCCTACCCCAAACCCTCTTCCTCTAAACCTCCCGCCCCCTCTCCCTCGCCAGATGCCGGAAGAAACCCGGGCCGTCTCCCGGGCCGCCGGCGCCTGCTTTCCCCCCGCATTTTTCGCGCCCGACAACGAGCCAGAGCCGCCGCCGCCGCCGCCGTTCGGCTGCTGCGCGAACCCGCTGAGAGAATTTCCGCTAGCCGGATACGTTCCGCGTGAGGTAGGCCGGCCGCCACCGCCGCTGTCACCGCCGCCGCCGCCGCCGCCGCCGCCGCGGTCGTCGTCAACGACAAGCAGCGGACGATGCGCCAACCCATCGGTGGCGCCGCCGGCAGGAGGAGCAACAGCACGGAGAGGAGGGGAATAACTTACGCTTCCTCCCGCTGGATGTTGGTTGGTCGCTCGATTGTCGGCGGGGGGGGGCGCCGGGACTCGGTTGGCTGCCCATGATGCCACCGTCGCCGCCGCCGCCGTTGGGTACGGTTCCGCCGCTTCGTTGGAACAGTGCCTGCTGCTGTCATACACTGGGTGAGGAGGAGGAGGAGTGTGCTGCTGCTGCTGCTGCTGTTGCTGCTGCTGTTGCTGCTGCACATATGGAGCCTGCTGGAGCTGGTGCTGGTTGTGGGCGATTGCCAAGCTGTTGGTGTGCCCGCCTACGCCCGCCAGGGTGTTGACGCCCCCGCTCCATGATGCCGCGGCAGGGTGGTGCTGAGGATGGGGTTGATGCTGCGCTTGTTTCAACTGCTCCCAACGCTGTTCGTTGCCCCCGCTAGTGGCAGCAGCACCGCCTCCAGAAACGAAATGTTGCTGTTGCATCCGTGTGCTTCCCCGTAAAAGGGATCTACAATCAACGTCAGGTAGCACGCGGAACAGCGAGGTACGGCAAAAAGAACGAGGGAGCGGTGAAGGGATCGTTACGAGCGCTACACCCCTATCTATTTCTTCCGCCCTGTCATCTTGGCAGTTGTCTAGATTTCTCCGCAACGAACAACACACATCAGAGTTTACGATCAGCCAGACGCGAGCTACACATGAACGGGGATGGTTTGGAAGAAGCGAGAGTTACGCATACGGGCGGCACTAACAGAGAGTGTTCGCTGTAGGGCGGTACAGCAGTCAAAGACCAACATCAAGGCGGCCGGGCAAGGCTCGACAAACTCCAGGGCCCAAAACGTGTCACAAACATCGCACACACCCATCACGAACAACCAGCGAAAAATGCGAGATATGTCCAAGAACGGGATGGTTCGAGCGGTGCTACAGACCACAGAGAGGGGTCACTGTTGGGCAGCAAAACTATCCACAGGCGGGCGGGCAAGGCTCCACACACGCTTAGCTCAAAGACACACACTCTTAGCTCGAAGATGTGTGGGCATGTGAGAGGTGTGTGTTCATACATCACGCATCAAAGCTCTATTTCCCGAAAAACAGCAGCAACACACGAGGATGCGCGCGCGAAAAAAAAAAAATGAGTCTCTCTTCTCCGCGAACGAACTAACAAGGCTCGCTGATGAACCTATGATGAGACAGGAAGGAAGATTAAGATGGGTCCTCGCCCGCCCCCAAGGTCTACCAGAAAGCGTGTCTGTGTGTGTGTGAGTGAGAGGGAGAGAGAGAGAGGGTGTGTGGGTGCGGGTGACCTACCGCCGCCGCTTGCGCCGCCGCTGCCGAAGGTCGCCTTGCTTTCTCACTGCTTTGCTCTCCGGGCGAAACAGAGAAGAAAGAACGTCACTCAGAGAGAGAGAGAGAGAGAGAGTAGCGCAGGAGACAGGAGACACCCAAAGGAGAGAGAGACACACACAGGGACAGGGGACGACTACCACACAGCTACCGCACTACGGTCTACTCGAACCTTCCGGATAGATGAGCCACACACACACCGCGAAGGGTATGCGGTTGTGTGGGCAGGGGTACTGGTCGCGCCTGCCTGAAAAGAGTGGATGTTGGTTGTGTTGTGTGTGCAGGCGGAGAGAGGAGAGGGCGGGCGTCCTCTTTAGGGCTCAAGAAAAAAGAAAAAAAGCAAGGGGGAATAATTGACAAAATGGGGTATACCCCGCGTGTTCAGGCACAAACTGGGGTATACTTTTTTCGGTGTGGGGCGCAACGCCTGACGCCGGGTAGGCGCCATTAATAAACCGCCAGGGGGTACACCCCGCTGTCTGCTAAAAGTTTATCTAGGACCCCATTCTGTTAACAAACAAACATACACGATAATTTTCAGTGACGACACCAAAAAACAAACCGCTTCGGGCGACGCCTAATAAAGAGGAGGATATCATTTGGATTGTGTATAGCCGCACAGGACTTGGATGTGATGTATCGTATGTCCCGGCCTAGCGTGAAAAATACCACGTCGATATCTAACTACTACTGCTTGAGCTGCGTATGTACGCAAGAACACGGGGTGGCATCATACTCTGTACACAACAACAACGAATAGTAGTAGTGAGGCAAAGAGAGCACGCTCATTAGCGATTGGTATTTACCATGCCAACCAGGATTTTGCGTGCAATATAGGCAGTTTTGCTCATGGTTTCAGAAATAAGAAAAGAAACATGTGTTTGTGTGTGTGCAATGATTAATGTAAAAGGAAGGGTCGAAGACAACCAACAGCAAAACACGCATTGTGGAATGCACCACACGTCGTCTTTGGAGATCAATGGCGAGGAGGCATCATCAGTAAGAACTCCACTCACGTATCGTATTGTGTAGACTACGCAGAAAAGAAAGACCGAAACTCACTGCCCTTTCTTCTGCATCAAACACGATAAGATTCAATGTGTTCCAGGTGTCGTCGCTTATCGGGTCTATCCTTTACCCTCTGCGCGACGAGTACGAATGTAGGCTACTGTATTTACTTCGAAGCGGGGTCTGTCTCTCCCTGTTGGTCACGATCTATCTGTCTCCACCACCCATCCACCCTTCCTTGCTTGCTTCCGGTATTTCGTAGCCCACACAGCATACCTCATATATCTATGTTTGCGCTGGCTTACACACTATCCCGTGTCCCTGACGACACCCACCCCCCCCGGCGACTACAGCGCAAAGGCCCGCTCACAAATTGTATTACCCAGCAGCAGCGCCCTTTCAAAACCACCGCATGTATAACCCCGACGACATTTGATAAAAGTACATCACACAACGAGCACGCATCGTCCTCCTCGACCAGACGAATCGACCACACAACGCTGCCTCTTCACGCCCCACCCAGTAGAATTCACATCGACTTCACACCGCTTGCCCGGTATTGTTTTGCGCTTGCTTGATCGGGTATAAAAAGAAAACAAGAAGCCCGATCACCGCGCACCGGAAGCTCGGCGAACATGCCGACGGGGCACAAAGCAAACAAATCGACAGAACGCCTTCGTCTACGGTTAAGCATTTCAAACTTACCCACAGATTTGAAGTGGCTCTATCACAAACAGGACACGGCGATTCTTCTGCGTCAACACGGAGACAGACGCAAGCCAACAGTCGATGTTCACCAATCCGGCGCATAAACAAGACGAAGCATGAAAGCAAGACCGCTGAGCATGTCCTCTCCACATGCATGCCTCTCTGCAGCTAGCCTTCTTCGCTCTGGCCTTCATCCTCACAGATATCTCACTCTCATGGATGAATGAAAAAACACTGCAATAAAAGTAACCGCTTCAGGAAATGGGATAAATCCAGTCGCGTCTAGCGTCTAGCGTAAGAACGGTTTCCGTTCCATTCCATTCCATTCCATTCCATTCCATTCCATTCCATTCCATTCCATTCCATTCTATTCCATCACCCGTCCGGACAAGCTCGCTCTACTCCCGCCGCCCCTCGTCTCCGGCATGTTTTTTTTCTTTTTTTCTAGCAGACGACCCATGCCTATTATCCATCCTTTGCGAGATTGATCGATGCTATCCGCTGCCTCGGAAACATGGTGCATCTCGAGTCCAAAAGAAAGGAAAAACATCCGACTTTCATGGGAGGAGCGAATTTTTCCGCTGTGCCCCCCGCCTCCCTTATGGCGGTGCTGTCGTCACCCTTTTCTGTGTTGTACCGTCCTCGCAGCCCCCTCCCCCCCGGGCCACTTGGAGGGTGCAATTCCACCCCTTCGGCCGACAGTCAAACCCATCCGGTGAACGTCCAAGTTCCTCCTGCCTCCTCCTCCCCCCCCCCCAAGTCTCTCGTCCGCGCCGCCCCCTGCACTTCCTTGCTTCCACCCAGTGGGTTAGTTACCCGCGAACAGGCAGCTCATTCTTCAGGCCCCTCGGCCGTATGATACTTCCACATCTATCTCTAGGTGTTTTTCGGTACACGCCCTGTAACTTTTTTACTCTCTTTATCGCGCCATCCCGTGCAACAGACAGACTACACAAGCGACTCCCCGGCCGCTCTTTTTATCTTGGGGAACCACTCTGTTAGGCGGCTGCTGAGGTTTCTGACGGCCTGGTCGAGGTCGTCGTTCTCCACTACCAGGTCAAAGTTACCCTGCACGTCAAGGAGCAAAGCATGGAGCATGCAGTACCCGTCAGGACAGAAAAATAAGTTGAGTACAGAGGGACATGGTATCCACAATAGTGAAAACTACTTCGTAGCAGTATCTGGCACTGTAGAAGAACATATCACACCATACTATCGTAACACTGAAAGATGACACCTGGTGCTTCAGACTTGCACGCATGTACCACGAAGGGGCCGGCTTGCAATGTCGACCAACACACCAACACTTTCAAGGACACACAGCCATGTACAGTACTTCTACTACTGTAGCTCTCGACGAGATGATGATGGTGATGATGATGATGATGTTCCCGAAACCACCTACCCTGTCTTCTCGGCAGTGGTATGTGTCCTCTAGGTTTTCGGGATCAATCGAGCTTTCAAAATCGATAGCGCACCTGCTGTGCGTTCGCTCGCGTAGAGCGAAAAATATTGTAACGTAACCTCCTGGTGCACCTGGTCCATACCGCATGTTGAGGTATGAATGTGGGTCCCTAGAAAGTGAGGAGACCGTGTGCGAACCTACGTCACGCGTCGCCAACCGTCCCGTCTCGCTTACGTGCAACAAGACATCGATGCCATACGTACTGTACTGTGGCTTAATTTTCCCACAAAGTGCAAGCCACCCAACAGCGCATGCCAATTCTGTGGGGAGAGAAAAACATGCCGGGGTGGGTGAGCAGTGCGGAACAAAAAACAACATTGAATCTTCGTTCCATGTTTACATACGTGCTCATGGGACCCAACTGCTGTCTCAGCTATTATGCAGTAGTCAGTCACCTGTGTTGTGCCGTAGTCGACTTCCTCCCGGGCGTTGTGTAACCGCGTCGACAGGGATTCCTCGCTCTCCGTTCCCCTATCTCGCAGACGATTCTCTAGCACCTGCAGACAGACAGAAACGAACCATTGCCCTTCCGACCCCTCTCGAAGACATCACCCATGACGCCAAGCTGCACCAGCCATGACATGGACTACAGTAGTATATACCTAAACGTCCTCGTCGACAACATCAACATCCATGACATGACTGACACCAACCGCCTCGATCGATCGACTGCCAAAAAAACACCCATCAAAGGAAGGAAGGGAGGGTGTAGATCGAACGCCTGTAAGACGTACTTACGTACCTCCATGCTAGGCGGTGCGATGAAGACGTACTTGGGCCTCAGCGGAGAGGCCTTGACGGTCTTGACCCCCTGAATGTCAATGTCCAACAAGCACACCTGAGGAGAGCCAAGTTACAGACAGACAGACAGACAGACAGACAGACAGACAGACAGACAGGCAGGAAGGCAGGCAGGCAGGCAGACAGAGAGACAGACAGACAGGCAGACAGACAGACAGACAGACCGAAAAGTTCAAGACGGAACACATAAACTACAGTAATATCCGACGGCGGGAAGCATGTTCGCAAGGGCCTAGGGCAGAGAGAGGGCGACGCGTACCGTTCTATATCCACAAGACCAGGTATGGGTTGCTGTCTTTTCTCGTATTTTTTTTGTCATCCCGTCTGTTGTCTACCTTGGCCTATCCCTATCCATGTGGCCTACCCCATTGGTTCAGCCACTCTATGATACATGTATCCAAGAGACGAGAAGAGCCGGGGCGTGTTTTTGGATATTACAGATAGCGTCCGCAGCTAGTTGAGATCTCGGCGGTTCAAGAACTCCATGCTCAACGTTTTGTCAAACTTAAGAAGTTGAGTACCATTTTGTGAGCCCTATTAAGAACCACTAGAACCTATATCGCGGCCAATTGTAGCCCACAAGAGGAACTACTGCTGTACGAACCTTAGCCTCGGCAAAAACCAATAGATAGAGGTCCTCTAGTGTCGTGTTGGCGGAAAAAAAAGCTAGCCGTCCCGTGGCCCATATGTCCCATGGCCACTACGCTTCCTTCTGGTTACGAAAACGCCACCCCCTACCCTTATCTCGCGACCCATGGAACTCCCACAGTGCATGTACATAGCCACAAGCCGGGGCTACGATCAGAGCACCGGCGGACACGGGGTTGGAGGAATTTTGGTTCAAATCAAGCGTATGACATGTGACACGGCTGCGGCACCTTCGGGATGAAGGGTAGATGGCGATAAGACGTTAAAGCTGGCAGTCTAGATGGACAAAGATAAACTAGGATTAGAATGCACCAACAGCTGAGAGACACCGGGGAATACCTACTGCTTGCTTTACCTGACCCTTCTTCGTAACGTCACCTACGGCAGCCACGCTCGTGCCGTAAAGGTTACCGTGCACCTGCGGAAGCGAGAAGCGGGATGCAATGCACACACGAAGGGAAAACAGGTGGTGGGTCTAGTAGGACAGCAGCCGCATGCAGACCCACATTTTCAACTGCTCTGCTTTGCACCCCGAGATTGGTTTTAAGGGCCGTACTTTACAGTAGCGGTACAGTAGCGCTTCAAACTTTACAAATCCCGACTCTTCAGATTTCCAATTTCTCGTTGTCACTCGTTTCCAATTTCGAAATTATTTCCAGTTTTTCCCCTCGGACTCAAATCGTGTTAAGGAGGCCCGGAAAGGAGATCGGCGGTTTCTTTGACACATTCAACAATGTACCCCCCACCCGTCAAATAACCCACGTATGTGTACCTCCGCATGCTCGATGAACTCTCCTCTCGCCACGGCCTCTCTCATGGCGTCGAGCGAGGTAAAGTGGTAGTGTACCCCTTCTTGTTCCCCCTCGCGCCGTCCGCGGGTCGTGTGGCTGCACCCAAAACCGAACTTTGATGCGGCGCAATGGCAAAGAACCAGACCCATAGACACGAAGAACGAAGAGAGAAAATTGTGGCGCCATAGCAACGACCCAAAAGAGAGAAAGGAACCAAGAGGGAGAGCAACAGGCCGAAGCACACAGACAAATGAACGGAAAGACAAGATAGAAACAAGGCATGAATGTTGATGGAGTGACCCCAGCCGCGATAAAACAAAACGCAGTAGTGCGGGGGAAACGACCCAGGCTCTTTATGTAGGCGATGCGGCAAGAGGACCCCAAGTTCGAGGCAGGTTTAGCCAGCTACCGAGAGCAGGCAGGTGGTGATGTGGGCAAGGAGGGAGGGTTTAGAAATAGAGTGAGTGGGCAGGGCGGTACCACTAGTCGTTCTCCCGCTCATGCCAGCAAGTGGCATCTGGAAGATCCCAGTTCGGCAGTGTTTCGGTGGTCATCCGAAGTCCCATGGTCCTCGAAACACGTCTAAGGATCGGTTCTTCTCAGCGAAAAACGGTCATCCTACGCTCCCAAAATTAATAATCCGACATCGACAGGGCGAGCGATCAACTCAAACTACCGTAAAGTCGAATACTGCCGTTGACCGATCTTCAAGGCTAGACTACCGACTATGGTACTCTGCAGCAGCGATAGCGACGGTGCCGGCAATGGCGGGAGGCATTGAAACCGTCTCGCCGAGAAATTTCAGAGGAGTGCATCGTAATTTGTTTTTGGCATCCCTCGCCATGGAGCAATCGAGGTTTAAAGCTCGGTCGAAATCGATGTGGTATCTCATGTTTCCCACCGTCAATAGTCCAATACCTAGTCGGACGCAAAACACCACCATGAGAGACTTTAGTCATGGTCGGGGGGGGGGCGGGGGGGGGTAGGATTTGGAAAGGGATGCTTGGGGAAACTACCTCTCGACCTGTATCTACCTGTTTCGTAATGCATGTCAAAGAAAGGAGATCGAAAAAAGGAGATACTACGTAAGTACTACTGTTGCAATACGTTCTTTGTAACAGTTAAGCTATGGACAGAAAGGTGCGACCGTCTTGTCGGTGACGTCACCTACCATACCTGTTGTGGGAATAATTCCATCAGCTTCCGGATGATGGTTCCCTTGCCGACGCCGCTTGGCCCTGCCACCACTACGGCGTCGACCCTGGTACGGTACGGTACGGTACGGTACGGTATGTCCAAACCGGCGCGGTTTGCTCAAACACACAAAAAAAAAAACATGGGTGCGAAGAGGACGACACGACTATGTTTGATCATGATCATCGCCACCAAGCACAATCAATGTCAACAACAATCCAAGCGGTAGCGCAACGGCAGGCACATACACTTCTACCGAGAAGAACAGAAGAACAGAGCAAGGCGGGGCTATCGGGGGGTCTCGCGAGCGGTGAGCGTTTGCACCGAATTTGACGGGACCGCACAACATGTCTCGTTGTCATCGTCATATGCTACACTATCATACGCAATACAACACATGTGTATCTGTTTTGATAGAATACCGACCGACTCAAGATAGACAAGAGGTCCGTATCGTACCCAATTGTCGGTCCAGGAGGTGTGTTATCTTGTGCAACCTACGGTAGCCCTCCATCGCGACAATCCATTTCTTTCAAACTATTTTCGAAAAAAAAAAACACAACGAACTCATCTCCATCTATCTTCCTATCCACAGACTAGAGTCCAGAACACATTGTATCAGTGATGAGTTCATGGTTTTGTAATCCTAACTCGATTGTGAGGGTCTGCTGTCGGGTGTAACGCAGCAGCACGCGCGGCTGCCGGAACAAAAAAACACCTAACAGTCACATGAAGCGAACGGGGACAATCAGCGTTGGCAACATCGTCACCGGCTTGCCTGTCAACACCGGCTCCGGCGAAATGCTGCCTGGCAAACTCGAAGACATCCTCCGGTTTCTGCTCGACAACGGCCCGAAGGAAGTCGTTGAGAAGGGACGCTACCTCCGGGTGCTCCTGAAGGTAAGCTTCCTGGTCTGCTCTGATGGTATTCTGATGCGGGGTAGCAGTCATTGTAGGAACTGATGTTTCCGATGTGGTGTAGCACTGACTGGTGGTATTCTGATGCGGGGTAGCAGTGATAATAGTAACTGATGGTTTTCAGATCACAATACTGACGCTATTCTGATGCGTGGTGCAGCAGTGACTTTAGGCACTGATGTTATTCTGATGTGTAGCAGAGCAGACAATCCCGTGTGATTTCGACAAGCTTCAAGTAGACTTGCGATAACATTGTAAGGGGGGCGACCCTGCTAATACGGTGCTTCGGTTCTGAGTAGTCTGCTGATGCTGGCCCTAGAGGCCTTCGTTCCGCCCAAATTGTATATTTTATCGTGACCTGTTTAGTGCGGAGTATTGGAGGGCTGGCGCCCTCCCGATCTCCTCGAGGTACACTTGTACTTGGAAGGTTTGATTCCGATGTGGATTCTTGTGTCTCTTTGTATGATAGATATGGGAACGACGTTTTTGGTCCACGAAGGATGTTTGACAAGACATGCTTTGAAGTAAGAAAGGGGCGGGCAATTGACAACAGAAGGAGCGCACTTGGCTTGGATACTGGGCATATCTCGAGTATTTTTACCGTACACTGCTGTGATTTTACTCAATGATGCCAGCTGGCGCTATTCAACATCTGTACAAAACATTCCCTGTAGCTCTCTACTGGGTCAACGACAAAACTATCGGAGAGAAACCCTCCTCGCGTTATTTTCGTCGAAAGTTCACTACGGCAAGATTCAACGCACTGCAGTTTTGTGCTTCGTTTTCTTGCATCCTGTGGCAAGCACTGCTGCCGAGTAGAAGCAGTAGAGGTACGGCGCCCTGCCGGCATTCATCACCACTTAGAAGCTGGGGTAGTCGAAGTCCAGCAGACAAATGAAGGTCGATCAAGGCTCGCGATCATTACTGCTGTAGACTACATAACTTGCACGGAGGTACGTTGTAACCCGTGTGTGTAGTCTGTCAACCAGTCAGTCGAAAACTAACATCGGTACATGAACCACAGCAGTCGTATCCCGCTCGAGAACATAACAGCAGTCTTCGCAATGAAATTCGATGGACATCTGCTCCATACTGGACTTAGTTGAGTTTCATCTTGCACGGAGAAGCTGAGAGGCTATATAGACTATGCTGTAGCGCTGCAGCTGTGCACTATTAAGGAATAATAAAAACACACACAGAAAGACTACCCATTCGAGATATACCCACAGTCGAACGGGATGTGGTGGAGTCTTTTCAGTGAGTGGAGGGAAACCGGCTGGGTACTGGACTTATTTCGAGTCTTTTTAAGTCTAACACTGGTGATTTATACCAGTGATGCCAGCTGGTGCTAAGTACAAAAACATCTGTATAGGTAACTTACATTTTACAATACATCCCTTGTAGTTCTCTACTGGGTAAACGGCAAAAATATCGGGGAGAAACCCTCCGTTGTGCCGTGTATTGTAAATTGTAACCTTCACAGGGGACACGGCGCAGTGTCTATAGTACTGCTGTTTGCATGTATGCAGAGACTCTCATCCCGAAGCGGCTTCTATTCCTCCGCATTTTTGTCAAGGCACCCGATCGGTTGTGTTCTGTGATGTGTCATGGACTTACGAAGCAACCTCAGGACAACGAAGCATTACATGCGTGTGGTTGTTTGTAGTGTGCGCTTGACGGTGAGCTCTGCTATGGCTGCGATTTCAACAAAAGACTGCAGGGACAGGCAGCAAAGAACATGGATCGCTGGCGGTGTGTTTGAGACCTCAATGAACACTGCTGTATATTCTCGGGGCTCCTCTTGGTTACTCACCCGCAGACCATCAAGCCTGGCTATCTCCTCCAGAACAGACTGATCAGCATCCGTAGCGTACGAGAGGGGGTCGACAACCTTGTCCGTCATAGTGCAGCAAATTCTTGCGGGAGGTACAGTACTGATAATCCAGACAGCGTTGATATCCGCCAGTTGGGGGGCCCGGCAGAGCGGTGGTTCCTCCCCCCCAACGATCCCCTACAGTATCGATCTTGGAATCGAGTTACATGATCATCTTCTTTGCACGGTCGCTGATGGTGATTACGGCGTTGATGACCGTTGTAAAGGGAAGTGATAAGTACTATCTCTGATGTACGTGCGACACTCGTTGTGATGTGCCCAATTTGTTGCCCGCACTGCTTCACGTTTGTTTGCATCCGAGCTGTCTGATCGAAGTTCCAATCTAGGGAACGTTCGAAATCTGACCCTCCCACCAGTCAAGGCGACTGATGCTAACAAGGGTTTTCTACACATCTGCTGCCAAGGGGGAAAGGTGGAAAGGCCCACCGCCTGGGTGGTCTTGGACCAACGTGATGTTGTGGAGCTAATGTACACCACCGAATGGACGGACCATTCCCAGCAAGCAAGACACAGGTGTTGCAACTCTACAGTACCTCACAGCAAGCAGTTGCTCCGGATGGACATGACCAAGTGTCACACCATGCTGCTCACGGGAGGGGCACATGGCTCGGCCACCTTGCATACTTCACATGCCCGGCAAACAGCAGCGGTGCACTGATGATTTAGCATCCGTGCCCATGACTTGCCCACCGTCCTCTTTCGAAGTCACTACGGGTGTTGCATCTTCATCTGTACATTGAACATCAAACAATATGTTGTACTCAATGTGTACAACAATCGCCAGGGAACAACCGGCTTAGCCGTACAGACAGACGTTTTGCGCACCGCATGGCGCTACGGCGATACATTTTCTGGAGCAGGAGTCTCTTCGCGAACCACTCCTCACGCCCCCCGGGGAAAAACTTAAAACTTCTTTCAACTCTCGTCCACCAACATAGCAACCCAATTGTTGGGACACCAAAATGGTGATGTACTTGATACAGCTGCTTGTTCGGCCGCAGAGCAAGTGGCGATGAAAATCTTTGACGATGACGTGGACATCAACATCAGTCGGCACTAGGGCGTCTGAAGAAACTCCTCCAAGTGCGTCACGGCATCCTGGGTTAGGACCAAGTTCGGTCGCTTGATGATGTCGTGCACATTGGCTCCCTGAACACGACAAGAAACGTGCGCCGCGTGGGAGAGCGGTGGGTGGGGAGAGGGACGCGAGATACGGCAAGGCGCTAAGTGTAATTGGCAGCGACAGCAATATAGAACATGACGCTACCGCAGTTGATCAATCGATGGCCGTTGGCTAAGCGCAAACAGGCAAACAAAGTTTCAGGCCGAAATTCTATCAATCGCTGCCGGAAACAATACATGGAAACTAGAGGAAAAGGGTAACCCCCCCCCCCCTACACATTTATTCCGCATGGCCATTAGAAACGAGTACACCATTACCGTACCACACGGGGTGCGCGCTGGTACCAAGCTTTGGGCACAGTACTCACACGGCGGCGTGCGGACTCCGGCACAACGGAGGCTATTTTTTACAAGTACCTAACCGCGGCGAAAATTCCTTCCAACAGAAGAGCACTTTTTTCTTTTTTCGTCACGATCATCAACCATGAACTGACTCAAAAAGTCTTTGACCGCTTACCCGGGCAGGCAGGACCTTGGCGCCCATGATGTTGCTGACGGATCGCATGAACTCAACCTGAGGGTCTCCCCCCACCACAAACGTTACAGGGCCGTCGATTCCCCTTGCCTAGAGGGTGTTTCGAAAGAGACAGACGCGTGTCGGTCGTGGGGCGACAGGGGAGTGGATGGCATATGACAGGGAATTTGAAGGTTGAATATGCAGAGGAGCGGTCGATATTACAAAGATACAAAACTAGGACAAAGGTATAGTTTTGTTGATAAGATGTAACACCCCCATGGTGGGTTTCTAGAAAAACAAGGCATATGGCAGAGAGGGCATTGAG
Source organism: Ectocarpus siliculosus (assembly GCA_000310025.1). NCBI lineage: Eukaryota > Phaeophyceae > Ectocarpales > Ectocarpaceae > Ectocarpus > Ectocarpus siliculosus. Next base: position 3,630,708 of record FN649748.1, read on the forward strand.
AAAGCATCACACGCGACCAAGCGAAGCACACCCGAAATCGTTCGTTCCCACCAGCTAGCCCACATGCAAAAAAAAACAAAGGTCGTGATGCGTGGGTGGTCGCTGAGAAGGCCGCTTACCGTGCTGTGTGAAATGTGAACGGGAGAAGCGACCAATTCACACTTAGAGCCTTGTGCCTGGTATGCCTAGTTGTCTTTGATGTCTTTGTTGTTTGTGCTACTTCATAGAACGGGTCCGCAACTATGACATATTCCGTTGACGAGCAGACGCCCAAAGCTTCACGCAAAATACACCACGGTTAGGGTTAAGACACACGGGTATAATAGTTCAGCCGCAGATCCTACACTAAACCTTACCAGTATAAAGAACAACCCTGCCCCGTGCTCGACGGTGGCGACGACGAAACGAAACAAAAAGAAGAGAAACTGGACCCAATTTGACGTTACCCAATTACGGGCTCCTTCTGTACGGTAGGTGCCATTGGGATCACGACGGCCGGCATGACTACACAGGTGTGGTATGAACGTCGTCGCCGTGCAGTGTGCGCCCGTATACATGATCACAGCATGTAGGCTGTGCTGATGCTCCTGGACACTACGGCATTCCGTTCACGTGGTGTTCACGTATCTCTACACGCCGCGGAAGAGTGCCGTTGTTGTCGAGACTGTCAAGGCTGAATGGAATGAGTGACACACAGTACGTTAAAGATTGTATTGTCTGTCTGAATGGGCAACCTCGCGAACAGCACAGCAGGACAGCGCGTTGCACGGACCCCTCAGGTAGCACCACATGAGACATGACCTGACCGGACAGCAGTGGCACTGCTGCATCCGGCGTGAGGGTGTATGTCCTGGGCTATTTCCTCTTCGCAAGAGATGAGGTGTCAAGTCAGACTCGGACCCCAACCTACTCTATGTCTGTCAGTCCGCCAGCTGTCCCTCTCCCCCTCAACCCACACCTCTACTAATCTCGGAACCATATTGCTGAACACACTGGGTGAGCGAACGGAACTTGGCATCTGGGTAGCAAGAGGCCAACCTCAGACGAGAACTAGCAACTTGTTCGACCGTAACACGTCAACAGTATTACCCCTAGTCGAACAGCATCGCACCGCTGTTGATTGTATTTTTGTTGCCCACTGCACGGCCACCTAGTACAGCAGTGCTCGTCTTTAGCTTCTGACACATGCAAGTCAGCAGTACTCTTTTCTCGCGCATGTCTAAGGAACAGTGGCATCACCAGCGCACCGATACGAGCACAGCAGTTCGGAGTGGGGCTCGAGCTCACCTTGATGGTCTTGATCATGGCGGACGTCTTGAAACCGTCGCTCTTGAGGTCGTCCACGACCTTCAGCTGCCCTTCCCGAAGTCGTGCGGACAGTGCCACCTACATCATTTTCATGGTCATACACAACATGAACCCATCCACAAAACACGAAGGAAGCAGTAATGGGGGGGGGGTGAGGGAGTCGGCTGACCGTAAAACCGCAGGTCGACCATGAAACACTGGGGGAGCAATGCTACTCGTCGTTTTCATGCTCCACGGAATCCGGTCGCCCCTGGTGGTCTAGGTGGTACAGTACCATGGTAGGGTATGCTATCTTCGAATACCATGGAGACGTGCTTATTCTCTACTTGGACAAGCAACTCAGAGGAATTGTTGTCTGCATGGCCTCTTTCACGCGCGCCCCCTGAAACGGAGCTTTTCGCATGTTTCCTACAGTACTGTAGGGTGGTAAGGATTGGAGTGACGCCTACAAAAGGTAGGAACAAAAGGAGAAATATGGCCGCGACATACAGAACTTTATCCGACAAAATGCCCTACATAGCAACTTGTTAGCGATAGTGGTGTGGGTGTTCGTGTGTGGGTGTTCGTGGACATTTCCAGCAATTCGTCTGATGTAAGCCAAAACAAACGGCATGGTCATTGGAACTACAGCTGTTGAAAACGTCGCGATGCTGGAAGGGGGTGACGCCTACAAAAATACCTCCCTTGTTGGAGGGATGCCTCATGTGCGCAAAACCATGCATTTCGCACGGGGTACCGTATCGTACGGACAACATTAACCCCACCAAGGACCCGGAACGGTCTTTCTACTGCACCGTGTCGCCAGGTATTGAAAGGACAAAAGCGTGGTCGGCACTCGCCTCTCTTTACGGTTCTCAGATACGCCGAAGCATACTATACGCTGGGGACCACGGAAACAACAAACAAGCACCCTTTTGCCGCGTAACTCGCCCTGAAACCAAGCCTGACGAATTAATACTAATACAGTGAAAAACAGATTTTATACTGCTAATTCCTCGAACACCGATTGCTATTCAGGTGTACCCAGATGCGTTGGACAAAAACTTACAAACTCGTAATTCCCTTCAACCTTACCCGCAAACCAAGCCTGACGACCTCCTTGGTGAGCTTGAAGGATTTACCATGCTACAACCACAACACGCCAAACAAAATCCACCTCCCTCCCTCCCTCCCTCCCTCGCTTACCCTCAAGCCAAGCCTGACGAACTTCTTGTTGAGCTTGAAGGAAAAGTCCCGCCTCCTCGGACCGTGAGCCTTGGCGCCTCCCCGCCAGTGGGGTGGACGGCTGTGACCCGCGCGGGCGACGCCTCCCCCCTTCTGAGGCCTAACCTTTCGCCCGGACCCGCTGATCTCCCCTATCCTCTTGGTCTGAAGATTGGGCAGTCGGCGGAGATTTCCGGAGATTTCGGCGGCGGAAGAGAGAGGGCATCAGTGAGGGCGAGAAAGCAGCGTGTTGGTTTGGGGTGGGGGTGACATCGGTGCCAGGAAAGACAAAACAGGCCATGGAGGAAAGCGAGGTGATTCATGCTCCACGGGTATGTAGGGGGCGATCGCGCATCCTACCGCACAGTACCCAACGAAGGCTCATCTGTCCGTCATGTTCCGAACGTATTATTCTGACAAAAGTTTGGCGCCGAACGTATCTGACATATGTTTACCAAGCCGCGATCGTTGTAGATATAGCTGAGCTCCGACATAAGAGAGACCTCACCAGCGACCGATGCAGCACAATGCTAGTCGCATGCACCAACGAAAGTGCTGTGCAGAGCACAGCAGCCGCAAACGAAACGGGCCAGAGAGCAATCTTCCGTATAACGACATCAAGACGCGTGTACAGCGGTATAAGTTTTGAACACTGTCCTCATAGCCACGCGAACCTTTACCAGATACTCAAGCGCCAAAACCACAGCCAAGGCTAAACAACTAATACGACCGAGCCCTAAACGCCACGAAAAAACACACACGACAAACCTGGCCGTTGCCTTTCCTACGGCGCGCAAGCTGCCACCGAACGACTTCGTGCACGACGTCCCTTCGCACGGGCACGCCAAACACGGAAGGCGCCAGCGATACCGTCGCCACAGGAGCGCCGTCAGCCCAGGCCACCACCTCCACCTCAAGATCGTCAGTGGCAGCCAGGCCGGGTATGTCGAGGAGGGCTGCGATGGCGTCGTGGTCCTCTTCCGACAGGGGGTCGGTTTCCTCTTCTTCCTCTTCTTCGTCTCCCGCTTCTGCGTCCTCTGCGTGGGGAAGTGTTGGAGATTTGGAGGGAACAAGCGAACAAACGATGGCAAGACGAAGAGCTTATCGGCATGTGACTTACTAATGCACCAGGCCCTGCCGTTTCAGGAACTAACCATGAGTGCTCTTTGCCTAATTATACTACCGCATGCATCGTCACAACAACTTCCTAAGAAAGAGTCCACCTTCACGCTTGATGTTGGTGGCGAGCTTATACTTGCGATAGCAACAAACGCCTAAACGTAGAATATTTCTCGCTAAAGTCCGACGTCGCGAGGGTTTTGCGGAAGTTATCACTGGCCAAAAGGCACAGACGTTTGACAGGTTGGTCGCAACGCTAACCCCCCGCAACAACAGCTGTGGTGCTTCGCCGCTGGCATACAGTATTTTAGGGCATTGGGCCGGGATAAACACACAGATATGCAGGAGGAAGTCTCTAAGACCGCAAAACCGCAAGGTTTCGCTATTTACGGGCAACTGTGACGCGAATTACGGGTAACCGCAACTGTGGGGATGCTTCGCTAGATGGACAGCAACTGCGACTAATGTACCGTACGATATCGCACCCCCTGACCAATTTTCAAAGCTCGGGTTCTCTGCAACCAAAAAGCTACGGTGCCGAAAATGGTGGGAGGCTTTGGAATCATCTCCTTGAGAGCGTTTCCGAAAAGATATTTGATTGTGGCATCTCTTCGTTGTGTGGAGTAATCGAGCTTTGAAACTCGGTCCAGGGGGTATGGTATCTTATGCAACCTACTACTGTTTATTTGTGGACATGCAGCAGTAGTAAGTCCAGTGACGACCTGGTAACTTTCTCTGTGATTAACAACTGCACCTCTTGAGCTGTGTACTTCGGTTATTCGCACATCACTGTAGGCGGGAGAAGGTAGAGGTATGCAACTATCCGTGTAACGCCTGCCGGCAAACGGCGGTTGGCATGCGAATCACATACCTGTGTGTTGCGGAAGATATCACACCCCCTGGACCGATTTTCGAAACTCGATACCTCGGTACCTCGGCAGGAAAAGCAGTGACGGTGCCGAAAATGGCGGCGTTGGAACCGTCTCGTCGAGAGCTCTACGAAAACGTGTACTTTAGTTTCGGGGTCCTCTTCGTCATGGAGTGGTTGAGCTTTGAAAATCGGTCCAGGGGGTGAGATATCTTACATCATGCAACCTGCGGTACCCTGCGTGTGCAGGGGGTGCGACATGTACAAATCGAAACTTATTCGACATTGGATCGGCAGGACACACAAAACACCACGGGCATAGCAAAGGCAGGAATCACAACCACAAAGGTGCCCCGAAATGCAGCGAAGCACCTACGGAATGCACTAACTGCCGCTCCGTGCACCACATTCACCTTCCGCGTCTCCTCCCTCTCCCGCCGTTGCAGCAGGCCAAGCCTCCACCGCAAGCTTGAGGTTCGAAGGCAGCGGCTCGCTACCGCTTTGCACCGGTGCTACAGGCAGGCCTTCCCGCTCCCACTGAGAAGATTTCAGAGACGACATGGATCGAACCAGCGGGAACTTCATGAATGCTGTCGTCGGCAAGGGACCAACGCGGGGTATCGCCCGTGGCTGTCGCGTAGCACTCGCTGCTGCTGCTGCCGTCCATGATCCGCATGGTCTGACTGATCGGTCCGCGCGTGCTTCGAGGAGGCCGGCAGCGGCCGGAGCATTGCTGTCAGGCGCCCGGCTCGAGCGAGCCGAACGACAGACGGAGCGGGGTAATGAGCGCAACATCCTTTTTTCTGTGTTGCGTGGAGTGGGCTGTGGCTGCTGGAGTTGCGCACTGCACAGCTCAATCAACACTGGGCAGGGATTGAGGCCAGTTCCCAGACCACTTGCAACAGGACCCGCCGCACCAAAAAAAATGCTCTGGGTGGAGGGGGGGGGGGGTGGATCCAAAATAAATACTCCCTAGTATATTTTAAAAAATAACATCCTACAGCTCTACAGCCGCACCACGAGGGCACACACCCTCCACCTCCCACGGTGGGCACACAACCGCGCGCCGACATAACAGGGGTTAGGATGCCTCCGTGCTACTTGCAAGGTGGTTGCAAGGACGAGAATGCCAGCACCGGCGATATCAAGCTGTGTCCCTGCTGCTGCTGCTACACCCACATTGCATACCTCGAGTGTGAGCATCACGACGGCGGCATCGACGAGCGCACCGAAGTTGACACACAACAGCTCTCCCCTATCCCCCGTGACGGTCATGGCTCCTCGAAGCACCACATACCACCAGAGGTTGGTACGCCGACCGAGAATTGCGCGAGGACGGTCGGGTAGGCAAGCGCGGTGGTAGTGCCGGGTGTGCTTCTTCTGCTCTTCTTGTGGTTCAAAGCGACTCTTTTTCTCTCTCTGCCGAAGCTTTCTCTGCGGTGTGACGGCACTCTTTGCCCAAGAAGCGAGAGGCGGGGTCTGAGGTACACTAAAACGTAGCTGCCGCTGGCGCGTCAAAGGGTCAAGTCCAGCTGCCGTTGTTCTCTCCTGGTTCAACGCTAGAAGCCCCGCAGATCTCGGTCCCTTACGACTGAATGCGGTGTTTCTCGCCGTGGAAACAGAGGTTTCAGCCTTTCTGCGACATGACATTGAACACATTAACCTCGCCACTTTTGCCAGAGGCGGCCGTCGACACCATCGCCATCTGGACCAGCTTCCAAGCCAAGAGGTGAGGATGGAACCGACATGGATGTACTTGACCTACAGCAGTATCCCCTAGATTCCTTTTGCGCATGAATGCACAGAGTATGTGAAGGATAGGTGCTGCTCGCGCACCCAGCTCCCTCCACTCTGCTACCCTGTCTCTCGACCCAAGGTCTCAACAACACAACATCTTTTCCCCAGAAACCACCAGTTTCCCAACACGCTATAGCAAATCAGTCGACTGCTTGTCCCCTCGGACTGTACGTCAAGACTGAACGGAGGAAGATTGATCACCTGCTTCGTGATGAATGAGTGGGCCTGCTGGGGATCATGTGGATGACCCACCTCCGGGTGATTCGCAGGGTGTTATTGGTGGTGAGAGGCTGGATTCGATTGAGACACAGTTGTCCCAGCTCACGAGCATAATCAAGACGCTTATTGGGCAACGAGGTGATCAGGTGGAGTCCTCTGTTTCATTTGCTGCTGCGCCCGGAAGCGGCGGAACAGAGTGTGCTGGTGTGCATCAATCGGATGTCACTGGCAGGACTGCGGGAGGTACGGGCAGTAGTGCCCAAGGCCTTGGCATGTCCAGCGTGGGAGTTGGGAGTAGTAGTGTTGCACAGGCTTGAACTCGCACGATACTGCTGTTAACCGTTCTTCTGCTGGTGTCACAAGCTTTGGTTCGGTTGGGATGGGAAGTAGGACTTTAGGTAGCCAGTCTTTCATTCCAGGAATGGGTAGTGGGGCTTTCACTAGTCAGTCTTCCATTCCACCCGCACCTACTGCTTCGAGTAGGTGGTGGGAAAATGTCGCCAGTGGAACCACATTGATTCCTGGGGCCGGCATTACAGAATCAGGAGAAAACTTGGGTAGGAGCCCTTGGAAAGTTCCCAAAGCTCCTGTTTTCGATGGATCAGACGTTGCATACCCGTCATGGTCACAAAACTTTCTGCTAAGTGCCCGACACAACAACTTGTTAGAAGCATTTACTTCTGAATTGGAAATTCCGATCGCAAGCATTGAATTCGACTTGACCCCTTGGGTAGACAAAGGATATAGTGTGGGAGTGCTACGCCAGGCAGATATGGGATGGTGTTTTTTTTTGAAAGAAGGACTCGCTTAAAACCATGGCTAGGCATGCAGGTTCCCCCAGCAAGGCATTTCAGGTGTTGAAGGATCACTTTCTCCCTTTGAGCCAGAGTCAGATTCGTGTGCAGGAGGACAAACTGAAGTCATTGCGCTTGTGTACAAACGAGAACCCATCCACCTTCTTTGCATCCATGAGAGAGACGCTTGGTGTTTTGCAGATGCTGGAAGTCAAGAAGGAGGACAGGGAGGTGTGCACACTGATGCTAGAGGGACTATCCCACGAATACAAGACTTTGCGTGAGACTCTTGAAGTGTTTCGCCCGAACGATCCTGCTTTCATCGAGACCAAAGTACGTGAGCGTTACCTAGACTTGCAGACACAGACTGGTACGAAGAAGCACAGTGTAGCTCTTGTGTCTAGGGCAGAGAGGAAGAGTAGCCCGAAGCCGAACCACGCAAAGTCGAAGTCTCGCCCTGAATCTGATTCCTCCAAGAAGAAAAAGTTTCAGGGAACGTGTTTCAAGTGTGGGGAGAAAGGTCATATGAGGACGGACTGCCTGGCTCGTGTGATCGCTCATCCCTCCCAGACTGGGAAATCAGAGAACGAGGAGGGTGAGACCGGTGAGAAGTTCGACTTGGAGTTGTCTGATTTGTTCTCTGACTCGGAGTTGTCTGAGTTGTCAGAATTGCTGCTGCTGCATCAACAAGACGAATCCCACCGCAAGTCGAGAGAACTGAAATTCCGAAAAATTAGAAAACTGCCCCCAGGAGTATTTTATGATCAGATTAGCAAGTACCTAGAGTTATGTCGAAGTTTGGTATGCGGGCACCGGCACTGCTTTTCATATGACTGACCGTCTCTCTTGCATGAAGAATTTGAAGCCTTGCCACAAGAACGTAAATGGGATTGGTGGTGTGACTTGTGAGGTAGAATTCTCTGGAACCTGTTTGTGAATGCTGACAGCGGGTTTTCCGTAGAGTTGGAGAATGTATTGTACTCTCCCAACTTGGGATACAACCTCTTTTCTCCAAGCTCAGAGTTCGACGGTGAGTCATGGAATTACCTTGGTGGTCCTGATGGTGTGATGACTGCCTTCGATAGACATGTTACTTTTCAGAATTTCGATGGCATGCTCATTTCGACTGCGTATCGTCTAGAAAATAACTCTGTTGGTTCGGTGTTGGCTGCCCTCACTCCTTCAAACGCCAAGCATGAATCTAAGATGGATGTGAACGAGTTTCATAACATTTATGCTCATTCGCATGAGGGATTGCTTCGTACAACTGCAAAGCGACTAGGTATCGAGTTGACCGGTAAAATGCATGCTTGTACGGGATGTTCGATGTCGAAGGCATTCAAGAACGGGATTGCTCATGAAACAAAAGACAAAAAGTTGGGCAGAGTTTTTGTTGACCTGGAAGGGCGGAAGAACGTTGCGGCCGTAGGGGGTAAACGTTACCCCATGATAGTGAAGGATGATTTCACAAGACGTACATGGATGTGTTTCTTGAAAAGCAAATCAGACGCTGCGAGTGCTTTCCGGAGTTTCCGTGCAAGTGTGCGTGCTGATGGTATCCCATCATTGGTTGAGATTGTTAGATCTGACAATGGGGGGGAGTTTTTCGGAGGAGAATTTGAGTCCGTGTGCAACGAGCTCTTGATTAAGCAAGAGTTCACCCCGGCTTACGGTCCCCAATACAACGGTGTTGCAGAGCGTGGTCTGGGATTGATTGAGGCGGCGGCAATGGCTGCTCGTATTCAGGCAAAAGCTTTGTTTGGGCATGTGCAATTACCTAAGACTGATAGACTATGGGCTAAGGCGATGCATTGGGCTTTCGAAGCAATGAACCACACAGCTTGTTCCGCTATCCCCGACAGTAAGTCACCGTATGAGATGTGGCATGGTGAAGCTATTCATGCTAGACCGTATCCGTTTTTGAAACCGGCGTACTGTAGGTGGCAGCGTCCGTCTAAGCTGCTACCGAAGGGTGAGGCTTGCTTTTATGTCGGTCCTTCGAGAGACCACCCGCGTGACTGTCATAGAGTACTTACGAGGGCTGGAACTATTCAGGAAACGAGGAATGTGACATGGGAAGCGTTGCCGCCACAAATCCCTCCACCGCAACCGTCTCTCTTGCCGATAGAGGTTGCAGAGCAGGGAGGGGAGGAACGTGACTACGATGTAGAAGCTGAGGTATGGCCGCTTTTAGGGAGAGGAGTTCCCCACATTCTTTTGCGACGTGATGTAACGGTCTCTGGTGGAGCAATCGATGAGGTTGGCAGTGTTGATGCAGGCAGTGTAGGTCAACCCCCCTCTATGCCATCTTCGCCCGCGATTAATTCCCCTAGTAACGCAGCTCCCCCTGTGTCTTCTCCAGCAGACGAGTTCACCGATGAGGGAGGGCAGGGAGGGCCGGAGACAGGGCAGACAGAATCGACGGGTCCGGGAGGGCAGGAGGTAGAGTCGGAGAGTCAGGAAGGGTTGGATGAAGAGTTGGTTGAGCCGGGAGGGCAGGAGGTACAATCGGAGACATTTCCCCCTGCTACGCACGTACCATCCAATCGTCGTGCGCGGCATGAGCTTGCTAGTTACAACACTGCTGTGAATGATAATGTTGAAGTCAGAGAAGGCAGAACCCGTGCGCAAACTCGGGCAGTAAATCAGCAGAGCGTACCCGGCCTCATGGCCACTCTAGGACCCATCTCCGCATCAGAAGTAATACTGGCACTCTTAGTGGAACAGAGAGCATCTGATGCAATGGAATTGCCGAAAGTGCTAATTCATGTAGAGTCAGAACCGGGTAGCTATCAAGAAGCCCGCCAATCAAAGTATTCCACGATTTGGGACAAAGCCATGTCTGTAGAATTTGAAGGCTTGTTGAGAGCAGGAACGTTCGCGTTAGCAGTAAAGGCTCCAATAGGCTGTAACGTGATAGATGCTAGATGGGTCTACAAATGGAAAGCAGATGAAACAGGCAAGATAGTGAAGGCCAAGGCTAGGCTTGTAGGGAAGGGCTTCAAGCAGAAGCATGGTGTGGATTATCTTGAGACTTTCTCGCCTACTGCAAATGCTGCATCGATTCGTTTTTTGGTAGCATTGGCGTGCGTATGATTTGGAATTTCTCCACTTTGACATTGAGCAAGCGTTTGTTCAGTCGGAATTGGATCACGAGGTGTTCATGAAGTTGCCTCCTGGCTGTGAGTCGATGACAGGAAAGGTAGTCCGTTTAGACAAAAGTTTGTATGGACTGAGATAGGCATCTAGAACATTTCACAAGAGACTTGTGTCGGACCTGAAGAGGATTGGTTTCGAACAGTCTCTGTGTGACCCCTGTGTTCTTCGTTTCATGATGGGAGACGAGGTGTTGGGTATGATTGCGATTCATGTGGATGACATTCTGTATGCAGGAATCGAGAGGCTTGCCAAGATGGTTGTGGAAGCGCTAGGTGACTCTCTCCCCACGAAGAATTTGGGCGAGGTCAAGTTCTTTCTTGGTTGCGCACTCGTTCGCGACCGCGAGGCTGGTACGATTGAGATGTCTCAAGAGAGTTACACCAGGAGTGTTCTCGAGAGATTCATGTTTGTCGCACCAGCTCGATCCCTGCTTCCCCTGCTAACGATTACAGGTGCGTGATGGAAGATGAGGGTGCAGGAGATGTGCCGTTCCGAGAGGTGGTGGGGAGCCTGATGTGGATCGCCAACCAGACAAGGCCCGACATCTCAAATGCTGTGCGGGCAGTGGCGAGGCACTCTCACGAGTCAAAGAAAAGCCACTGGAAGGCGGCCCAGAAGATTCTGAATTATCTTCTGGAGACGGCACATCTAACTGTGAAGTACAAGCAGGACACTATGGTAGACGTAGGCACGTTGGTGTACGTAGACGCAGACTTTGCCAGCAAAGGCCACTGACCGTAGATCAGTTTCGGGAGCACTAGTTCTTGTAGCTGACTGTCTTGTTGCTTGGATTTCTAGGACGCAGAAATGTGTCACACTTTCAACAACTGAAGCAGAGTATGTTGCGATGGGTGACGGTGTAAAAGAGGCTCAGTTTGTCAACGGAATGCTCGAGTTCTTGAGGCCTAGTGAGAAGCTTGGTAAGATCCAGGTACGCGAGGATAACGAGGGTGCGATTGCACTTGCTGAGAATCCAATTAGTTCGTGTAACAGCAAGCACATTGACGTGAGGCACCATTTTTATAGGAATTTGACAGAGGAAGTGTTGGAAATCAGTCATGTCTCTAGCGAAGGACAGCATGCAGACATCCTGACGAAGGCTCTGCCGAGAGATCTTTTAGTTCGTCGTAATTTTGCTCTAGGCTCAAGATCTGAGAAGTAGAAGTTTGAGTCGTGTTTTGTTATTTCTGATATATATTTGGCCTGGTCGAGACAACAGCCCCAAGGGAGCGTGTTCGTGATAATTGCTGCTGTGTGTCGACAGAGTAGCATAGAACACTGACAGGAAGTTCAACTAACGGGACTGTCGTTTTGTAGGAATGTTTCTAGGAATGTTCTTCGTGGATGTTCTCGGTATGTATGTCGGATGGTTCATAGACCCGAGCGTGTTCTCGGTATGTCGGATAGTACATTGGTCCGAGTTCCATGTTTTGTGTGTTGGTCGAGCGACATGGCTGGTGCTGCGGTGCTCGCGCACCCAGCTCACTCCACTCTGCTACCCTGTCTCTCGACCCAAGGTCTCGACAATACAATATCTTTTCTCAAACCACGAGGTTACCAACATTGCATACCTTGACAGTCCAGCTGAGGAGGGTGGAGTTGCAAGTGACTTCATGGTCGGAGAGTTCAAGTACTATGCCCACCTTCAAATACGCACAACTACTAGCCAGACCTACAGATTGACTGGTTTTGTTATCGGCAATAACGATTCCTGGTCGTGGGTCCAATAGGTGATTCGAGTTTAAAGTATCCAGTCAACGCTCCTTACACTGGTCGAGTAACTAGAAACGCCCCCTCCGTACAAAAACAAAGCTCGCACGGGATGTTACCAGACCTCAAGGAGCGGAGCGATTCACTGAGAATTTTTAGCTCATGTCACATAGCCATACTATTGAAGCTCAAGGGATGGTGAAAGACGATCCGCTCCGCCCAGCTCCGTCGAAAACAACGCACCTTAAGCACCCCTGCAATAACAAGGATCGGATTTCCGAGCCCAAGGGGGAAGTATCGAGCAACGTGCAGAGAGAGGGACAAATAAGCATCGGGTAGGTATGGACTACAGCTATTGCAATGCGACTTAGAAGCTAAAATCCGACCCGTGGCTGCAGAGATATGCCGAAATGGGGGTTCCGCAGCATGTCAGGAAGCATTATCCGTCTCGAACCTCCGTCCGCACAGCTCTATTTGACCTCAAACCTTTTGCGTCGTGTCCGCGCGGTTCATGCCGTTCTTCCAAGCTACCGGATACGCCCATCCGAGATGTTCCGGCAGAGATATGGCCAACAGAGGGGGTTCCGCAGCATCTAGGGACGGGATAAATGTCAAGCGTCCCGCTATACCTCCCGTCACAAAGCTGAACCGCGCCTAACTCTGACCGCGCCGTGTTGGTACGGCTCACAGCCGTTTTTCAAGCCATCGTGCACCCCAATCGAACAAGTGGGTGCAGAGAAACGCCCACCCGAGGGGCACCCCGAGGGGGCTCAGTGCTCGACGGCCGGTGGAACAGTTAAGATTAACTGCTCCACCAGTCCAAGCTCTACTTACAGGGCGCTGTTTGTCTCACGAAGACTTGCATTCCGTTAACACGGCTCACAGCTATCATTCAAACCATTGGACACCCCAGTCGGACGAGTGGATGTAGAGAACCGCCCACCCACGGGGGCTCAGTGGCTCAAGGACCGGTGGAGCAGTTAAGCTCAACTGCTCCACCAGTCCAAACTCTATGTAAAGATGTACAGGGTGCTGTTTGCCCTACCAAAGCTTGAATTGTGTCGGCACGGCCCACAGCTATCATCCAAGCCATGGGACACCCCGGTCGGACCAGTGGATGGACACCCGCGGGGGCTCAGCGGCTCAAGGGCCCGGTGGAGCAGTTTAGCTTATCTGCCCCCCCAGGCCGAACTCTATCTATTTCCGGGCACTGTTTGTCTTGCGAAGATTTTCATTGTGTTGGCACGGCTCACAGCTATCGTACAAGCCATCGGGCACTCCGATCGGACAAGTGGATGCAGAGAAGCGCCCATCCACGGGGGCTCAGCGGCTCAAGGGCCCGGTGGAGCAGTTTAGCTTATCTGCCCCCCCAGGCCGAACTCTATCTATTTCCGGGCACTGTTTGTCTTGCGAAGATTTTCATTGTGTTGGCACGGCTCACAGCTATCGTACAAGTCATCGCGCACCCCAATCGGACGAGTGGATGCAGCGAAACGGGGCTCAGCGGCTCAAGGAACTGGTGGGGCAGATAAGCTTATCTGCACCACCAGGCCAAACGGCGCTGTTTGTCTTACGAAGACATGTGGCAGGATAGGGGTAGCCCCTGGACACAGATAAATCTTCTCAAACGGGCACCCCCGGGCACTCCCCCCTCGATAACGGGCACCCCCCCCGACTATCGGGCACCCCACCCCCCCATAATGGCCTTCCCTGGTGGTTCGGAACATTTTCTCTCAACAATATCGACACTCCATGTCAACAACGGGCACCCTACCTCCGTTGTGGGCACTCCTCTCTGCTTACTGGCGCCTCTTGGCGCGGTGTTTGGACGACGCAGTGCCCTAGGGAATATGATGTAGTATACACTGTATTTCCTGGACAGATGCACTGACAGTGTGTCTCATGAGATCATACATACAGCTGTATTTGCTAATCAGATACGCCAACACTGTATTCCCTGAGCAGATTCACTGTATTCCCTTATCGTATGGTACACCGTATTGCTTCTGCTTTTCACTGTATTCCCTCATCAGATACACCGTATTCACTCGTTCGTTTCACTGCGCTCCCTCGATTCAAATCGGCTGTACATCCTGGTCAAGATCACTCCGTATTCCCGTATCAGATATCACGTACACCGTTGTATTCGTTGTACTTTTCAATCTGTATTCCCTCATCACATCCACTTGATTCCTTGGTCAGATACGCTGTACGTCGTGGAATACAGTGAATCTGGCGAGGGATGTCGTGATGCTGATGAAGGAATCCAGTGAATTAGACGAGGGAATACAGTGTATCTGATGAAAGAATACATGGCATCTGATCAGGGAATACAGCGTATTTGATTAGGGAGTACCGTGAATCTGACAAAAGAAAATAGTGAATCTGACGAGGGAACGGCTCCAAAGCGGTGAAACAGATGAGCTTATCTGCCCCACCAGTTCCTTGAGCCACTGAGCCCCGTTTCGCGGCACCCACTCGTCCGATTGGGGTGCGCGATGACTTGTACGATAGCTGTGAGCCGTGCCAACACAATGAAAATCTTCGCAAGACAAACAGTGCCCGGAAATAGATAGAGTTCGGCCTGGGGGGGCAGATAAGCTAAACTGCTCCACCGGGCCCTTGAGCCGCTGAGCCCCCGTGGATGGGCGCTTCTCTGCACCCACTTGTCCGATCGGGGTGCCCGATGGCTTGTACGATAGCTGTGAGCCGTGCCAACACAATGAAAATCTTCGCAAGACAAACAGTGCCCGGAAATAGATAGAGTTCGGCCTGGGGGGGCAGATAAGCTAAACTGCTCCACCGGGCCCTTGAGCCGCTGAGCCCCCGCGGGTGTCCATCCACTGGTCCGACCGGGGTGTCCCATGGCTTGGATGATAGCTGTGGGCCGTGCCGACACAATTCAAGCTTTGGTAGGGCAAACAGCACCCTGTACATCTTTACATAGAGTTTGGACTGGTGGAGCAGTTGAGCTTAACTGCTCCACCGGTCCTTGAGCCACTGAGCCCCCGTGGGTGGGCGGTTCTCTACATCCACTCGTCCGACTGGGGTGTCCAATGGTTTGAATGATTGCTGTGAGCCGTGTTAACGGAATGCAAGTCTTCGTGAGACAAACAGCGCCCTGTAAGTAGAGCTTGGACTGGTGGAGCAGTTAATCTTAACTGTTCCACCGGCCGTCGAGACGCTGAGCCCCCTCGGGTGGGCGTTTCTCTGCACCCACTTGTTCGATTGGGGTGCACGATTGCTTGAAAAACGGCTGTGAGCCGTGCCAACACGGCGCGGTCAGAGTTAGGCGCGGTTCAGCTTTGTGACGGGAGGTATAGCGGGACGCTTGACATTTATCCCGTCCCTAGATGCTGCGGAACCCCCTCTGTTGGCCATATCTCTGCCGGAACATCTCGGATGGGCGTATCCGGTAGCTTGGAAGAACGGCATGAACCACGCGGACACGGCGCAAAAGGTATGAGGTCAAATAGAGCTGTGCGGACGGAGGTTCGAGACGAGTAATGCTTCCTGACATGCTGCGGAACCCCCATTTCGGCATATCTCTGCAGCCACGGGTCGGATTTTAGCTTCTAAGTAGCATTGCATTAGCTGTAGTCCATACCTACCCGATGCAATTAGTTTGAGGTCGATTGGGGCTCGGTGGGTGGAGATCTGCCTGGTGCAGCCAAAACGAGGTTACTCCACCGGTGGACCAAATAGCATTGCCGTATATATTTCTTCCACAACTTCGAGGTCATAGTGACACTAACTACTCTTGCCATGCGGTTTTCTGTCAATTGGCTACCCCACGCCGTGATTTCCCCCAATTGCCTCCCGATGGCATCGACGAGACCACTCGCCAGTCCTACTGTATCAAGCTTTTCGGCTAAAGTTCATCTTCCTGTGCCCCGGGCTACTGGTCAATTTCCTGCCCTCAGCCGCCATACGCAAAGCAAGTTCCCCAATCCGTAGCGAGGGCAGTGCAATAGGCTTTTGGGCTTGCCCCGATTTCTCCGCTATGTCCCTCGAAGCTCGGACAGCTTGGTGATGCTTAGAACTTGCACTGAACGAAGTGCGATATGATGCTATCGGTCCCATCATCGGGCAACGTTGCACAACATGACAACAACTCCAATAATCCCACAACGGCAGCACACATAGTTTGTACACGAAGCAAGGCACGCCCGCGAAGAAATGACCCTTCTTCTCCCACACTACACACCACGTTCAATCCCCAAACTCTTCGTCCGCCAGCCTGCCACCTCATGAAGCTACGCCCTCTTACTGCCGTCTTTTCACTGTCACGATTTCTGGGTAAACCGTGGGCGGCCGCCCCTGTTGTGGACGACGCCCACCATACCGTGCTTCGCATGCTGAGAACAGAACTCACGCTTCTTGCTGTCGGCTACCCCGAATGAAGCCCGCTTCGTGCAGTCTGGGTGGCCGCACATCTTGTGGACGACGTTAACCATGTCCGGCTCCGCGTGCTCAGGGCAGAACTCACGCTTGTTGTCGCTGGCTTTACCAAAGGACGCCCCCTTCGTGCAGTCTGGGTGGCCGCACTTCTTGCGGGTAACGATAAACATGTTCGGCTGCGCGTGTTGAGAGCAGAACCTTACCTTGTTGCTGCCGGCGTTACCAAATGACGGATGCTTCGTGCACCCTGGGTGACCGCACTTCTTGTTGACGACGCCCACCATACCCTGCTCCGCGTGCTGAGAGCAGAACTCGCTCTTGTTGCTGCCGTCTTTTCCCAATGACGCCCGCTTGGTGCACCCTGGGTGGCCGCACCGTTTGTGGGCGACGTTAATCATTTCCTGCCTCGCGTGCTGAGAGCAGAACTCCCTCTTCTTGCTGCCAGCTTCACCGAATGACGCCCGCTTCATGCACCCTGGGTGGCCGCACCGCTCGTTGACGACGTTAACCATGCCCGGCTCCGCGTGCTTTGAGCAGAACTCCGCCTTCTTCGTGCCGGCTTTACCCAATGACGGCTGCTTCGTACACCCTGGGTGGCCGCACCTCTTTTGAAGAACGTTTACCATGTTCGGCTCCGCGTGCTGAGAGCAAAACTCCGCCTTCTTGGTGCCGGCTTCACCAAATACGGGGTGCTTCATGCACACTGGATGGCCGCACCTCTTTTGAACGACGACGTTAACCATGTCCGGCTCCGCGTGCTGAGAGCAAAACTCCGCGTTCTTGGTGCCGGCTTTGCCGAATGACGCCCGCTTCGTGCACCCTAGGTGGCCACAATTCTTGTGAACGACGTTAATCATGTCCGGCTCCGCGTGCTGAGAACAGAACTCTGCCTTCTTGGTGCCGGATTTACCATATGACGGCTTCTTCGTGCACCCTGGGTGACCGCACGGTTTGGTGACGACGTTTACCATGTCCGGCTCCGCGTGCTGAGAGCAGAACTCCGCCTTCTTGCTGCCGGCCTTACCAAATCCCCGTCGCCTTGTACAGCCGTCCTCCTGGCAGCACTGTCCCGGTCCATTGTGTCTGGTGGTCGCACGCGTCGACTACAGAAACGTACAGTCCAGAACAAAATCGATCAGAAAACCAATTGCCGTGTTCATCAGGTGTTGTTCTGTTGTTCTCAGCAAGCAAGTAGCGCGTGTCACGGCGCAGCACCGAACGCCAGCTCAACACCCGACATCAACATGAATGCCCTGCCACTAATCCGTTGTTGAAACTCGGTTATGTACACGCTGTGTTTTTCGCCAGGGGATAGAATGAGTCTACAGAAATGTGTTCAGTGCGTGCTCTTCGTGAAGTCTAAGTTCCCGACTTATGTCCAAGCTCACGGGAGACCGCGTGATGCTCATTGAACAACATTTCCTCGCATGGGATATCGCCACCGACAAACGCCCCGACTGGCAGCTCGCCCTCGTATTGAGCTGTTTTCGATCTGTTTGGCGGTCCGGGGTTCAAGCGCGGATTCCTCGACAAGACACTGACTATTAGGTTCAGACAGAAGGCTTCAGACACACGCCGATAACTCAAAAAGCGCTAGGACATATTGGCTTCATGAACTACAATGGTGGCAGATCCTGCCTCCGTCACTCCCCTCGAAACATACCCTGTTCCCGATGCACCACCAGCATCAACACTGGGTCTAATAGAAATGAACTACTGGGCTGCCCGCAACGAGACGCGGAGTGGGTTCGCCGTTTCGAGTCGGTCATCAGGCAGAGCGATCAACGCGAGCCTTGGACGGGCCAACTGGGTAAGTATCGAGCACGTTTTCGTGCAGTTGCATGGGCCACGTGCACCAGAGGAAACAAGGTTTTTGAATGAAACAGGAACGCTTCAACCCCGTGTTGCTGGCATCCAGCAGTCAATAGCTTCGAAGTGAGTGGCGGCGCTTAGTGGCGGCTTCTCCGCTAAAAGTAATGAAACAAGCGATACACAAACTGTGCAAGACTTCCGTTTGCCATTTCTCAGACAGATTCAAAACCAAACCTGCCCCAGGGGGTTGTACGGAGCGTCGGAACCAACATGAGCACACCTAGCTAGGGTTGCAAGCTTGGCCGAATTCCTTTCAGACCCGGTGTGTGTGTTAGCCGCGAATGCTGGTTTCACCGGTGCTCGATGCTACCGCCAGCTGTGCACTACTGATAAATTTCCCAGCAGCAACCCCCCCGAAGCTACTCAACCATCAAACAAACACCCTATCACCACACAATCACCAAACACCAAACACCAGCTGTCCTGACAGTAGGCAACGCGTGAGTGACGTACCAAACGAACCTAACCAAAACCATGCACGGGCCAACAAAGCATACGATACGCTTGATTTGTTCACGTAGAATCGCTGGAGCTCCAACCAAACTCGCCGTCTTATGTGTTGCCGCCGCACCACCGCCCCCGCATAGCTCCTTTGTTCCTGACGCGGATTTCGTCCGTTGGCGCTTGGGTGGCTCTTGGTTGGAGCTGACAACCGAGGGCACGAATGATACAGAGGCAAGGCGGATCAGAGCTCTGGGGTAGAACGGCATGGTACTGTTTGTACACACGCAATCGAGTTATGACGTCATGGGTCAGGACGTTTGGCAACGGTCGGCCCTCAATTTTGTTCAGTTAAAAAAATACAATCAAGTCCAGTGAATGTCATTTGGACTCAATGTCGGCGGGCTTCACTCAACGGCATATTTCTCAACACGAACCACGCCCAAAACGTCCCAGAATCAATCGAAGATATCGAGTTGTACAGTGCCATGGTGCTGCGATCGAGACGACCTATCCATGTTGAGGACATAGATTGCCAGTGGTGAACTCGGCGTCCGTCTGAAATTTGGCCCCTTCCTCCCCCCGGGTGAGATGGAAAGGGGGTAATGACATCCAGGAACAGCTGGCGTTTGACAAATCGGCCGCGTTCGAAACTACCAAAGTTATCCCTTGCCTTCTAGGGGTTGGGATGGAGGTAGCATTGGCATGAGGAAAACAAAATCCTAAAACACCACCGCGCGCTTGGTGGCGACTCAAGATACAAAGCTAACTGTAGAAATTACGTGAGATGTCGGTTTTGTGTATTTTGTGGCAAGTTGAGTCGACGGCGCACCGTGTACTGGCTGAATAATGAAAACGTGTCAGATGTTTCGGGACGAAAAATCCAGAATACCGAGAGTGTGCGTGCCGCTTTAATCAACATTAACCGCGCAAGCTGGCTGATGAACGATAAAACACAGAGTTTCGAGAGACGAAACTCGTCCACATGACACACAGGTCTGGAGGCTCCCTAGATCGTACGCTAGTAGGGTCGGAGAGGAGATTGGACACCAGGGTCTAGTCTCCAGATTTAGAGTACCTGCCAACAGGAGTGGTGCCCAATTTGGCGACACCGCATTTAACAGAGAGACTCGCACACAACAACCACACGATTGGGCAACAGGAACACTCGATTTGTACAGCAGTAGCGAGCGAAAATCTTGTGCCGTTGGGTATGCACGAAGCTGAAGGCTGTGTTCGTGACAAGTACTGCTGTAGGTTGGCCTGGATTAGGTCTCGTCATCAATGCTGGTGGACTACAAATTTCATCGGTGCGTAATGAAGCTACGGGAAAAAAGAACAAAGGCGACCAACAGCAACACCACTCACACACACGCGAGCGCATGCATGAAAGGGGGAGCAGGTGCAGCTCAATAATACTTGAAGCGGTGGGTGCTGGTGTCTCGCAATTCGGATGTATCGGCCCCACTTTCGTCTCAAGGAGACTAATGGGAATGGCGATAAGATATACTAAATAGCTGTCGCTACAACTGTGAGAACTAGATAGTCGTTAACTTTCACCGACCGGTAACCCCCCCCCCCGTACACATCCCGCTTTCGTGGTCATACATACCCCCCGCATACTATTGCTGAACCCCTGTTCATTCTATTTTGCTCGGTGTTTTTCCAACTGCCAGCGAAACAGCAGGGCCCAAATCAGTTCTCGTCACCTAGCGCACCAATCGTCATGGCACCACTTCGAGCGTGTGCTCCATTGCGATATCTCGGGGCGTGACAGTTGTGTTAGGCATGTGTTCTGTGCGTGGGAAGACCTTCGTGGCGGCGTGGAATCCAAATCGTTTTATTGGCCCGGGCAATCGGGCCGCATGCGAAAAAGCCAAACCAGAGTTCACATCGCCACGATGCTCTCGCCACATACAGCACCCATGCCCAACACAATTATCACGCCCAGAGACACTACAATGGATCACACGCTCGAAGCGGTGCGATGGCGAGCGGCGTCGTAGGTTTCGAGAACTAATGTGGAGCTGTGCTCACATTACTGGCAGCGTGGCCGTAAAAAAGAATCATGCGCGACAGCAATACCATAGCCTCATCACACCACAGAGAGTCCAGCGGCATCGAGCCCAGATGCTGTCGCCCGCTGTTCGTGTGTGTCGCCTGTTATGCGTACGCTGTATGCTGTGCATATAGTGTCTGCTGTGTGGTGTCGCCCGCAGTGCGTATTTTCTCTACTGCAATCCGCGGTGTCCTCCGAAAAAAAAAAGTGCGTCTGCTGACCCCTGTAGTCTAAAAGCGAGTAAGAGGACAACACCGTAAAACCTAGATAAAGCGCGTACAGACGTGCAAGTTTTTGGGTTTCAGCAAGCCCTTGCAACTCGGGGGGCCGGCAGTCCAGATTAGAAATCTCGCTTCGCTCGAATCATTCCCTCGTGGGGCCTAGGCTTCAGGGTGTGGCGGCACCTTGATGTTTCCCGCGGTGATACCATGCACACATCCAAGCGGTGGAGTGGGGTTGGCCAGGCCGGCCAAGAAAGCACCAACGAGGAACACTCCCTGGCCTCGTACGGAAGAGATATGATATTCTTTAGGTGAACAGTGCATGCGTTACTGAGTTTGTTTGATGATGTATTGCGCTTGGTCACAAGAGAGCAGCAAACCATCCAGCTCTACATAGATCACAGGTTTGAATCTCTCCGGAATAAAAAATCTCGCAAATTAGCGTTCAAGAGCGCACAGTCGCGAGTACGCACAAGAAAGAGGGACGGGACTGCTGAACCCTTCGCGCATTGGTAATTGATGACCAGCACCGCACTAAAAAAAAATGCATTCCTGATGTGTGACACGGCTGGTCCGTTAAACATGGACAAGCAGAAACAGACTGACGACAAGGACAGATTGGACATGGAAAGTAAAATGGAAGCATACTTTGTGATCCAGCTTCCGAGCGACCGGGGCAAAGGGCTCTTGTTTTGTCTTGGTATATCTGTTATTTCGATCAAATGTTGGATCAGCTCGTCACACGCGAAAAAATGTGTCTTGTCTTGAGGGCTGAAGATAAAGGATTGTGGGCAGAGGTTTCAGCGACAATTAACGTGCCTACCACAAGAGCCACTGCAGCGGCAACAGCAACAGAAGGAAAACATTCAAGGTGTCGCCACTGGTCTCGCCCGAAGCGATACCCCATCTGCTCCCCCGACAAGAGCGAGGGAGGGTGTGTGTGTGCAGAACGAAATGTTGCCGTTGAAAATATCCCCCGTCGGTTGATAAATGAAAAGATAATCTGCAGCAACGTTGTACGGCCCGGTGAGCAACACGGATGAACACGCCGCGCGCAACGCCCACCCAGGGAAGAAACAAGCGTGTTCGGTTGCGTTCCGGTGAATGAAACATGTGTAGGTGCTGCCACCAAACGTGTGCGGTGCTGAAATAGAGCATGCTTTGATGCTGTGTTTCGAGATGCCAAAAGCTAGTTTCTGCCTGAGACAGAGAGCCGAGGTTTCCCTCCGATCTAATTTGATTCTCGATACTTTTGTCTGGGCACTGATCGGGTGGCTCCTTGCACCCGCTACGTGGCTTTGCAGGCTGTTGACAACGCTGACAGTTGAAATCGGCACTTCGGAGAAAACTTGCTATCCAGCGGGGCCGAGGATATTGTAGAGGTACATCTTGGGAGAGGAAAATAATGAATTGGACATACGGCACAGGCAAACAAGAATCTGAAACCCGTAAGGATCACAACGGCAATCGCCTTGCTTCGTGCGGTAGCTACACTCGATTGCTGTTCACCTTTCAGCGTGGGTGGGTCCACGGCTGCTGGCTGTCCAGATGCTATTCCGGACCAGGGCCTTGGCCATACCCCCGAACTTGCGCTTGCCCGGCCTTGCCTGTAGCGAGCCATCCGACAACTGTAAATATGGGTCTCCCTGATGCCGCGAGCGCCATCTCCAAAAGGTGACTCTGGGGTTACACAGAAAACTCAACCCAGCTCAACAAGAAGATAAATCCAGTTATCCGCGGTGTCTGAACACGATCAGGTGGACAGACTAACACTCCCTGTTGATTGGAAATTGCGAAGAACATACAGGCTTGGGAACTAATACGATCTCCAGGTACAATCTACAATATATCCAAGCGACTGAGGGAATCTTTGCCATGGCGTGATTTGGTGTGAACGTGATGGATTTCCCCCGGCCCGTCCGTGTGCGCCAAGGTGGCTGTCAATATGTTGATCGGCCAGATCTAACGCAGGTCGTACAGACCACGCTCAAGATTTCATTGAGCATCGGCAGTTGAGCCAATTGCACGCGCTCTTTACCTCTAGCAGTTGGATGCGACAGGGTCAAACCTTTCCGGTCTAGATGGTAGGAATACACAGACATGAACTCGAGCTTACCCTTTCTTCGTGTCCTTCCTCTTGATTCTCCTCCTCTTCTTCCTTCACCTGGACGCCATCTATCCCGGGAGAGGCCTGCTAGCGTCATCCAACAAACCACGGTCACCGTATTGTGTGCTTGCAAGACCGCGAAAAAAAATAGCCAAACTCGCGTGGGCGGGAGGTGACGGGAAGAGAGAACTGGTGCTTCATGGTCGAAATCAAGTCTTGAACATTCTCTGGGTTTGCGACCATCGCTTTCCGTCTGAGTGCTGCCTCCATTCAGCCACGGCCGGGCGAACAGTGGCGGCCTGGATCAGCAACTCAATTGTGATGACAAAAAGCATTTGTGATGACAAACCTATGCCATGAACATCTTGACCTTCTGACGGCCATAAATAATAAATAGGTGCTCTGAGGTGCATACAATTATTCCGCCAAACAGGATACCCAGTCAATACCATGAATATTAGGTGCAGCTGCACGATTGCCAAGCCATATCGTGTACACGTTAATCAGGCACGCGGATCGTCGAGATTTCACGTCAACCTCTTTGAACGTCGACCCAAGTAACCAGCACCGCGCGAGACTTCACACCTTGGGGTGCCTACCTCGCTTTCTCCTCTCCTCTGCTGGTCGGTGCTTGCAACCTTTGAAATGACATCGTCCTCGTGGGGTGACTCGCGTTCCTCTCCTTTGTCGTAGGTGCCGCATGGTGCCTCTTTATTTTCGGCGATGACTGACTCACAGCGCTGCGTAACACAAGCACACCAAGCGTTAACGGGATACACGCGAGGGACCACGGGGGTGTTTCTACTGCAGGAGCAGGTAGAGATGTTCAATGTTTGTGCCCGTATTTCCCTTCCATCCGTAGGTGGTGCACGCAGTGGGGGACAAAAGCCAAGAATTTCGTCCGGTCAAACAGCCCACCGTCCGCAGTGGCGCGCAAGGCTCACCTCGGCTGCCACAGCGAGATCACCCATCTGGGCTTCCAAACCACCAGATGACATTGAGCCTGTATGCAACACGACGAAGATTGCCACACGCAAGGCAGCGTGATTCCGAATGATGTGGAGGTTTCGACAAGAGGTCGTGTAGGTGGCACGGCACAAGCAGCCGACAGCATAGAGCACGGACTGTCATTCACCGCCAGGGCAAACACCTACCTGTAGATTCCTGTCCTTTATTTCTGGGCCCTATACTGTACTTGCCTGAAACCTTGCTGTCGCTGTCGCCGCCACTCGGTGTTCTCCTGAACGAGGTGATCCGAACAACAGAAACAGGTAGGCGGTACGGTGGTCAGCAGAAGGGTAGCGCATTGAAGTCACCATCAGCTCCCATCCACTTCACAAACTACTTAGGACACACGGGGAGTAGCGATAACCATCTTGCCCGTAGCCATCACACACATTCCAACGAACTGCATGTATGCTACGAAAAAAAAGTGGTGACCGTAGATTCGGTGAACAAGTAGCAGCACAGCACAAAGGTATTCTACACGGAGCGTCCAGCACCATAACCAAATTAGTCTCACGACCGGCGGATTAATTTCTGATTCTATAACGTAAGGCTACTGCTGTACGTAGCGTTAGCCGCCTCTACTGCTCCAACCAACGCTTTGGCCGCGGATGCTGCAGCTTCAGCGAGTAGTAGGAGATTCGAAACCGCCGGCGCGTCACACGCGCATGACTCATGGCATAGTCTAGTCTTTCTCAGGTGAAGGACAACTGGCCAGCAAGGTAGCAACAACAAATCCCAGTCCATATGCAGCTATTCACACTCCAACACATAGTTTGGGCGCCATAAGTGGCTATATTTCATGGTCTGCTGCACCGCAAAAAGTCAGCCACTGCTGAATACAGCGGGTCTTGCCACTGCTGGAAAATCCGTTCACCACCGAGAGGCAGGACATCGTAAGTACGCCAATAGTTACAGGTTGTGGGTCCAGAAAAAATCGCGTCCGCTCATTGGGAGAGGCTGTACCGTCCAGAGGGAAGAATGTGGTCTCGGCGTGAGTATGGAAAGCGTCCCCACACTGGGAATAGTTTCTATACTGAAGCCAAGCCAGCATTTTTTTTCAGTAGACATAAGATTTGGTCACTTTTCATGCCTCGGCATTTCTTTCTCTCACTGCAACGAGTCTTTTCTTGCGATTCCTTCTCAGTGGCACGCAGAAGGCTCGTCGGTACATTAACGTTCGTGCCCGGAGCTCGGCAGGCCACCGTGGCGCATGTGGTTGACGCTCAAAGTCGCGAAAACTGGCTCAATACCAGGGGACGCGTTCCGCGACGACAAAGCCTGCCGAACCAGTTCCGAAACCTCTCTGCTACATACCACCCGCTGGGAGATATTTCCCCCGTAAGTTTTGACATGGATACCACAGCACCATCAACAACGTACTTACGCGACGTATGCATCTGCATCAGTACGCCTTCTCGGGGCTGGTCATCATGTGTAGAACTATGTGCCCCAGCTGATGTGCCAATAACATGGGCAAGTTCGATTTAAAACGTCAATAGCCAAAACTCTGCACCAAACTAAAAAAACAACAAAATTTTCCGAATGACTGCGGGCCATGACATGGATACCACAGCACCATCAACAACGTACTACGCGACGTAGGTATGCATCTTCATCAATCAGTACTCCTTCTCGGGGCTGGTCATCATGTGTAGAACTTTGTGCCTCAGCTGATGTGCCTATAACATGTGCAAGTCCGATTTCTATCTGAGACTTTTTTCTGTGGATAGAGATGGATTCGTTGTGTCATATTAAGAAAAAAAAAGAAAAAACGTCAAAACCCAAAATCTGCACCAAGCCCAAAAACACAAATAAATGTGCCGGGCAATACAAAAACCCGTCATGCCCGAACTCGCTCTCATGCTGGTTCTTCCCATCAAAATCATTCTACTTCCTGCTGTACCCCTACTGCTGTACTGCCGCGTGCAAATCACAGCTAGCTTTCACCGCCAGAGCAGCCTGCACCCTCTGTCGCTCTCTCCATCAATCTACGCCATACGTCAATGGCTCGCCAACCCCGCGCCGACGCCGCCAGCTCCGCTGACAAGTCATGACAAGTCATCGTCCTCCACCGCTGGATCCTCGCTTCGCGGAGATATCCACCGGCTGCTGCTACACCCACCGCCCGCGAGGGGTGCCGCCCCATCTACCCCGCCGCCCGCGACCGGTGCCGGAACAACGGAATTTCAAGGTATCATTGAAAAAGTCTACCCCGACCCCTATGAAGCTACCCACAACATCGACAACGGCCGTGGCATTCTAGCACCCACAAATGACAACATTGACCAGATCAATGACTTCATCCTCCGTAATATGCCAGCAAGTGTTCAAGAACAACTTAGTAGACAAGATCATCAAAGACGACCAAAACATGCCAGATGTTGTCTCCGTCGAATATCTCAACAGCATCAACGTCAATGGCACGCCACCGCACACACTCAACCTCAAAGTTGGAGCATTGATCTTCTTCATCAGGAACATTAACTTTGATTGCGGGCTCGTCAATGGCAAACGGGGAGTTATTCAAGTGATACCTACATCTCAAATCTGTTCCAACTGCCTATGCTACCCATGTCGAGATTGCAGCTGCCCAACAGTTGTACAACCTTATCTAACCCTTACGTGACTGGGATAACTTGAATTATTTTTATTTTTTCCACAACTGGTTCTCTGCGGTCAAAGACCTTGCATGCATGCGTGTACACCGGCGGCAAGGGTGGTGCAGCAGGGAGTCCATGTGTGGGGCTCACAGGGATAGGGACGCGCTAGATGTAAGGGTAGTACATGCTGTACAGCAGTAGCAGCTATGCGGAAAAAAATATAGGCTACAGCAGCAGTAGTTTCTGAGCAGGTGTGCATACCTGTCTCCGACAACAACCATCCGCACTGAGGATGTACCTATGCAAGCAGTACCTGTTGGCACATCTTCTCCACCTCATCCTTGGACAGAGCATACGGCAAGCGCAAATGCTAGCGGCGCTAGATGCGAAGACGCTAACGGGAAACCGCCTCACAGAAGCGCCAGATCGACGAAAAAAAAGGTCCACTCATCAGAGAATCGAGACCATCATCGACTATCGCACAAAATGCATGTAAATCTTGATAAATGTTACAACTCTGTACTACAAATAGAGAGGTGTAATCGGAGGTGTGATTGGAGGTGTAGTCGTGAAAGCCCTCTCCTTTGAGCGAAAATTTGCACACAGCAGACGAACCACCCTTCACTCCCAATACTGGGAACCACACGCACCGCAATCAACCCAACATCAAGCACCGAGGCAGTACGTTAGCATCGGCTCCGGTGTGCGTTTTCTCTGCTCTCCCCCACGGATGCGGCACCGGGTTGATCACATGTTCAGGGTGCTGTATGTCCCTCCGGTGGTATTTTGCGTTTGAATCTTACAGCAGTACCGGTAGGCAGTAGATTGGATCTGGAAAGGATATCTGCCCCACATTAGAGAGATTAGGAATGGGTGAAGAGTATTGTACTGTGTGTGTCCTGGGCGCATTGCTGATAAGCGTGCTTTTGAGGTGGGCTGCCTATGCGTGTATGTTTTTTGCTCTTAGGCGAGGTACAACGGCAATATTTCGGCACGCAAAGTGATCGGAGCTGAGAACGGAGCTGAATCGGCCTGTAGTCACGTAAGGGAATTACCCTCGTCGGCCAACCCTTTCCACCTCCTCCGCCCCATGATACATGCGATGTTTTGTACGGGGGCGAGCACCACAGAACATTAAGATATAGACTAGTCCGTGACTTCTCATCTTCCTTTACTACTTGCGTCACCCCCGGGGGGCCTGTCACCCACGTCCTGAACCTTGTAGTCTACACAAGGGCGCACAAAAAATATATTCCGACACCTAACCCCCAAAACTATTTTTGGGCCCCTCCGCGGGGGGGAGGGGGGTACGAAGGTCTCATATCCCCCCCCCAAACGCCACATAATTTCCTATATAAACAATTCCATACTAAATCCTATATATAACGGGGGCACATTTCATGCAAGGGGGTAGTACAATCCACGTAGCCCCTGCTCAAGCGTACCGCAGCCCGCAGCCAGCCGCGGTGCCGTCCGTAGCAGAGGAGAGAGAGAGAGAGCGAGAGCTTGGGGAGAGAGAGTGGTCACGATGATGAGCACAGTCTCCGTGGGAGGAGGATGGAGGGCGAAGAAGGCGCTCGACGCGAAAGCGCTCCAAGAAACGGCGGTTTAGTCTTGTTGACGGAGGTGGAGGGGCTTCGGGGAGGAGTGAACAACAAGCACAATGATGCAACTGATATCGAGGCAAATTGCAATCAATTGTGGATGGCATTGGGTGTCGGACGTGGCGAAAGTGATTCCACCGCCGTAGGCTCATCGACAGTCCCTCTTCGGTATATTGCCGGCTTGAGTAAGCTTGGAATGATGACGTTTCGACGCATGGGTACGTAATGTGTCGTTTGGTTCTTCTTCTGGTGTTTGTGTCATTTGGTTGTGTTATTTCCCCATATTCGCCCAAGGGCAAATAATGTCGCGTGGACTTGTCGCACAGACTTTGCGAAGTTCTGAGGTACCTCTTGTAGGTGAGGGGTTGTCCCCAAGCACTACTACTGCTGTACTTCCAAGATTTGAAAACCAAATTAGGAGTGTCCCCAGCTCGTCACAGCTTACTATTACATGAAGTACCACTCACTCTGAGCCGAACTATATGTGACATTTGGGGGTTATTACCGGAATAAAGGACATTTGGAGTTTGATGTGCCAGACACCATTGATTGTAGACCGGAAGACGTTCACGGCAATACTACAACACACACATGATGAATGAATGTGACCGCGTCGGCAGCCATGGATAGGGAAGATGCCATGGATACGGTGTTGGGGGGTTCTGAGACATTCCGAGGCCATTCGATGTTCTGCCGTGCGGTGACGTGGAGGTCGATTTCCGTTCGATTTCCGCTGTCCGTAAGTGGACAAAAGTGGGTCAAAATATAGACACAAGCGGGTACATGAACAAAATCGTTGACGCCGCTGTGTATACCCACCACGATGTCGGACAGAAGTGGGCACTCTGGTGAGGCCCTGCGCGCCTCGGCGGTATTAGGGCCAAAGGTGTGCCTGAAAGTGGGAAAAATCGATGCCCGTGCTGTGTATGGTCCCTTGCTGTGTAGCCCAGGTGTCAGAATGGGGTTTAGAGTCGTTTGGGGGTCGCCTATGGAGGGCGCGCGCGCCCGATTTTCGAGTACCCACTTTTGTCCATTTCCCTAAAATATTTCTTGTGTATTTTTTGTTGCGTAACACATTCGTTGTAGTTGATGAGAGCGCTGTTGGCGTTCATCGCCGGGATCATGTGATCAGGAGGTGTATCACGTCCCCAGTTACCACCCGTGCCCCGTAGCACACGTACCAATAACCTGCAAATGCGGGAACACTACGCCAGTTACTTGCGGGCAGTGGTATCACACCCGCTACACGTGCGGCAGCAGGCACGGTAGGTAATTCTTTGACGCGCTAACACACCCCTTTGTTACCACACCCCTTCGGCCCCTATTATAGTGTGAGACAGTGGTATCACATCCCCTGAATATCACACCCGTGGTTTATCACACCCTCTGGGTATCACACCCCTTTTCGGTCCCTGCAAGTGTGTGGAAAGGGTATGACACCCCCTGGATATCACCCCCCCTTCATGGCTCCAACGGCCGCACTTCATCACCGGGGCTACATAAGATGTCACACCCCCCACAGAAAACAACACCCGGTGATAATGTTTTTAAACGCCAAAATGTTATCCCGGGGTGTGATTTCTCGTGTCGTATACGGCAATCTACACCTTCCTGTTAACAAGGTCCTGCGTGCACGTCGTGCCGTAAACACCACCACACGCAAGCACAGGGAGAAAGAAAGCCTGTACAATTTTTTTACACCCCTCCCGAGGGGGGGGGGGGGGGGTTAGGTGTCGGCAAAAACATTTTTTGTGCGCCCTTGGTCTATAAAGTTTTAAGTTTTATCAAACTTGTTTTACCAACAAGGGGGCCCGCGGCTGGGAGATATGTGTACAGAATTCAGAGACCGAGGAGAGGCACATCAGTGCTGCACGGCTGAAAAAAAAAAAAGGAAGTATGCCAAAAAAAGCTTCCAACGGGAAAGCAGCCCCTTGTGGAAACCCCTCTGATCAGGCCGCTCGTTCGGCAACAGACCTCCACACCTAGCACCGGCTCTGGAGGGCGAACCAGAGGCCAAATGGTCCAGTTTTCACAAGAATTATGTCAAAAACATCCCGCGGCACATCAGGGTATGCTTTACATATACGTCCAGTGACGCACGGTAGGGTGAAAAAGTTGGACTTTAGCTAGAGCGTACCACCATGCAGTAGCTCCAAGATCAGGGAGCAAGCTTCACACGCGAAACGACCTCTGCGCGAGGTTGGTGTTTTACGCCCTAATTATGCTGCAGCCATATACCTAGGTTGTATTGCCACCTAATGCAAAAGCTTTGAGGCGATTACGTACGGCAGGGGATAAGCATGGTGTATTCAAAATTCAAATTTCAGGAGAGCCCGCGCCTAGGGTCACACTTGCATGTTGCGCATGCACATCCACTGGATACAATATCCCCACCCCAAGATACGATAAAAATGCCCGACACAATCGGTGCAGCTCAGGAGCAGGCTATCACGACAAGTTTCAGTTAATTTGGGCGTCAAAGGGGCAAGTACGGCCGTCTTCAAGCTCAAATTTATCTTGGTGCTTTGCTTATATACGAGCCAAACATGACCCGGGGCGTTCAGCTACGTGTGCTCCAGACCGTGCAGAAAGAGTTAAACGCCGCAGCGTTACAGAGTCAGGTATATAGACTACGTGGTTACCAAAGGTTTCAGTCCTTCACGTTCTCAGGTGCATCAGCATGCCCGTAGAGAGGGTTAGACCTTATGCATGGCTGTCAAGAGGCAACGAAGAGCCCAGACCACGAGTAGGCGTGCCCCTGCGCAAGCTGTACGTGTAACGAAACATTTTTGTCATTTCGGTGGATACCCTGGAACAACGACCCGCATAGGTCGAGCTTCTGCCAGATGAACCGTCGGAGAGGTAGGCGGGGCCAACGGGCCTGTGGGGTGAACAGCCCCACAGCTCAACCGGGTACGCCACCGACGTCGCCTCGGAACCCGCCTGGGAGCCCTACCAAACTCGGAAGCGGGGGTATGCAGCCAATACTAACCCTTCGCCAGCTCACGGAAGGCACGCTAACCCCGCGTCAACCAGTGGTCGACAACGGTGGAGCAGACGTCACAAGTGAACGTCCACGGAGCCGGAGTAGGAGAGAGGGCAACCTAACCACCGAGGTGAGCACCCCGTCGCCGCGACAAAGCGCGACCCGAGAGATTCCGGTGCACGCGTCCGTCGAACGGGAGGAAAGACCCGGTCGGGCAGGAAACACAAGAGTAGGCCCTCGGTTAGGGATACGGGTGGCCTACCCAATCTTGAGAGCAAGATCGCGGAGGAGGATTGCTACAAGCAACAGAGCGAGGCGAGGAGGGAGGCAAGGCCCGTAAAGATCGCGCGATTGCCGAAGACGAACGGCGAAAATCAGAGGTCAGGCAGAATCACCGCATTGATTCTCGGCGTAGGAGTCACGTCGCGGAACCCAAGACAAGTCGGTTATCAGCGAAGCAAGCGGAATGCGTGTAGGAGACAAGCTGCCCCAGCGGTGCTATCTGTAGGCCAACCAACAATAAAGAAGCGAAAAGGGCGTGCGGGCGTATGGAATGCGGATGGGTTACACACAGCCCTGGCACCGAGTGTAGCAAATGCCCAGGGAGTGTAGTTCACTCGGCCGATGAGAAGCTATGTTCGGCATGCCACAGGTCTCCGAATGACAGGGGTTTCACGTACCTCCGCGCGGACCGGTTAGGGCGAGCAGTAGCCTTCGTGGCCGCGTGGACACAAGGAGGGAAACCCCTGCCTCTAGCTCTTGTACGACCCTCAAGACCCAGCCAGGACTCATCTCTCCCCGCTCTCTCGATGTCATTCAACCGGTCCTGATAGCAACGGCCGCACCACCAAACACTTCGCTCACTGGTGCACTCCCCTCCGCGACATGATCACCTGCGGCATCCATGGGATACCTTCTTACGCGGCTCTCGTCCGATTTCCGGTACACCCACAATTACCGCAAACAAACGCGAAACTTTGCCCTCCTCTCTTCCTCGGCCAATAAATCTAGGAAGCAGTCTGGGCGTTGGCAGGTGCAGATGACAAACAGCCAGAGCACCCAGGAACACTGCATGTGGATTGGGGGGCGAGGCGCCGATGCCTCCAGACCCGTTGGGTACGGTGCGCGAGACGGTGGATGAGGTCCTCGGTCCAGGCGAGATCCTTTGCTGGCAGGACGTCGCCGATTGGCTAGCTGCTGAACGCGCGAAGGTTGGTATGGAGGATTTGCAAGGGACCTATACAAGAAAAATCGTCATGGATTTGTTTACCAGCATAGCCGCGGTGCCCGCGGGCAATTCACGATTAGTTAGAGCAGATGGAACAAAGGGAGACGCACGGGAATTTGCCTCTTCCAAACTCCCTTCGGGACGAGCATCCAACCCGAAAGCGGATACGAAGGGGTCTCTCGAGTCGATCCTGGGGCTAGTCGAGAAGGACAAGGAGGACGCCGACGCTAGGATGTGCGCGTGCGGGCAGCTGGTAGAATTGTTCGAGCCGATGTGGAGAGTGAGCCTCGAGGAAGCAGCAGGAATAGCACGGAGTGGAACACAACGACGTTGAGGTGGGGACCCCGAGTCACCTGCGAGTAACGGCTTCTCCTCGAGCGAGGCCGCGTAATCGAAGAACGCAGAGCTAGAGGCGGACGAAAACGGCAACGGTGCGGTCGGTGCTATCGACGATTTGATGAAGTGGGATTCGGCCGAATCTAGCTCCAGCGGTGAGGAATCTGACTGGTTGAGCGAGAAGGGCGTCGACCCGGTGACGGAGACACAGATGATGGCGTTGCGGACATCGTTAACGACGCCTAGAACCGAGATCTGGCTACTTCTTCAGGCAAGGTGCATGCAGCATTCGTTGAGGGACTGGGTTGGGGTTGGGGTTCTCGTGACGGGCATTCTTGCAAGTCAGATCTCCTCATGGTAACGAAAGATCGATAAGCGGCGCTGCCTTTCTCTTGCTCTACCTCTAAGAGTGCGTGTGATCTGATTTATTCTAACCCATGTTTCCAATGCCATATTTTGCGCGTTGTTGGTGGTGGTTCAACAGGTCCGTGATTCACTTGCGTTCCGTTGGATGCTTCCGGAAATTTCGACGACCCGGGGTGGCAGATTATCAGTCGAAAGAGCAGAAGCCGTACGCTGAACTGCCGGCTAGAGTACGCGTTTTCGTCCGACCAATTTTCGTACCTAGGTGCTCAGGGAGACGGACGGGCGGAGGGGGCTTCTTTTTTTTAACCAAGCTGGGTGTCCGTGTTTGTTGGCATGGTGTTTTCTTCTTCGCGTTTTTTCGGCAAACTGCCTGGAACCTATCGGGACGAGGGCGTGTCGGGCCTGCGTCGTTTGTTCTGACGGTAAACATGTTCTTTGTTGTATCATTCTGTTCGGGTATGATGTTTTTTTGACGAACTTGGTATCATCTTGGTGTTGGCACATTACAAAGTGGGTTGGCAGAGGTGCTCACACCTCGAGGGAGCTTGTTTCTTATATTGAACGCTGTGATTTCTAGAGCCAAGTGGAAGATCAACTGCGGAGGCGACTGCTGCCCGCTCTCTTGTTTGCTCGTGTTATTGTCGCAGAGGGAGGGTCGAAGTGTTTTCGAGCTCATGCTCCCAACGTTGCTTGCTCAAGCTCTACTTCTGGGGCAGCTAATCTGAGCAAATATACTTGTGCGGCAAGAAGGGCAGTCCTTGGAGTTACATAGTTTGGGAACTCGGGGCCTATGGGGTTGCGTGAGTGCTCGTTTGTAAGTTTTCCCTCGCGTTTTCGATCCACCGAACGCTCTTTAACAAGCAGTGCGTATTCATACTCAGAGAAAAAACACTAAAAGGTGTAGTCTAGATAATAGGCCGGCCGTTGCCTGCGTGCGACATCAGATAGCACGACGTTATTAGTGACCAAACTCACTGTTAGTGTAGCTGCCGTAGAACTGTCGCTACTCCACCTTGTAGTTTTTTTCTTCGGGAATCAGGAGAGTTTGCTGCTGGGTGGGTGAGGGTCCCGGGTCAACAGGCACAAGCGTATGCGGTGCAACAACAGCAGCAGGAGAGGTGGGCACCCCAACAGCAATTTCAGTTTAATCCTAGCTGACGCCATTGAAGAGTACTCCACCTGCAGTTCGGCGCAATTCCAAGTGCTGTACAACCACAAGATCAGCAGCTAGCATGATCAATACTCGGTGTAGCTGGCACCGTAGCAGGGCATAAGCACGGTGCCTGTATGCGAACGCAAGTTTTCAAGTTCATCCTTGCCTACCTCTCGACACTCTGCACTAATCAAGTTGAATTCTTGGGCAACATACTCTCTGGCGCTCAGTTAATCTTCCCTCAAATTTTCGCGTCGATTGGTTACGTGGTGGGCGCGTTCTCGTGCTTAGTCCCTTTGGCGCGTGCACAGCATTGTGGTTGCGGCGCGTAGATACGAGTGGCACCTTTTTTTGGGGTAGGGGCTGCAGGTTGCGCCGCCAAGTTTGAGCCTACAGCGTACAGAATTTTTCAAATCTTGGTTCCTAGATGGCTGTTGGAAGAATTAAGGAATAATAAATACACACACAGAAAGACTACCCATTCGAGATATACCCACAGTCGAACATTGGAATAATCTACTGCTGCGAGCCTTTAGGCTTCGGTGGATGTACGCCTGTCGAGCTGCTCTTCTGTGTAAACCGATAGTTTTTTTCCTCCGCTTTTTTTTTTTTTCAGCCGTGCAGCACTGACACAGGCATCACACAGCCAGAATGTGCAGCAGAATGTCACACAGCGCACCACCTCACACAAGCATGGTAGGCCAAGGCTGCCCACGCGTATTTCACGCAGCGGAGCATAGTGACGAGTACGGTGCGGAAAACAGGCAATTGACTGCTTTATCCCAAAGGTGTCCCCATTTTGGGCTTGCAGGGCTTGCAGACTGCTGTAGGCGTTACATGACACTTTTGGACGTCTGCACAAGACTGCGACTCACCAACGAAGAGGAAGATGAGGGTATGATGGTGGGAGGGATCCCGGCTGCTCGTCCTCGACCTGCCGGAGATCACGACGCTTACAGCAAGCGGCAAGGCTCGTTGGTTGGGGGTGTGACGTGTGGGGGCTGCTCGTACGCTCGTGGAACCACGGATGCCGCACCAATCAAGTGGGACACCAAATGCCCCCTTTCGCGGTGCAACTACTGTATGTTGTCCGGGTTGCTGTAGTTGCTCTGGCAGAGTTCCTTCTCGCCTGGGCTACGGGGAAGGGGCAGGGGACAGAGGGCAGTGCCCTGGAGCTGGAGAGCGGGAAGACCTAGAGCGTGAGTATGAGACACGCCTTCTCCCATTTCTTGGGTGCTATTTCTTGCGTACGCTGGGGAAAGATTTTTTACTGGTGGTGCACGTTCCGTCGGTATTGGACAGAGAAAACAGAGGGGGAAATGTCCAATACCGACAGCAACACTCTTTGACGTGTGAGAGACCTCACAGCTGCCACAGACACAGCCGCTACAGAACAGTCACCACGCCAGCAATGAAGAGTGTTAGCAGCTGGTTGCTGCTGCCGCAACAACAGCGACCCAGAGCAGAGAGCGAGAGAGAGAGAGAGAGAGAGAGAGAGAGAGAGAGAGAGAGAGAGAGCGTACGCCGCCCACCAGAGAGCCTCGAAGCTGACAGCTGATGGCAGAGAGAGAGAGGGTGCGCCCCTCGGCTAAACAGAGAGTCTGGCAGCCGAACGAACCCTTTCAGACCAATACACACGCTTTCCCAAGCAGGTCTTTGTTCCTTGCCCTGCTGCTTATTTAGTTACGACGGAGCGCTGGCTTGGTCTGCTGAGTTTTAGAAGCGAGATCGACTAGTTGTGGCCGTTGGAGATGGATCTTCTCATCCTCTGCATGATCTGTCGAGGCAGCGCCCGCCATTTTCCTGTGCTCTGCTCGCGACGGCTACTACTCCCATGCAGTGCGGGCTGCGGGCTCTCTGCATGCTATCCGAATACTGGTGTTCGCGCGGTTCTGTTGGATAGAGAGAAAGCCACACCGTGCATGCATGTATGTGTGTGTGTATGATAGACTATAGTCTGGTATACCTTTTATTCTTTTTTTTTCATGCACCACCAGTAAAAAATCGCCCCCTCTTTTTTCTGAACTTTTTGTTGAAACGGTTTCGTTTTCGATGCAGAAACTATCCTCACGTCGTCATTGTTTATCCGCATGAAGAGCTTCCGACGACGGATATATGTGTAACGATCATTCTTTTTGCCTGCGGCGGATCGATGCTGTAGATCACTACCGTACCCAACAATCGGACTGAGTCTACGCGGGTCCGGTCGCGTTGAAGACCTAAAGCAAGCTGCAGGCTATCCCAAACTCCCAAACCTATACAGCTCAGTTGCGAACTTCGACCAAGCACCAAACTACTCTGCACGAATCTCTCCGCGTCCTCATTTCGCGAGCAAGGAACGGGAGACAAGACCAGCCAAAGCAGAGGGCTAAGGAAGGTGCAAGGCCAGTATACGTGTAAGGGTATGAACGGGTCTTCCTCAACGCGTCCTCGAGGTATAGACATCAGACCACATACACAAGTGTCATCAGCCGTACTTCGTACTGTAGTCCATGGCTTTTCCTTCTGTAGTGACGACCGTCCAAGAAACGACAAGTAGATAACATCACGGCGACAACTACTGTAGAGCGGTGTAGTATGCCTTTTCGTGCTGTGTCTTGTTCGTGGCTTCGCCAGGGACGGTGCGAAGCAAGCCCCGCCTGCACGCACTGGAGCAACCCTTTTTCGCTGCGTGGAATCTCTCTCCCTCGCTCCCTCTTTTTCTCTCTCCTCCTCCTCTGGCTGTCTCGATAGTCTCCCCTCCCGCGAACGCACCTGTTCGTCGTGCTGCTACGGCTCCTCGTAGTGGTAGGAAGAAAAGTGTCGCTACAGAATAAATTGAAGTATATTTAGTCTATGTTTCCAAATATCTACATATATCTAGTTGTTAAATATCTCCCCGAGGGGGTCAAACAGAACGTCGACGGTCACTCTTGTACAGACATGCATTGAACTCTTATCGTAGGCGATCCACATACTCACAGGGCCGACATGGTTGTCCAAAGCACGTGGTGCTTTGGTTCTGTAGTCTGAATAGGTCTTTTCCTACTACGCATACGTATTCTGCAGGTCCGGACTGCTTGACTGTAGATCTCATCATTTGAGACTACGGCTGTTTATGTGTAGACGATGCAACCGGAGGTTCCGTTTCGGCGATAAATCACTGTCACAAACCGTGACGTTGTGTTCTCGAGCGCTCGTGGCGTGCTGCTTGATGCCCCTGTGCTGAGAAGTCCTACAACGGACAGTAGTATAAGTTCTACCCGTTGGCCATGTGATTTTGTGTGCACATCGTCGAAGTTTTGCATGTGTGAGGGTTCGTTGAGCATACTACAGAACAGTAGTCTACCGTCAGAGAGAGCATGACAAAAGCCTCGGGTACGCGACCGGGGTTAGTCTACTGGTAGGTTTTAGCCAACCCATGGATCTATTAGATATATTGGGAGTACTCGTAGCATAGTATGACGGTTGAGATGTCCGGTACGTACGTACGAAAGTAACAGTGATGAGATGCGGAGGGACAGGAACTTTCTACATATATTCCTTGGTTGCGAGAGGTATTTGGTGGAGATTCAGAGAGATTCGTTGAGTGACAAAGAGTGAAGGCGTGCCCAGATACCGTGAAGGTTTGACGAGCACTGGCACGCCCCCGATGAATACAATACTTTCCAATACTTTTGCTTTACGTTTTCAACACGTTTCCTACCCATCCACGCTCCGCCATGAGCCACCCGCTTTGAGCTCCAACCACAAAGAACCGAGCCACCCGAATTATCGATCACGCTAGCGTATGACACGTCGTCTACGAGATTCGCGGTCGAGCTTGGTTTAGGAGCATCGCCTTGCGGCGATCGACAGCAGGGTCAAGATGGCCTCCAGGCGCGAAGATGAATCCCGCCCAGCAGCGGAAGCCCGCCAAGCAGCGGAGGACGCCAGGATCGAAGAACTGGTCAACGAGCGAGTAGCAGCTCGGATGGAGCAGCTGATGGAGGAGAAACTGGCCAAGAAGATGGCCGAGATGGAGGTGCGGCATCGAGCCGAGCAGCAGCGGGGAGGAAATGAGGAACAAGAGGCAGCACACCAGCAAGATCCTGGGCGCCCAACACCCAACCCCTCCGCAGACGAGCTGGCCGACGCGATTGCGACTGCCATGGCCGGTC
The DNA here is from genome assembly GCA_000310025.1 of Ectocarpus siliculosus. NCBI lineage: Eukaryota > Phaeophyceae > Ectocarpales > Ectocarpaceae > Ectocarpus > Ectocarpus siliculosus. The sequence continues at coordinate 3,669,406 of FN649748.1, forward strand.
GCCTCCAAACCTCAGGGGATATCGGTGCAGTGTCTCACCCCGCTACCCTCCGTATGACTGAGAGTAGACGAATAGAGCCTTGGGATGGTGTGTTCAAGTCGGGGGACAGTAGGCAGCAGAAGCTTTTGATTTTTCGATCGAGCATGGTAGCACGCTTTGCGCAGGAGGATGTTCACGAAGTAGTGATGAGCAACCAAGACATCCCAGTAGGGAGGCAGGGGATCAGTATGACTGACCTGAAGACTGAGTATGGCGAACAAAAGGTAGCAAAGGCTATAGTGGCATGGAATGTGCTGATAACGTCAATCTCGTACATGCCGATTCTGTCGGAAATCGTGTCGGACGGGAGCCCGAGTGGAGGATGGAGGATTTTCCTCAAGTATTACGAACCCCAAGCGAAAGCCGAGAAAAAGAGACTCTTGAAGGAGTACCATAGCTTCGCGATGCATGAGAGTGAAAACCCACAAGAATACTTCGGAAGGTTCTCTATTTTGCGGAGTAGGCTAGCGTCGCACGGGACAGTGTATCCCGACAACGAAGCCAACGACCACTTGGTGTCCGCCCTGTCATCCGACTACAAATTAGAGAAGAAACTGTTGGACCGCACCCCTGATTTGACTTTTGAGCAGATAGAGGATTCCGTGAAGGAGGCCCACACGGACCTGGTGCGCGCACGTGAGGAGGAACAAAAGAGTGGCGTGGGGCACGCCTTCGTCGCTTCCGGTGCGCCCCGGGGCGACGGACGTGTCCAAAATGGGTCGAGTGGGAACGGCGGCGGACAGGACGGCAAAGGCGACGGTCGGAGCAGGAGCGACGAGACCAGAGGAGACAGGCGCTGTCATTTTCATCCGTATGGAACCCACACCAACGCGGAGTGCTATCAACAGCAGCGGAAGAAAGAGCGAAGACAGCAGCAGTCATCGCAACAGCAGCATCAGCAGCGGCAGCAGCAGTCATCGCAACAACAGCAACAGCCGCCGCAGCAGCAACAACAACAGCCGCAGCAGCCTCAGCAACAGCCGCAGCAGCCTCAGCAACAGCAGTACTACCATCCTCGTCCTCAACAGCAGCAGCGACAGCAACAAGGCGGCCGCGGTGGGGGGGGGCTGGGGTGGTGGACCCCAGCACGGACCCCACGGCGGACGCGGAGCGCAGCAAAGGTATGGAAACTCAGCCCCCCCTCGCCCGCAGCAGCAGCAATGGCGACCCTCGCACGGGCATGCAAACGTGATGCACCACGAACACGGTGCACCGCCCTACGGGGGGCCCGCAAATAGTAGCGAGTATGGGGGTTGGGAGCAGCCGCAGCCACAGTACCAGCAGCCTCCGCCTGACTACACCCAGCAGCAGCAGCCGTACTACCCGCCACCGACGCCTTACTACGAGCAGCAACAGCCGCCGACACAGCCTCCGCCTCCGCCGACGTTCCAGCAGCAGCAGCACTCGACTCATGCCCCGCCCCACTCCTCTCCTCCCGGAGCAGCAGCACCGGCCCCGGGCTCCCTTCACTTCATGATGGCACGTTTCGTGTCTGCAGGCGAGATCGTTCCGAGTGGTGTTGTAGCGAGTACCGAGCGTGAGAGTGGTAGTGGATTTGCCTTGGCTGCACGAAACCCGAATTCGCATTTTGGCAGAGAGCAATTTTGGGCCGACAGCGGCGCGACCAACACGTTTGTTAGCAGCAGCCATCAAATGTTCGACTTGAGGCCAGTGCCGCCCGGTAAGGAGTACATCCAAGTAGGTAACGGTGCTTATTTGCGCGTGCAGTGTGTGGGGAAGGTCAACATGGCCTTTCACATGCAAGACCAGTCAGGAGAGCATGATTTTTGCGTGCAGATGTCGGACGTGTACGTTGTGCCTGGAATCACCTTCAATCTTTTTTCGTTGCACCACACGCAGCGTAGGCAGCGTATCGTTCTAGACGAGACCGGCGTCCACCTATTCGATGGTAGGCTTTCCTTTGCATACTCTGACGTAGGATGCTCGCTCTGGGCTACTCGATTGCCCCAGGATTATACTGGTAGCGCTGTGACCTACAGCCCCGATGCCCCCCCCCGTGTTTCTGCCCAAGCGTCCCCGCCTGGCGTTGGCACAGGCCTTGTTGCGGCAAACCCCCCTTTCCAACAGAGTGCAGGAGCGGGCGCGACTTCGAGTGCGAGTGCGAGTACCGGCTTCCAGTCCGTCGCTGCGGTCGGCGTTGTACCTGCGAGTTCTGGCTTCCAGTCCGTCGCAACGGCCGGCGTTGTACCTTCGACTCCTGGTGTCCAGCCCACCGGCTCCGACGGTGTAGTACCTTCGACTCCCAGCGTCCCCTCCACCACTTCCGGTGTAGTGCTGCCGATTTGTGCTTTTCCGTCTGTCGAAGTAGACCCAATCCCCACGACGATCCCTGATTTTCAGCCTGTGATTACTGCTGCCGTAAAATCGTCTTCCATTGTGCCTCCCCCTGCCGTAGAGCTGACAGACTATCGCGAGATCGAGATCAACCCCCTTGTCTCTCAGGACGAATTACCGATCATGGACATGAGCATGTTCCTAGATGTTGGGTTGATGGATGGCAAAGACACGGTCCCCCCGGGTGATTTTTTTCCGGATGCGCATGAATTCTCTGCGTCTGCGGAGCCCCCTCCCTTGGCTTTCACTGTGCAGCATGATGATTTGGAGGTGTTGAGAGGTTTTCTTTCCGAGTGCAATGAGCAGCAGGCCGTAGCCCCTCCGTCTCTTTCCCACGCGTTGGCGATTATCGCCCCCCGGTGCTTCCCCCTTTTCGGTAGGAAAATCCACGCCCACCATCGATATTAATCTGTTCCACGCTTCCACCGGCCACGTGAACGAATTTTTGATGCGTGAGACTGCCAAGCAGCAGGGTGTTCGGCTGGTCGGGGAGCTGCAGCCATGTGTGGGCTGTGTGGAGGCGAAGGGCAGGAGGGCCCCGGTGCCGCGGCGTGGGACACGCGCTGCGGTGCCGTTCGGCAAGGTCCACATCGATCTCACGGGCCCGTTCACCGAGGCGATGGACGGCTCCCGGTACCTGATCATGTTCGTGGACAGCGCATCGCGGTGGCAACGGGCGTACGGGATGCGGGCGAAGAGCGACACCCTGAAGTACGTGAAGCGCTTCTTGGCCGACATGAACGGCATGGGCACTCCGGGATGTTTCCGCATGGACAACGGCGGCGAGTTCACCGGCGCCGCTTTCATCGAGTTCTGCGACGCCGCCGGCATCCGGCGCGAGTACACCGCGCCGAACACCCCCAAACAAAACGCCGTCGCCGAGAGCGCCATCTGGCGTGCGATGAAGGGGGGCCACGCCGCGCGACGCCACATCCTCTCCATGGCCCACGTCGACCTCGCCTCCGTCCCCAACATCGGCGCCAACGGACAACGCCTGTGGCTCTCGTCGGCGCTCTGGGCATCCGGTTGTTTCAACCGCTCCGCGACGAAGGCCAATCAGGGCTGGATGTCGCCGTTCGAGGCCTTCTTCGGCCGGAAGCCGCCCCTCACCGTCGTCCCCTTTTTCCAGGAGGGTAGGATGCGCGTGAAGCGGGCCACCAAGGCGGACGTCCAATCCGCGAGGTGCTTCTACCTGCACGGCGCCAACAAACCACTCGACGTCTACCGCCGTCGTTCTTCGCGCTGACACCGGTCGCCTCGCCCTCACCAACAACGTCGTGTGGGTCAACCGCCGGGCAGGAGCGCCGGCGCCGGTGCCGGCCATCGGGGGGGGTTCTTCGGTCACCGCGGCGCCCTCGCCGGCCGCCGCCGTACCTGCGGCCGATGCCGCACCGCCGCCGCCCCCGCGGACATGGACGTACTACCCCCCTGCACCAGCGACCACCGCAGCGCCGCCCCCTTCCCCGTCGATCTTCACAGGATCTTCAGCGCCGTCGCCGATCTCCGTCGCACCATCCTCAGCCCCGCCGTCGACCGCAGCCACTCCGCCCCGTTCGCCCCCGGGCCTACCGCCGCCGCCGCCGAAGCCCGCCAGCACCGCCGTCCCCGCTCCTCCGCACCCGCCGCTTTCGAAACGAGCCGTCAAGGAGTTGGGACGAGAGGACACGAGGGTTCACGGCCGCACACGCGGCGATGGAGTGCGGTTCATGGATGAGCAACAAAAACCGCCGTCGCCACCCAGTGGCGGCACCGCTCTCCACCACCGCCTTGAGCTGTTGGACATGATGGACAAGGACACCCTCATCTCGTCGCTCGCCACCCGGGAGGCCGTGGATCAAGGACGCCGCGACCTACCGCCCCCGCCGCAGCCGGATCCGAGTCCTGGAGGCCGTGGAAGCGGGGGGGCTGTGGGAGCTGGGGGGCCCGTGGATTCGCGGGGGGGGGGGGAGACCGCAGATGTTCGCAACGATGTTCGCCACCCGCGAGGATGTGGACGCCGCTCTTCGCGCCGAGCGTCCTCCTGACAAGATGCCTGACCTTCCGCACTGCATGGCCAGCGACCTCCGCGAGCCGAAGACGTTCAACGAGGCCATGCGGTCTCAACATTCAGAGTTATGGAATGATGCAATCGGTCGAGAGTTTTTCGGTTTGTTGGATGCAGGAACTTTTAGTCCGGTGTAGCAACCAGTAGAGAACGCCATCAATGCTAAGTGGGTGTTCAACTGTAAGGCAGACGAGTATGGATGGCCGACGAAATTCAAGGCAAGACTTGTAGCGCGGGGGGACATGCAGAGGGCTTCGATTGATTTTGGAGAATTGTTTGCACCCACCGTATCAGTGTCTAGTGTGCGCTTGTTGGCAGCATTAGCATGTGAGCAGAATCTTGACTTGTGCCATTTTGATATTCAGCAGGCTTTTGTGCAGTCTGAGCTTGATGAGGATGTTTTCATGCGCTTACCGCAGGGGTGTGGTAGGTTATCTGGCCTGATCGTGAAGCTGTGCAAGAGTCTGTATGGTTTGAAGCAGGCATCACGACATTGGCATGCGCACCTGACGAGGTGTTTGTTACTTTTAGGTTTTTTGCAGTGTCTGGCGGATGCATGTGTTTTTCGATTGATGGAGGAGGGACGTGTGATCATGATCATCGTGGCCCACGTGGATGACATTTTTGCTGTAGGGCAGAAGGAGAGGTGTGACAAGTTTGGCAGGGATCTCAACGAGATGGTCCCCGTGAAGAACCTTGGAGAGTTGAGGTGGTACTCCGCGTGCTTTTACGAGAGAGACGTAGAGAGAGGGCTGTTGAGGATTTCGCAGCAGAGGTTTGCCGAAGAGTTGGCTGCAGAGTACGGCATTGAGTGGGGGAGGAGTGTGCCCTTGCCCGTGAGCGTGAAGCTTACCGACTTTGACGAGAACGAAGCGTGCGCTGATGTCCCTTTTCGCGAGTTGGTAGGATCTCTGATGTGGTTGGCCACCCAAACAAGGCCGGACATCGCGAACGCGGTACGGGCAGTAGCGCGGTATTGTGCATCTCCCAAAATGGTGCACTGGAAGGCAGCACTCGGTATTTTAGGATACGTAAGGAGGACGAGTTGGATGGGGATTACATTTGAGAGGGGAGTAGTGACAGGGATGAGCATGCAGGTGTTTGTGGATGCCGACTATGCAAGCAAGGCGACAGACCGTAGATCGGTGTCAGGAGGGCTAGTGATGTGTGGGGGAGGGTGTGGTGACTTGGTTTTCGAGGACACAAAAGTGTGTCACGCTTTCCACCACGGAAGCAGAGTATGTGGCAATTGCCGATGTCTTGAAGGAAGTGTTGTTCCTGAGGCAGGTGTGGCGTTTTATGTTGCCAGATGCAGGTATGCCGTGCATCCCGGTGTTCGAGGATAATCAGGGAGCGATTCAGATTGCGCACAACCCGATCACGAACTCCAACTCGAAACACATCGATGTACGACATCACTTTATCAGGGAGCTGGTAGAGAGGAAGGAGATTTCAATTACTCATGTGCCGACGCAATTTCAGCATGCAGATTTCTTGACGAAGGCCATTAGCAAGGAGTCTTTTGCGTTGCACCGTGACTTTGTGATGAACTTGCAGTGAAGGAAGTGTTTTGGGGTCGATTCGTATTCTGTGATGGAGAAGAGTGAGAGAGACGAGAGATTGGACAAGAGAAAAGAGAGAGTCTGGTGAAGGTTGGAGGAGTTGTTGTGTTTAGTTTTTCTTGATTGTTTTGGAGGAGTTTTGATTGTGTTTGATTTTTCTTGTGATGGACTTGGGAGGATTTTGGATTGTTTTGGTGAAGATATTGGTTTTTGTTTGTTTTGGAGAGATGGTAAAGAGGAATTTGGTTTTTCTCGGAGCATGACGATGCATACGAGTAGGGGGGCTATTAGATATATTGGGAGTACTCGTAGCATAGTATGACGGTTGAGATGTCCGGTACGTACGTACGAAAGTAACAGTGATGAGATGCGGAGGGACAGGAACTTTCTACATATATTCCTTGGTTGCGAGAGGTATTTGGTGGAGATTCAGAGAGATTCGTTGAGTGACAAAGAGTGAAGGCGTGCCCAGATACCGTGAAGGTTTGACGAGCACTGGCACGCCCCCGATGAATACAATACTTTCCAATACTTTTGCTTTACGTTTTCAACACGTTTCCTACCCATCCACGCTCCGCCATGAGCCACCCGCTTTGAGCTCCAACCACAAAGAACCGAGCCACCCGAATTATCGATCAGGATCCCCCACGTACCCCGTATCTCCGGGCGTTGGTGGTTGGGTCACTACTACTCCGGAACGGGAACATCATCATGGTGTGCATTCCAGTCACCAGCTTCCTCGACGATGCAGTCAAGAGACCCACACGACAAAGTGGACATCAAATCCTGAGGCAGTTCGAGAAAGAAAGCGGCGGGCGATGAAGATCGGGAAAATGCACGTTCTTCGAGCGAGGTTTCAAAGGTGATGGAGGGCTTAAGGATTGAACCGCTGTTCCTATCATCGTGTTGTTTACGGTTTGATGTGCGTACATGAGTCAGAACTTGTTCGACCCCCACCTTCCACCCCCAACCCGTTCCTCCCTTTCGTGTGTATCAATGCTTTGTGACTTTCGGCCAAAAACAAAATCCAAACGTTCGTGAGTTCGTTCCGAAAGGCGAAAACTATAGCTCGCTGCGCAGTGAGTCACATCAGCTCTTCACGCATACTTAATAGTTTGACCGAGTGTATCCGTGGCGGGGGGAAGGAGATGAAGGGTGGGGGAATGTAAGTGGGTGCGTGAACAAGAGGTCTACATAGGGTTAGAAATGTGCAGTGACTGTTACAGAGCAGTACAGGGAAGGGGCACCTCCTCTAGGAGCAGGGCTAAGCATGCAACGGGTGCAACATGAAATACCACGCAATGTCCTCCGTTCCCATCGCTGTCCTCAGATCGCATTGAAACGGACCAGTAGGAACACAAGATTACACCCTATCACCTACCAAAAGGCTGGAATTCACCCTGGGACCGACACCAAGACAGAGTTGAGTGCACGCCTCATCTCCCTTTGAAAGTGTAGATAAAACCACCGTGTGTTTGATATATTGCGTCCCCAAACCTGAAAACTAAAAAAATACCCAAAACAAAACAATATACTCACCCTATTCATTTGATGATGGCGGGTGCCTCTCTGTGGTTTGACCTTTCTCTGCGGAAAAGCTAAGTCCTTTAAATTACCGTATATGACACAAGATAACACACCCCCTGGACCGATTTTCAAAGCTCGATTACTCCACGACGAAGAGGATGCATAAACGAAACAATACATTTTCGAAAACCTCTCGATAAGACGGTTCCAACGCCGCCGTTTTCGGCGCTGTGACTCTTCCTGCTGTTGAGAAATCGAGCTTTGAAAATCGGCCCAGGGGGTGTGTTATCTTGTGTCATATACGGTATGTGCAGGTGACAGAAGGTCATGCATCGCAACCAGGGTCATTACTTGAGTTCCCCATCGTGTGTGTGGGTGTACTGTGAAAACTCGCAGTCCCTACAAAGCCCAATCTCTTGTTGCATCCACACCGCGATATACTGTTAGACTATAGGGTTGCACCGATACGTCAACAACCAGGACAACCACAGAATGAACAGATTGTGTGCCAAGGGCCGGTTAGACAAACGGCAGCTCTGGACAGTGTTTCGTGGGAACAAACGGCAGCGGGTACCCTGCTTCCTTTCCGTCTGAGTGCCGATCAAGGAAGTACTCACACGACATTCTGCGTCCAGCATGTCCAGCACAATCATGTACACAGAACCCACACGCACTTCAAAGCTCGTGTTCATCGCCCCCCCGGCGGTGGACACGTGAGTTTCCCGGGAGCACCTAAATAAGAAGGAGGGAGTAGACACCGGGTCCAGTTCACAGGCTTTCAAGATATTGCAGCAGGAGCAGCACAACAGTCCATAAATGACGTTGGTGTTTCTGATCCTGTAAGCGTGTGCGCGCCCACGTTGAAGTCCTTGTTGATACCTGGGGGGAAGCAGGTAGGAGTCTTGACAGTTTGATTTAGCAGGTGAACGTGCATGAAGTGTGGAGTGGGGGCTAGATTCGTTCCGTGTTTGAGTTCAAGACCACGCAATCGATAGGCACCGAGCCCGGCTTGGTGTCCGTACGGTACGGTGGCAGGTAATGTCAAATCCGCCTGCAGGTAGTTCATAGAGCCCTGTCACTCTCTCTCTGTCACTACATCTCGCGATTCGCTCCGTCCGGTGTAGCATATGGAGAACAAGTGGGGCGGCTTGCGGCCTGGTGAGCGTTACAACCACGTACGTTCGCTTGAGCGACGATCGTTCGTTACCGTGGGTGCTGGTTTGGTAATTGTTGTATGTATGTCGTTGTTGTTGCTGATCCTGTTCATTATGTGCGCGCCCACGTTGAAATCTCCGTTGAAATCTAGGAACGCGGGTAGCTACATATCCGGACAAGATTTTATGCTAAGCTTCGCCGACTAGCATTCATGGAGTTTGGAATTGGGGGCATCTTCTCTCAGTATTTTGTGCTGACGGAAATCAATGTACCCGAATGGAGGTCAATACCGGTGAGGTTGTTTTGATCGGCGGTGTTCATGATAATTTTTATTGGTGGTTTTGGCATCTATTCAGTGTCCTGACCGTTGCAGTCGGCGTTTTTACGCGAAGAGCTCCTTGCGGCCTGAAAAGGATATCACCTGTTCGTGGGTCTACGGACATGGTTTGAAAACGTTCCCGTGTCCAAGTGCCCATCAAACTCTTCCCTCATGGCCTGTTCCCATCCCTCTCTGTACACAGACTTGGCAAAGCCGGCTACGGTCATGGGGGGGGATTCAACGTCACTCGGACGCTTGCCTATGGGGGATTCTGTACTCAGCTCGGTCGACGCCAGGGCCCTCACGAAGGCGTCTGGAGAGTTGAGCACGAGGTCCTCCGCTCCCAGCAGGAAGTCCTCGGTCTCTTGGCGCGCGATGTTGGCCTCCTCCGCGCGCTCGCACAGCAGCGCTTGCACCGCCCTCGCCTCTAGCCCTTCCACCACGTCGACCACACACGCGAGCATCCAGTGGGTGTACTCCTCCGTGCTGTTGATGGGCAGGGTGGGCAGCCCCGCCGCCGACGCATGGCGGGCGAGAAGACCTTCGGCACTCGTTGACGACTCGTACCTCGTGTTCCGGCGAGGGTTCTCCCTGAGGCGGCGGCTGGTGTGTTCGGCCGGCTCGCCAAAGCGGGTGAGCTTCCGTTCCTCGGGCCCGCGGAGCGCCGGAATATCCGTGTCGCTGCCGCTGTCGCTGTCACCGCCGCTGTCACTGCCGCTGCCGCCACCGCTGCTGCTGCTGCTGCGGCGGTCGTCCTCGCCGCCGCCCACATCGGCCATCCCGGTCGACGTGGTAGATGGGGCGACGCTCGCGCCCTCCCTGCTCGAGGGGGCGCCATCGCCAGCGCCGCCCGCGCCCGACTCCTGGGGCGAGGCCGGCGGCGCCGCCGGCGAATCGCGCGCGGCCGGCTCCGCGGGCCCCGGGGTTACCGTCGTGTCAAGGTGGAAACCTCCATCCTCAGGTTCTCCCTCCGCCCTCCCTCCACCGTGGCATGACGCACCCTCCCCGCCCTCGTGCTCCCTAGTCGTGAGCCTCCTCGTCCTCCTCTGCAATGGGAGGCAGCGGCTGGGGGTGCGCGGTCGGGACGGCGGGCACAGATTGCCAGGTGAAGTTGCGAGTGGTGATCGCTTGGCGAATTTCGTTCAGGATGCGCACGCAATCACGGTTTGTGTTGATTCCAGGGCCGAGGTAAAAACACTTTTTTGCTTTCGGCTCTGACTTGTGCGTGCGCTTGACCTTGTATACGGCGGGTTTGAGGAACGGGTACGTCGCCTCTGGGGGAGGTGGGTGCCCGTGCCACATTTCGTACGGCGATTTCTTGTCCGGGTTGGATGTGGTGGAGGTGCAGTTCAGGGCGTTGCATGCCCAAGCTGTGGCTTCGGCCCAAAGGGAGGGGTAGCTTGGTGCTTCGGGGTAAAGAATCGGCGCTTGTATGCGGGCGGCTAGTGCTGCATCCTTGATCAGTCCCAGTGCTCTCTCAGCTACACCGTTGTATTCTGGGCTGTGTGCGGGGGTGAACTCCTGCTTGATGCAATACTTGCGGCACAGCTTTCCGAACTCTCCCTCGAAAAACTCTCCTCCGTTGTCAGACCGCACGACCATGACCTCGGATGGGGCTCCGTCTGCCCTGTTTTCCGCTAGGTATCTCTCGAATGCCTCTGCAGCGTCTGACTTGTTTTTCAAGAAGTAGACGCGGTTCCACCTCGTGCAGTCATCCCTTACAATGAGAGTGTACCACTCCCCCCCCAAGCTCTGCACCCTTGCCTTCCCACTCAAATCCACGAAAACTCTCTGCAGTTTCTTAACTGCTCGGGTTGACGTCCTGTTGGGGATGGGCTTGGATAGCCCCTTTGCCGTCGAGCACCCCATGCACTCCCGGAGCTGGCCCACCAACGTCACCCCTTGCTGCTTCGCCGTGTTCTTCAGCAGCACCTCGTGGGAGGGGCCGTGCGCGCAGTGGAAGTCGTTGATGTCAACGGGGGTGCGGTTCGCTTTCGCGTTACCAGGAGCAATTATGGCACAGGCTAGTTCCCTACCCCGACTCTATGCGGTGACCAACAGGTCCCCCCATAGAGGGAAGTACACCGACTCCCCCCCACCAACGAACACCTCCAACTCGTGCTCGTCTGCGGCTAAGCGGCCCTTGGTTTGTTTCAAGAGGGCTGTGAGGGACACGAGGTTGTAGTTGAGCTCCGGCACATGAGCGACCCGTTTCAACAACAGGTCTGTGGTCCCAACACGAGGACCGATGGTCACCCTCACGTCGCCATACCCTACGATGGCGAAGGCTTGCTTCCCTGCGGCGACACTCAAACGTCGATCGCACTCATGGTAGGTTTCGAACGCGTTAGCGCTCGGGAACATGTGGTTGGTTGCGCCGGTATCGGCCACAAACCTTTCCTGCCTGGCCTGCTCTACACCCCCTCAATCAACGACTCTGTTCCACTCGCCTGTGAAGTCACGGACCACTAGCGCCTCCTCTGCCACGTCCAGTGCGGTGGCGTCCAAGACCGGCAGCTCCACCGCGAGCACCGCCTGCTCGGACGAGCACGTGCTCTTGTCGTGTCCGTAGCCCAGGCACTTCTCGCATCGCAGGGGCTCGGGCTTGGTGCAGGCGGCCGCCTGGTGACCCTTCTCTCCGCACCGGAAGCAGCAGCCGTGCATGCTACTTGCACCGCCGCCGCCGCCTCCGCCGCTGTTGCCACCACCACCGCCCCCACCGCCCTTGCTGCCACCCCCTTTCCCCTTCTGGCCGCCACCACCGCCGCCGCCACCCTTGTTGCGGCCGCCGCTGCTGCGGCCGGGCGCTCCACCCCTGCTGTTACCGTCGCTCGCGAGGAAAGCATGCTCCGCCTTCAGCTGGCCCTTCTGGGCCTTCCTCCCCTCCGGGAGGCTCGCGTGCACCGTGCTCACGATCCTGACGATCTCGCCCCTGTCCAGCTTTGTCGCCGTCTCCAACAGGAACTTCGCTTGTTGGTACTCGGGTGGAAGCGAGTCGACGAAATGTGCGAGGACAAATGGTGTGTCAGCGTTCAGCCCCTTTTCGCGTAGGCGCATGTATATCTGCTCGATCTTGCTTAGGTGCTCGATTGGATTGCTGCTGTTGTGTGCCGGGATCGAGAAGTGGAACATCTCTTTCATCAGGGCTTGTTTGGATCCCTGCGACTCGGGGTCGTAAACTTTTTCAAGCTCCGTGAGGACCCCCTTCGCCGTCACACAACTACTGGCGACGCTCTAGAGTGTTGGCAAGCCTGTACTCCGCGTACTTATCGGGTATTGTTTGTGAAGTGTATTAACTTCAGACGGTGAGGCAACGCCCGTAGACGGTACGCCAGAGGGGCGTAGACCTGTGAGTTCTAAGTGGCGTTTTACTTGGAAGACGAACAAGGAGGGAAAAATCGAAAAGTTCAAAGCGCGTCTGGTCGCTAGGGGTTTTTCGCAAATTCCGAATGTGGACTACTTCTACTCATCCTCCCCTTGCCCATCATCCGCATCCATTAAACTGATGCTTGCGGTAGCCAATGAGAAATCATTGAAACTCAACCACTGGGATGTCAAGCAGGCGTTTACACACGATAAGTTAGACGAGGATGTGTTCTTGAGGCTCCCCGCGGGGTGCGGGGAAAAATCACAAAGTTGTGAAGGCTGAGCGTATTTACGGCTTGAAGCAGAGCGGCAGGCAGTGGGGGTACCACGCTGCCGACACGCTTGTAGAAAACGGGTTCGAGCAGTGCAAGGCGGACCCGTGCGTCTTCCGCAAGATGAAAGACGATGTCGTGGTGATGATTATCGTGATTTATGTGGATGGCATTTTGGTGGCTGGGTCTGATGATGATTGCAAGGAGTTGCTCGCTTCCCTCAACAAGGCATTCCCCACCAAAGACCTTGGAGAGTGTGTGTGGTTCGACGGGTGTGCCGTTGAGAGAGACCTAGAGGCTGGGACCCTTAGAATCTCCCAAACCGCGTACATTGACAGCATCGTGAATCGCTTTGATGTGCAGTCGACCTCCCCCATCCCTGCTTCCCCTGGTGCCGACCTAGGGCCGAAGCGAGATGACGAAAGTGGAGGGGAGTGGCCAGTGAGGGAGGCCATCGGCAGCATGATGTGGGTGTCGACGTTCTCGCGCCCGGACATCTCGTTCGCTGTGCGTGCGGTAGCGCGCCACGCCCATGCCCCTGCCGAGAGGCACTGGAAGGCGATACGAAAGATCCTCGCCTACCTCAAAGAGACGAGGGACCTCGGGATCACCTATAAACGGGGATCGGGGCTGGGGCTGGCAGTGTACGTGGACGCTAGCTACGCCGACGCTGAGGATAGGCGTTCGGTGTCAGGACTGGCAACAACGGTTGGAGGAACCGTCATCAGCCACGGTAGCAAGACGCAAGCTATCGTATCTTTTTCGTCTACGGAGGCAGAGTACATTGCTGCCGGAGAGGGTGTGAAAGAAGCTTTGTTTGTGCGTGCAGTGCTTTGCGTTTATTGCCCCAGAGACCAGTGGCGGTAGCATTCAGGTCCTTGAGGACAATCAGGGGGCCATGGCCTTGGTGCAGAACCCCTTAGCTCAGCGCGTAGCAAGCACATCGACCTGCGGTACCACTTCATTCGTGGATTGTTTAGGTCGGGGGACATCTCGATCAAATTTGTGTCGACGTCGGAGCAACATGCAGACATGCTCACCAAGGCTCTTAGCAAGAGCAACCTGCAGTACCACCGGAAAAAGCTGATGAATTTGCCGGAGTTTCTGTAGGATTTTTTAGCGCTTGGGGAAGGTCATGTATACCATGCGGGGAAAGATGCATTACTGTCGCGGGCTGTGTCCCATTGGCAGGAGTAGGAGGCTTGCCTCGCATTCTTGTCTTCGCCTTGGCCTTCCTGATAAGTGCGGCCGTTGTGATCCGCCGTGATAGCAATCAATGGTTTGTGTTGGATAGGGTTTATTTTCGGGGGGTTTTCCCGGGCGCCGGGTTTCCCCTCGACACCGTATTGGCATTTTATTGATGTATCCGGGGTGTTTTTGCCCCACTGATGGTTAGTCACTTGCGTGAAGAACCAGGGAGGGTGTTCGTGGGTCTACGGGCATGGTTTGGATATGTTAGCCGTACGTACAAGTGTGACGCAGATGGTGTAGAACCTTTTAGGTAGGGGTACGGTGATGATACACCGGGGCCCCCTTTTTGTTGCGTGCAGCAGCAGCCCTGCTTCCTGCTGCCTGCTGCCACTCTCTCCTCCTCCTTTCTGAGCACGACAGCGCCCTGGGTACGGGCGTTGCCTCACCGTCTGAAGTTAATACACTCCACAAACAATACCCGATAAGTACGCAGAGTACAGGCTTGCAAACATCACCTTCGGGCGTGTGACCAGCGGTTGTGACCTTGAGTGTTGGTTGCTCTTTACGAATAATAATGTTGTTTTTGCTGTTGGCATCGTTGTCGTCGTTGTCTTTGGTTCGCGTGCAAGACTTTCATGTTGTCAAAAGTCCTAGTCTCACGAAAGACATTCGATTCTGCACATCAAAGAGCACATAATACCACCCCACATCATCTTTCCCTCCACCCTACCACCGCCTTTTTCCCTTCATTTGTTGCCCGTCCTGTGCGTTTCAACGAGCAGATGATCTGCTACGGTCCATGATTGAGCACGTGCATGCTCAATCGGTGGGGTTGCGCTTCCTTCGGAGGTCAACAGGCCGACTGCACAATAATTTGCTCGGCTTCAACTGTCAACGAGTAGCCTACGCGAGAAGGAACGGTGTTTCTCCCACTTTGCTGTCATTCGAATCAGACAGAGAAATTGGCAGCGGAATACGTTTGACTCTTGCCTGGTTGGGTATCCGGTTGAAAAAGGATCGCATTCATCGAGAAGAGGAAAGTGTTTGTCGCTCCTAACAGACGTACCCGGTAAAACGTCAATATTGCAGGGGATCTCTGTTGGTTTTTCCCTCAGCATCATCGCTGGGTTTGGGGGGGGGATCATCTTTCGGGGAGCGACGGCAAAAAGTCACACGCTCTCAAAGACCCATTCACAGCACCGTTCATTGCCTCATGCGCAACACTGTCATCCATTTGTATTGCTGCACCAAGACGGCGGATTCCACCCCAAATACATGATCTTCAAAAGTTGCGATTCTAGAAGGAAGCAAGAACCAAACTCCCACCAACAATCATAGCCCAAGGGGGAGCCGAAGAATGGGGAGGGATCTGTCCATTGTATCGGGAGAAAGCCTACAATAAATAGTCTGTATTTTCAGGGAGGTTGTTTCTCGATATTATTGTTGGACCATTTGCATTGGGGAGCGCGGGATCAATGCGAGAGGGGACAAATCAAAGAAGGTTCGGCATGTACTAGCCTGCGTTCATCTTCCGTGAGTGAACTTCATGACATGGTCGTGGTGAGCTTTGACAAACCTTGGGAAGGGAATCAAGCAAGTCGAGTGATTGTTTGCGCGTCTAATGTCTTCCGTCACTCTGGGATAGTAGTTGCCGCATAAGAACGCAATTGGCTCTTCCACCATACCTGTATTTGGCGAACTTCGATGTATCAAGTCTGTGTATAGGCCCCTCATGCTGGCAGCAACAGCTGGACTCCTTGATCATTGACAGTCGTCGATTGTATTGAAGGCATGGCCTTTGGTGTGGTGCGTAACAACTCCGTTAACCCCTAACGTCGTAAGGAGACCATCGTCCTTGGCGGCAGAGTCTCCCTTGCTGGCTGTACCCCGATTGTGAATCACACAGAACGATTAACTGTCCACCATCTCTACAACTATCTATTTTGAGCGCAAGCTCGAGACGGTCCAGAGGTTGAGATGGTGGTCCACACACGGAAACAGTTCTACATGTACGCGAAATGATGATTTTGTCCGAAAACACACTTAGTTTCGGTCGATAATTGTACCCAATGCGTTGGGAGGCGTACCGTATACCAATTGTGTTTCAACGCCTTGGCCTTTGGCGTGTGTTTGCCTCTCCAGAGTGGAATGTTCGCAACAGCCACGCCGTTCGTGGGAATGTGCTGGGCTCAACCCGGATCACAAGCTCGAGCTCCGTGAACGATGGGACGGACTGATGGAAAGTCGCCTACCAAGAGGTACGATACGCAGACATAATTTACATTTCGAATGGGCAACGCATCCTGGAAAATAGCTAAATATAGTCTATATCAGAACGATGTTGCCCAACATATTGAAACGTGGTTGCTGATGTTCTCTCTTCGCTGATCGCAGACCACGGCTAACATCGTGCACCTCCCTGACGCCCGTGCACCTCCCTGACGCCTCCCGCACGCCATTCGTCCAGTGCGGTGCCCGACAGTGCTAACGATCGTGGACGGTTTGTTCAGTACATCAACAACGAGCAAAAGAACAGGAACAAGCCCCCCCCGTGGTGCGTCTTCTTGATGTGTGGTTGTTCGGCGTGCCGTGACGTATCTGCTGTAGGACATCTAAACGGTCATCTATGTGCGCTGTTGCTGATCTTTCCCTCTTTTCAAGGCACCTCTGTCGTCGGTAGACATTAGGGCGCACACTGGTCTCGACTGCGTTACGTTAGCCAACAACACGTATGGTTTTATGAAGGAGAGGCTTTCAATTCGCCCTGCCAGAGCCGGCCATCACAACTTGATGGAAGGTTCACCCCATGCTACTTACAGAGGGCCCTTCTTTCCTCAAACACCATGTAGCTTTTGGCATGGGCACCTACGTAGGAGTAACGACCGCTCTCTGCGCCATGGGGGTCTCACTTGCCGCTCGCTGCGGTCGTGTTCTATCACTGATGTGGAAGTGTGGTTCTATTGAACGTCGTTGTATTTCTTTCCACAACGCCGATGGTGCCATCACATCGATACCGGTGCGGGATACACCTACCATATTCAAATAGCGTTTTCAAGGCGCCACGGTGCGATATCTAAGATGGGTGCCATCTCTCGCACTCTTGCGGTAACAGCTCGGTAGCAATCTAGTGGATGCGGAAGAATAAGCATCGAACATGAGTGCAATATCCTCAAAGGGTCCGCCTTCCCGCGGTTCTCCCGATGTTCAGGGAACGCCTCGCCGCATCAATGT
Source organism: Ectocarpus siliculosus (assembly GCA_000310025.1). NCBI lineage: Eukaryota > Phaeophyceae > Ectocarpales > Ectocarpaceae > Ectocarpus > Ectocarpus siliculosus. The sequence continues at coordinate 3,686,467 of FN649748.1, forward strand.
TCGACGATGTCACCGAAGCTGACTATATTCAATCCCTGCTACAAGATCAGTCCGTGCCTGAACATGTTCGGACATGGCCAACGGTGAGCATGACTTCGATCATCGTGAACGCATTGCCCAACACATTAGACAAGATTTATCACCGCCCTCGGTCCCCGTGCCACCTCACTGGCTCCAACAAAAAACGTAGGTAGCCGGTACCCAAAGAGAGAGGCGCCCCCCAGCACCTCAATTGCAGGCGAGAACACACAATCATACACCTGACGACAATACTATCCTGATCAGTCCCTACCATGTTGCTCCACGGCAGCGGCCTGAATGCGGCAGGAATGGCCCCTTGGTTGCTGTAGTTGCATCTCCCCCGGGAACAAACTGTCGATCTCGGTACAGTAGCCTCAGGCCAGATCCGACAAAGACGGCAGCAGAAACAATGGGACACCACCCCGCCCACCGAACACTGCACCCTACAACGACGACCGGTTGGGTGGTAAAGTACTTCATGAGCAGGTTCCATGGGCACCAAATACCACATATATGGTTTATTCCAGAGAGGCAGGAGTGACAATCGCATAGTGCCCTCCACCTGACTTGGTATGGGTCGACTTTCTTGTAGGAGAGGCCTGCACTTCAAGCATTCGAACGCCATCATAGCATCCCTTGCGCGACGCCGTTGCGTACCCAATCACACAAGCCAACCCTGTCGAAATATTTTTCGTGAACATTATTTTGAACATGTCACGGCCGTCTTCTTGTTCCGTGGACAGTCCTCTGAGATGTGCACGGCAGGCAGTGCAAAGCGAGAACGATCACGCCGCGCGGAAAGACCCGATGCGTCTTCTGAGGGGGACGAAGAGGCGGCAGGGATCGACAGTGGTGCCGCCTACAAGAAGGCGGGCGGAACGGATGATGAACAGGTGGCCGAGGTGGGGATGGTCGCTGGTCGTCCCAAAAGGCTACGTGTGTCATAGCCGAAAATTCACCATCACCACTTACCGGCACTAACACCATATTCTGCCGTGAATGGTCGCCGAAGGACTCCATTCAGACCTTGTCTGTGCAAGGAATTGCAGTAAAATTCACCAATTTGCACGAGAACAAACCAATTCCAACCACCCGTCGCACAATCGCCATATTACAACTGCGGTAGTATCAGAAATGTTCGTCGAGACCGCTCTATAGCGACGTGCGGTTTCGTCATTGCAGGTCTTGCCTATATCTGATTTTGGCTGTAAGAAGCATTTCAGGCAGGGTGGGGACGAACACGGCTCAATGGGTCGAGTCGCGGCTGACGTGCACTGAAAAAGAGACCCCGCAAACAAACGCAACCCCTTCCGTCGTGCGGTCCAACAAAACATCTGCCAATCCTCAGCGCGTTGAACCAAATCTGGTTTTCGGCGCCATCACCGTGTTCATCAACCAGACGCTCGGTGGCCAGAAGGGCTTCGTGTCCACGTTGGAACTACAGCTCGTGGCGTTGCGCTTCTGCGTGATTTGCCGACACGTACCCTCGCTTACCTTAAGGGTGGGGAAGAGGGCGATGCGGCATCAGAAGTCTGGTTTGAATAGTTCTTCTCGTGTACCCGCCCTTCGACCATCTGCAATAAGGGGGCAGTACGTCAAGGAAGCGATTTTGTCGAAGCACCACAAGCGCATCGACTGCAGGAGCGCTTCGGGAATAAAATTCGGGAAACAATTCGACGAGCCTATCGCGGGTGTCCCGTGGCCTTGCTCGCTGCGACAGCTCGAGTTCGGTAGACGCTTCGACCAGGCGATCGTATCGGTGGAATGGCCACGGTCGCTCCAGAAACTAACGTTCGACGGCTTGTTCAACCAGCCGGTAGAGGGTATCTCGTGGCCAAGCGATCTGCGCGAGCTGGACTTCGGGTTGTCGTTCAACCGACCGATTGAAGATGTCGCGTGGCCAAAGTCGTTGCGGGCTATGCGGTTTGGACCCTGTTTCAATCAACCGATTGAACAGGTCAAGTGGCCGCCACTTGTCAAGTTCGAGCTCGATGTGGACTTCAACCACCCGATCCCACAAGTCGAATGGCCGGAGTCGCTACAGCGGCTGACCTTCGGGTACTCGTTCGACCAGGATATTGACAACGTCAAGTGGCCTAGCTTGCTTGAGGAGCTAGAGTTTGGTGATCTGTTCAACAAGGGGATCGAAAACGTGTCTTGGCCTGCCGGGCTCAAGCAGCTGACCTTCGCGAGCAAGTTCAACCAGCCGATCGAGCGTGTGACGTGGCCCGCTTGTCTCGAGGTGCTCATCTTTGGAGATGATTTCAACAAGCCGATCGAAGGCACCAAGTGGCCGTCATCACTCAAGAAGTTCACATTGGGCCTCAAGTTCGAGCAATCTATTGCCAACGTGTCATGGCCGCAGGCATTTGAACATCTTCACCTCGAGAACGTCTTCTACGATTTTTCTGTTGAAGACATGTTGTGGCTGCCGTCGTTGCGCTACGTGACGATGGGCGAGGACACAGTGTTCAAGTCGATTGCTGCCATTCATCAAGACAGTGGGAGTGGTTCTGAGGCATCATGGGCGACTATGGGTGCCGCGGCGGCCGGTGACAATTTGTCGGAGAGTGTCTCAATTATCTCCCTATAGAAGAGGGAAGTAAGGGGGTCGCACAACATGTACCTGGGAGAATCATTGAACAGACGTAAAAGTTGGTTGACGGCCATTGTTTCTGGTGTACAGTATGGGGGAGGGGGGAGGTGAAGTTTGGGGAATGGGCAAGTTGACCCGCATGACCGTTGGTGGAAGTGTCGTGCATCGTTGTTGGTGTTTGGGATGGTAAGCCCAGCAGGCATCGAAAGGGTGTCACCAGGCGTGACAGCAGTTCAGCGTATTTCGCGACATTTCGAAACCACAGACGAACTCTTCGGTGCAGCGCGTTCAGTAATTGATTCCTGTGGTGTGAAGAAAACCTCGGTATGTTGTGCACCGAGAGGAACGAAGGTGGACTCTGGGGAGATCCTCGTTTCGCGCATGTGTACAGCAGTCCATGCCATATGTCCTAGGGCGTGAAAACCGAGAAGCAATGGTTAGAGCGGGCGTATGCGCGAGTGGAGTTCTTAAATTCGGAAAGATTCCATGAAACGCGACAAACCACGAGCCGTGCGGTCGGTGGTCATTTGTGACCTTCGGACGTCCTGCACTGGTGTTCAATGCAGCAATCGAATTATTTCACAGCACACTATGTTAAATGGCGAACAGCTTACCTCCAGATATAGGTGGTTTGGTTGGCTCAAGGATTTACTCAAATCTACCACAGACCCGAAATGGTGTGCGCGCAAGTTAGCACAAGCAAGTCAAGCGACGTGTTTCTCTAACCACGCGGCCAGACGGGCGCGACAGGCGGGCTAAGGGCTGCCCCACATCGTTTTTCGCGGTTCACATGCGTGAAAATCCTCCGAAGACAAGCCTGGGGTTGCAGGGTGATTTCCGCCTTTGTCGGTGGCCTCTTGACTACGTAAGCCTGGATGACGTACACAAGGGGCACACAGGACGCCTCAGCGGAAACATTTCAGAATGTGCCTATAACCCAGAGATCCCTGTACTTTGGTCAATATGTCCCCGATTCAACGACAACGCCTCAGCACAGAGCCCGAGGATCTCTATTGCATATGACCAACCCCCGACAAATCGTCTCTCCACTCCTTCCGCCGCGGACCAAGATTTTCGATTTATCGGCCTGTACGTGTCTTGAGCATGGAAATGTGAGGGGAAAGAGGGGGCGTGGGAAGAGGGAATATGGTCGTTTTAACACTCACGGATCCAACGGCGGCGTACCACGAGGGGCATGGCTCACCACGTTCCAGATAGGGGAGGGAGGAAGAGTGTTCCCCCAGCTGCTTTTTGGCAGGGGTGTAGGTGAAGGTTGGGGAGGGGGGAGTGAGAAATGCGTTGAGTACCTTAGCGCCTTCGATCATCATTGCTATTCCGTTTCCCTTCTTCTTCTGAGTTGCTGCTCAATCGCAACTCGTGTACCGCCAAAGGTGAAGAGATGGCACCTGGTGCGTTGTCTATGTGTTTTTCCCTTGTTTTTTTTTTCGGCAATGCTATTTGCTCCACCGGTGGAGTAAGTTCTTATTTGCTCCACCAAGCAAATCTCCACCCACAGAGCTTCAATCGACCTCAAACCAATTGCATCGTATAGGTATGGACTACAGCTATCTGCAATTTACTTGCAAGCTAAATCCGACCGGTGTCTGCAGATATATGCTGAAAAGGGGGGTTCCGCAGCATGTCAGGAAGCAGTAATCGTCTCGACCCTCCGTCCACACCGCTCCAATTGACCTCAAACCTTTTTAGTCGTGTCTGCACGGTCCCTGCCGTTCTTCCAAGCTATCGGACACTCCCATCCGATATATTCCTGCAGAGATATGGTCAACCGAGGGGGTTCCGCAGCATCTAGGGGGGGGGGGAATGGCAATTGTCCCGCTAAACCTCCCGTCACATACCTGAACCACGCCTAACTCGGCCCGCATCGTGTTGGCCCGGCTCACAGCTATCATTCAAGCCATCGGACACCCCGATCGGACCAGTGGGTGCAGAGAAACACCCACCCACGGGGGCTTAGTGGCTCAACGGCCGGTGGAGCAGATAAGCTGAACTGCTCCACCAGGCCAGACTCTATCTACCGGGCGCTGTTTGTCTTACGAAGACTTGCCTTGTGTTGGCCCGGCTCACAGCTATCATACAAGCCATCGGACACCCCGATCGAACCGGTGGGGGCAGAGAAACACCCACCCGCGGGGGCTCAGGGGCTCAAGGGCCGGTGGAGCAGATAGGCTGAACTGCTCCACCAGGCCAGACTCTTATCTACCGTGCGCTGTTTGTCCTACTTCCTACTACGGCTTGTATTGTGTCAGCACGGCCCATAGCTATCATTCAAGCCATCGGGCACTGCAATCGGACCAGTGGGTGCAGGGAAACACCCACCCATGGGGGCTCAGGGACTCAAGGGCCGGTGGACAGATGAGCTGAACTGCTCCACCAGGCCAAACTCTATCTACCGGGCGCTGTTTGTCTCACGAAGACTTGCATTCCGTTAACACGGCTCACAGCTATCATTCAAACCATTGGGCACCCCAATCGGAGTAGCAGGTGCAGAGAAACGCCAACCCACGGGAGCTCAGGGACTCAAGGGCCGGTGGAGCTGAACTGCTCCACCAGGCCAAACTCTATCTACCGGGCGCTGATCGTCTTACGAAGACTGTGGCGGGATAGGGGCACCTCGTGGATACGGGAAATTTTCTCAAACGGGCTTGTCCCTCCGGGCTAACGGGAACTCCTCCCCACCCCCCCCGACTAACGGGCACCCCCCCAATAACGCCCCCCTCCTGGTGGTTTGGGGCACTCCCCCTCAACTAACGACACTCCCCGTCGACAAAGGCCACCCCACCTACATTGTCGGTACTCCTCTCCGCTCACGAACACCTCTTGGCGCCGTGTTCGGACGGTGCAGTGCTATACACTGTATTTCCTGGACATATACAATGTTTCTCTGATCACATACACTGTATTTGTTGATCAGGTACGCTAAACACTGTATTACGTGAGCAGATTTACTGTATTCCCTCATCAGATACACCGTGTTTCCTCGCTCGTTTCACTGTATTTCATCACCAAATACATTGTATTACCTGGTCAGGATCACAGTATTTCCTTATCCGCTACACAGTGTTCGTCGTACTTTTCACTGTATTCCCTGAGCAGACTCACTGTGTTCCCTCATCAGATACACCGTATTGCCTCGTTCGTTTTACTGTATTCCCTCACCAAATACACTGTAATCCCTGATCAGGATCCCCGTATTCCCTCTTCAAATACACTACACTCATCAGATGTGCACTCCGTGGAATGCAGTGAATCTGATGAGGGAATACAGAGCATCTGATGAGGGAACACTATGAATCTGCCCTAGGAATACAGTTCATCTGACGAGGGAATGCCGTATACCTGCTCTGGGAATACAGCGTATCTGATCAGGGAATACAGTGTATCTGACGAGAGAATACGGCGATTCTGATCAGAGAATGCAATGAATCTCACGAGGGAAACATTGTATGTGATGAGGGAATACAGTGAATCTGCTCAGGGAATACAGTGTACCTGCTCTGGGAATACAGCGTATCTGATCAGGGAATACAGTGTATCTGACGAGGGAATACAGTGTACCCCTTCAGCGAATACAGCGTATGTGATCTGGGAATACAGTTTTTCCCATGACAGCGTAGTATGTGATCAGGGAATACAGTGAATAATATGACTATAATAGAGGGTATAATAGAGGGTACAGCGAATGTGACGAGGAAATGGCTCAGAGGCCACATATCTGCTTCACCGGCCCTTGGGCGATGAGTCCCCGTGGGTTCGGGTTTCTCTGCACCCACTGGTCCGATTGCAGTGCCCGATGGCTTGAATGATAGCTATGGGCCGGGCCGACACAATGAAAGTCTTCGTAAGACAAACAGCGCCCGGTAGATAGAGTTTGGCCTGGTGGAGCAGTTCAGCTTATCTGCTTCACCGGCCCTTGAGTCCCTGAGCCCCCATGGGTGGGTGTTTTCCTGCGCCCACTGGTCCGATTGGGGTGTCCGATGGCTTGAATGATAGCTGTGGGCCGTGCTGACACAACACATACAAGCCGTTGGGCCTGGGATTCCATTGGTACAACCACGTGTACCCTCGAGATGCACCACGATCTTGAAATTGAATACAGATTCGATTCTACGGGCGTGCACCGATGACATGGAACGCGGGCTGCGGGCGAGGCAATGGCGAGGGGACAGTGCCATCACCGCATTTGTACACCACCCGGCCTTGTGTGGTGCTAGGTATAGTCTAGGCGATATGTTTCCTCCGGAAAAGTGAAAATCGCAAACAAGTGTTTCGCAAGTGTGCACAACGCCTCGTCCGGTTTTCACTATTTTCTATTGTAGCCGCGTTGTTGCCGCCAAGCTCTTTGGGATCTATCTACACAACCCCTCCTAGAGAAAAGGTATGAAATGTTTATGTTCCTAGGGCTGCGATACTCTGCAACTAACTTGTGCAGAGGTGGGCACCAGATACACGTGTGCCAAGCCTCCAACAAAATGTGTTCATGTTTCATATTTTGCCGGACTGTCATAACTTCGACATCCTGGCCAATCACACTGTGGGCGGGACAAAAAAAAAAAACACAACTGCCCACCGTTGGTGCGCAGAAGCACCGCAGCAGTGCAGGCACTCCAGAGAACGCACCATCATCGTATGCACGCGCACACATGAGACACGTGCCTGTTTCTCGCTGGGGTCCCTGCTTGGCTTCTGCGAAAAGTCTTACTGTAGAGACAGTCTATATTTGAATATCTTTTACAGTAGTTGACGGTTCAACGAGTTCGTGCCCAAGAGATAGTCAGCGCAAGGACTCCCCGCTGCGCAGCGTGACGGCGGTGGCGGTAGGGATCTGCAACCGCTGCCTGCAGCGAAGTCATGAGCTTCTTTGGGAGAGTACGCTTGAGCCGCGCCGTGGCTCAAGGAAGCACTGTCGGGGCGTTGAGGCGAACAAGTGGGTCGCCCTTGTGGGCCAGGTCTCGTCAAGGCGCCGGCTGCGCGAGATATCCCGCTGCCGCTGGCCCTACCCCCTGGCTTGCACCAGGAAGGGCGATCGCTGCCAGCGCGGTGGTACCTTCTGCCCCGCTGGTGACAATGGTACCGTGGGTACCGGCGCCACTCCAACCCCTGATGGACATGCTCCATCCCATCATGATCAAGGACCGACGCCCACTCGAGTTCTTGGGCATCAGCACTGTAACTAACGCCGGTTCCCTGTGTGGGCATCTCAGTTTCGCAATCCTCACGGCCGCTTACCTGGAAACGGACGTCCTGACGCTAAGGTGCGAGATCATGCGTAGTCTCATGACGCTTCAACAACGAGTAGAGTTCCCCGTCGGAGACAAATGACGGTATGTACATTCAGTACTCGAGTGCCCTCCCTCTTCTGCTTCTGCGCAATTTGCAGCGCATCGGAAGAACCGCTGTAGAACATGTACAGAGATTTAGACTACATAACACCTACAACGTCCCCGCGAACCACTACTTGAACGGCATATATGCATATGTGCTTCAAAACGATGTTCTTGAACCGCAGGTGCTACTTGAGCTTGAACCCTTCACTCACAATGTGTGCTTCAAGCAAATGCGCTGCTGTATCTACATAGACCGTGGAGAATATGTATTTTTGGGGGCGTCTCTCTCGTTACACAATACATGGCGGGTCTTGGCACAAACCATTCAATGCGCGCCACCGCTTTAAAACCTAGGAGTTCAGAGATTAGGCGCGATCAAGGTTATATTTAAAGAGCATGAGAATATATTTAAAGAGCACGGTCTGGACATAAAAACAGGCTCCCACTACATCGTATATACGGGAACTATAGTCAGTCGCTGGAGGGTTACCCGAGAGAGAAAATAAGAAGCGAGCACTCGAGAAAAGAAAGAGCTCCTTAGATGATGGTAGTTTGTTTCGTCAAGTCCATGACGGTAGAAACTCGTGCTCGAGCTCGGAGCGACGAGAAACCCGAGCGAGGAGAGTTATACAAAACACACCGCGTTGGCGGTCGCTTTCGCCGGTCCGGCGTTTGTTACCGTATTCGATCGACGCAAGGGGTCTGGAGGCTAAGAGTGAAACCACATGCAGCCAGTGTAGGAAGGTGTGGTGATCAAACAGACAAGTGTGGCTAAGAAACCTCCCTTATGTGAACCTTGTTTCCCACAAAGGAAAGGTGGTTGGTTCTACTGTAGTGTGGCAAGAGTAAAGCTACTCGTGTGACGACAAACTAGGCTTGAAACATCCTAAAGAGTGAGTGAAGTTCGAACCTATCCTACAATAGGGGTTGAAGCTTGTCGAACCTTTTCGTGGCAAAGAACCCAAATTGGCTTCGCTCTCAGGATACAAGGTATGGCTGCTCTTGCTGAACATCGCCTGTTTGGGCGTCCAAACCATGTACATCCTCGCGTATTGCAGGGTCCTAGTGCTAAGCGGTTCCACCCTGAACATCATGTTCAACATGTTTCGGGTTGTGGGGCCCCCAGTGTGGATCCCCATCAAGTGGAACGTCGGCTTCCTGGCGCTTAACGCCGCGATGGTGTGGCTGCTGATGAACGAGAGAGAAGAAGCAGAGGAACTCGGGAAGGACCCCGAACAGGTTCGTACGCTACTTTTGTACGCTCCTTTTCGCCCCGATGTATATATAACGAGGAACAGACTGGGCACTACGTTGCTGCCGTCTTTATGCACTAGGACCCCCCGATGCCTCATCGTTCGCAATAGAGCACGGTGACGGATGTGTTTCTACTCATGGGGCGAAAGGATCTCGCCCTACGAGCTCAGGGACAAGATTTAGCGCCCGCGGCAGTGTTCTGTGGGTCATGCCTCCATCAGTAGGCAACACGGAGATCTCGGCAAAATGACACTCCAACGTACACGAACAGATGGAGTGGGGTTACACGCGGATGGTACACGGGAAAAAGTTGCGACAATATAAGTGAAATAGACCAGAGCAGACAGCTGACAGATCGACCACTCGACATAACATACACCTTGCGAGCAGTACGGCTGCCAGACCGTGTCGGGCAGACTACACGGAAATGGCGTGATGTTTCTATCCCCACCTATGTTTTATGTCCTTTGTCAATCTTCGGTCCTCCTCTCGCCACCAACGACTTGTCAGCCGGCTCAATCCATCAACTCAAACTGTCCGGCGAGCAGGCGAGGATCTTCCGAGAGATTTTCATGCCGACCCAGCTAAGCCCCGTGCATTTCTTGCGACTCATGGACGTCGCGGAGCGCCGTGTGATGCTCAAGGGTAACGATCTCAACCAGGAGGGCAGGCCGCACGAGGAAGTGTTCCTCATCGTCGAGGGCACCGCCGAGGTGTGTGCACGAGCGAAGAGTTTCCCTTGTTTTGGGCACAGGGGTCTCGTGTTCACAGGCTTGTAGTCTGTAGATCCTCACGGCGGTGTGTCCGTGACCGACCGCAGCTACAGCAACCCTAAGAGTGCAAGGGTGAGAAGAGCGGGAGCACAGGCCAGATCATGAAGGGTTACCAGCACAAGGCAGCCAGCATGTCAAAAGAGAAGGCCGTGAGGGTGCTTGTCAAACCCGCGTGAGGCCTAGCGATACGTGTCGATAGCTGTTGTGTCCCGTTTATCCCTGTGATGCTCTTTCCTTCGAAAATAGGTCAAGTCGGAAGGTGTGGTGGTGTGTCACCTCGCGTCGGGGGGGTTCGTCGGGTCCATGGCCTTCAACCGATTCATCAAGACGCCATCTCCGACTTCTACCAAGAAGGCCGGAGAAGGTGGCTCCTCATACAGAGAAGGAGGCATCTTCACGCAGGCGTGGGAGGTGTTTCTGTACCAGCTGCGAAAGCAAGGCTCTATCGTGGGAGAGGTGGGCCAGACCTTCGTGGGGGACAACACCAGCAGACGGCAGGACAAGTCAGGGATGGAGCGCTCAAGCAACACTATCACAGCTACCTCTGACGTGAGTCGGCCGTTGCTGTATGGCGCAACCAAACAACTTTCTTGAGACATTTTCCGATGTGTTGGGTGTGCCAACATCTATTGTTCGGACCGCCTCTCTTCGCCCCGCCCACGCCCCCCGACGTGCTTTACCTCAATACCGATACGTTTTCGCGGGTTCCGACCGACCAATGAGTGGATACGGATTATACCTGTTCAGAGACGAGTGCGCTATGTTCTGTGTAAGGCCTGTTACAGGTATACCAACTCTTCTGTGGATGGACGGGCGTGCTCCATGCAATGCATGCGAAACTCACCCATCAAGCGACGACGACGCCAGACATCCTCTTCCCTGTTCCAACGCTACTCTGAACCACAACACACCCCTGTCGTTCGCCACGCCTTCCTTTGTCCTTTTCATATCATCCCCTTCCTTTTCCTTGCATGGCGTGGCGCCAACGATGCAGGTTGTAGCCTACGTTTGGGACATGCACGTCCTCCGGGAGTTCGTCAAACGCCGGCCCATGATAGGCGCGTCTCTCCAAAAGGCCATATCGGTTGACCTTGCGAACAAGGTCAATCAGTCTCGGGATCACAAGGAGCATTACCGACAATTGCTCGCCGAGGCCTTGGACGGAGGGCGGGTTACCTCCACTGAGAGGAGGAACTTGCAGAGGTGAACAACAGCTCTGACTCGATGTAACATGGGTAGTGTTTCGGCTGATGAAAATATACGGAGGAGATTGTTGTCGTTGGAACGCATGTCACAGGAGGAGGTCTGCTGGCGCGTTTTCTACTGGTGGCATCCTTGTGACCACAACATGTCGCCGAATTTATCGAAACTTTTGGGTATTCGTGCTTATTTTGGCTTCGCCTTGAGAAACAAGACGACTCCATCTGCATCCATCCGCGGATGAAAAAACCGAAGAAATATGTCGCGACGGAATCGCAGTGTTACCAGGCGTATCTGTGTTTCTGTACAGATTGTTTCTTTGTGAAGAATCGCTCACAAACGAGAGACATGAGTGGGTTCCCCTTGATCGTGACGAGCAGGATCTTATCACACGCGGAGGATGAACAGCTTTTCTTTGCACGTGTCGATCGGGTTTCGCACCCTCTCGGTTGCGGAGCAATTGATCAAAAAACAGATCGCACACAACACTTGCGTGCGGTCGCCCACCTCCCACGGTACAATTGTTTGTAGCTGGTGGAGGTCGAAACCCCTACGGAATAACCCCCGTGCGAATGACCCGCTCTCATTTTCCTGGAATTTTCTCAACCCAGTCGTTGATCTCCACGTACTCGGTCGTGCACACTTAAAACAGGTACCGCGGGGGGCACCGCATTTCGGTTGCGGAGCACAGAGAGCGACTGAAGGAGCACGGCTGGACTGAGGAAGATTTCGAAGCGGGTTTCCAGGAACTCGCTGCCCCGAAGGACATGTCGAAGGAGAACTTCCTCAAGTACGAGGCCTTGCTCAAGAGCGAGCTTGACACGGGAGAGGTGAGATGAGCCCCGGTCGGACACCTACAACACGATCATGATACCAACTGACGCATATTGTTCTCCGTTGTAGTGGCCGTTTGCGTGGGTGTGGGCCTATCTCGCGTGTTGGATCAGACTGACTACCCTTCGTCATTGAGCGGGAAAGGTTTGTGTGAGCCAATAGTTCGTGGGCGAGGTCCTCGGCATACCCGTGAACATGCGCTGAGAGGGCATTTCGGCTTGCTTGTAGTGGCGATGTCGCGATGGGATTGGCGTTGTTCCCAAGGAAGATGCTCCAGCGTCATTCGCTTGTTCAGCATGTGCCTTAGCTACCGTGTGTTCCTGGTTGTGGGGGTGACCTTCGGCCATCTTAAAGCTTGAAAAGGAAATAGTCTCTTAAAAGCACAGTACTCCGAAGATGATTGTTGTTGATGATGGCAACGAGGACGACGATGGTGATAACATTGATGGTGTTGCTGATGATGATGGTGGTGGTGGTCGCTGTGACAGCGATGACACCAATGATGATGGTGGCAACGGTGATGACGACGATAATGCCTCTCCTCCTTGTGCGAGGGAATGGGTCGATCCTTGTGCCTTGAGGCATTGCCATTGTCGTCAACTATCGCATGAACTCCGTACAGTACACTTCCAAAGTCAACCCATATCCTGTGTGGGTGAATGTGTGTGTTTGGTCGTGTGCTGATTGGCCAGGTCAAGCCGGAGGCGCGGTCGAACCTGCGAAAATTCCGCTCTCAGGCCGGCATCGACGCTCAGGAGCACCTATTGGCCATCGAGAAGCAGGTGTGTAACTCGGTTGAGACGTTCATTGCAGACTTGTGTTCGCGTCGTGTCGCCTAGCGCGATGGTGAAGCGCTCGCCATGTCCTCTCGACGCTCGACGCGCGTGCTTGTGTATACCATGACGACGAGTAGCCCCGAGAACGATGAAGCGAAACCTGCTACGGCTGCTAACATCCCGAGCTCAACGCAGCAGCAACCACAACCACAACCACAACAACAACAACGACAACTGTAACTGTTGGTGCCAAGACTCCTTTCTCGACACGATCTGCTAGAAGAAGAAATATAAAGCAGTGGTCCATCGAAACAGGGATGCATGGCCAGCGATGAACGACTATATTTCCCACCCCCCAACTTCCCCCCCCTTTCGCATTTATCGGTGTATTTCTCGACTCGCGACGGCTTCGTCGCCCTCAGGGCTGGACAGCAGACGAGTACGAAATCGGCGGGAGGGCCTGGGCAGCCGAGAAGTACAAGGCCGGGGGTACGAGCACGCCCGCCGACAACTACTTGGAAGAATCCTCTGACAACGGCAACGGCAACGAGCGCACGGCGCAAGAATTTGGCTTCGAGCCGGCCGGAAGCACGGAGAAGGAGCGCTACCGCTTCTTGCTCGTGGAGGCTCTCGGGGGTGGCATGGTTGAGCCGGGAAAGAAGCGAGAGCTGAAAAGGTGATGCAGCCTGTGTCGAGCTTTGTACTACCGTAAACGTTAGCGGGCAATCTCTCAGACACGTGTGTTGGATCCCTAGTATAGGGTCGATAGGTCCACCACCAAGAGGCTGCTGCGAAACCCGATCTTGAAATCGTCTCAACACAGAACTGGTGGTAATTCTCCAAGGTTCGCAGTGTGGGCTGAGATCGGCTTTTTGAGACCCGATCGGTCAAGGGGAGGGGTATGCGAAAAAAATGAAACAGACAGACGGACAGAAAAAAAAAAGAACTTGTGGTCGACAGCTAGGTCTCGACGAGATATTTCCAAAGCCACCCCACACCCTGTTTTGGCATTGGTGGCAGCCTCTTGGTTGGGGGGTTGCCCAAACACATTGGTGTTATACTCTAGTTCTTTCTTTTTTTTTGGTCAGCTTGTGACCCCGGCAGTTCGTTTGTTTGTTCGCCTCGACGAGCATGAAGAAGATGAAGAAGAAGAGGTTCACTGGGTGGAGGGTAGAGTCACTTTTCACGTGAAGACAACGGCGACAACGGCGACAACGGCAACAGTATCATCATCAACAACAACAACAACAACAACAACAACAACAGCTACAGCAGAATAGAGGCAGCAACAGAGCTCCGAGCTCATGGAATCGGTAATACAGCCGTGTTGCTCAATAATAGATCGGCGGGTCCCGAGACACTCATCCTCACTATGCTTAGAGGGAATTCTATGGGCTACAACATGTGAGAGTCGTTTAAAACGCGCAAGATATCATACTTCCTTCGACGTACTTAAAATAGCTCCATGCCTACCACGAGGGTGTTGCCGACAACCAATGATGATGCGTCTTTGTCCTTCAAAAACAATTCCACTGCCGCCCCATTGGTCTTAGCAGCCAAGTTCCTGGTACTCCAACGGACTAGCTCCATTGAGCGGCAGCGCTGTCTACCGAAGAAAGCGTCGCTGAAGCTGAACATTCTTCTTCCGGGCTCCCCCCGTTGTGCGTGCTCTTCTTGCAGATACCGCGAGCTGCACACGATCTCTGCGAAGGAGCACAAGGAACTGCTGGCTGAACACGGGTGGAACGAGGAGGAGTTCGAGGCGGGTTTCCACAAGGAGTTGGCCTCCACGTTCTTCCAGCAATACGTGGCCTTGGTACAGCGCGAGCTTCAAAAGGGAGAGGCGAGTTGTTGAGAAGCTCCGTGACAGCAGGCAGTCAGCTAGTTGTAGTTTCCCCGCGGGGGTTGCTGTAGGTACCTCATTCCGTCCTGTCATAGTGACTTTCGTCTCCGTTTGAACGTACCGCCTGGAGCTTGTGGTATAATCGTGAGTCGTTCCCATCGGAAACTCCGTCTCTCGAGACCTCGATGCTCCTGGCGATGACGACACGTGTAGAAATGCCGCCCCATGTTGCAGCACCCCTAGGTTTCCGCTTCTATGTACTCGCTCAGCAGTTGCGCGGGTCACCGCGAACGTTGCTTGCTTTTCTTCAGGTGAAACCGAAGGCCAAGTCGAACCTTCGAAACTTCCGCACGAGCCTGAACATCGATGCCCAGGATCATCTCCTCGCCGTCGAGAAGCAGGTGACCTGACGGAGGCAGACCAACACGGTGTTTTTAGGAATCGATCAGTGCCCTGTTACCACGGAAGGCATCCGCGTCAGTTGGACCTGTAGCGATGTTAGAAAGTACCGAGCAGCGATTGGAACGGTTTGTAACGTCAAGTCAAGACAACAAACACCCACGAGAGTATGTTTTGCCTGGGTGCTGTACGGGGAGAAAGGATGTCATTTTGATCGAAATTCAGCTGCATATATGTCGTGATAAATCTGGTCACAAGTGACAGAAAGTCAGCCCTCTTGGTCACTCTACGTCATGTCCGCCTAGGGCGATACATCGGGGGGGGAGGGGTGCACCAACTTTCCGTTGTCCTTGTCACCACTGTTTGTATGGATCGCGGTGTCCCATTTCTACCAGAGGGGGTACGCTGAAAACCAGGTGCGTTATGTGGTTGGGGGCAGCCGACACTTGGAAAGCATCTCCTTCTCACATTACATTAACCTCAACCCTTTCAGCCGAAAAGGGGCTGAAAAAAGAGATATGTTGACAGGCCTGCGCACAAACGCTGGTATTGTCGTCATCGGAACCGGCTCAGACCTTCGTGTCTGATCGGTCATTCGTACTGTGAAAGTGTATACGACTTGACAAGTGGGATAATTCTACGCTTGGTCGTTTGTGGTCCAGGGGAAAGTATATGGGAGGGGGCTTAGTTTGAGGGGTCGATCATGCCAGCTTGAAAGATGCTTACAGGTGTCTGTTGACATTTTCCGGCAGCGGTGAAACTCCGATTGGCTGGGACGCGCATGACACCACCGCCTGATCAAAACTTTGGTCTGAGGCTCGAAGGACCCCAAGCGTTTGTCAGGAGAGGGGGGGAGGGCGCAGCAGCAGTAGTTGTATTTGAAGGGGAGCAATTCGTGTTCGGATCTTCTCACAGCCGTCCTTTCCAAAGCTTAAGCTTTAACGTATTCAGTGAGTCGGTTGCAGCTGGAGAGCAGTTGGTGCCTCTCCTTGTGCTCATGCCTCCAAATACCGAAATCGACCATCAATCCAATCAGTGACCATGCCAACCCTGTGGGAGCAACCTCGACCTCCCCTAGCCACCTGTGTATGCACAGACTAACACCGCGAACTTCTCCTTATCGTCTTACTTCATAGTTTTCGTTGTTGCGTACCCCCCAAGCATGAGCCCGAGTTGTACCTTCCCGCAAGCAAGAACACCACAAATCAAATCACCGATAGCTTCACAGCACTAGCATGGCCGTCTTCTACTATCGAATCGTTCATTTCGGCTCCATGTAACCGGTAGGGCTGGACGGCGGACGAGTACGAGGCTGGGGTGAAGATGACGAGCAAGGACGGCGACGCCAAAAACCAGAGCCAAATCGGCGGCGCTCTCATACGAGCTGAGACCGTAGGCCCGAATGCGGAGGTTGAAGACCTACAGCTCGGCAGATACTAGAACGACTTTCCAGAGGGGATCCGCGACTGACAGCGAATGGGTGGAAGGTAACACTCTCGGCGGAGGGTCACTATCATCCAAACCCATCCTCGGACCCCCCGTCGGTTGGGGCAACAACGAACAGCATTTTAAAGCCGTGCCTCGAAGACGTTGGAAGTGGCTCGGTATGAGTATTCCTGAGAGACTACAATCGTTCTTGCACGCCTTTCTGCGATGGAAAGAGAGACTACTCTTGGTATAGGCTCGATTTTAGGGTCCCCGCAGTCAAGTCGTTGATGAGCGCCACGGCATTTTGTCGTCTCTTCCTTGTGGGTAGCAGGGTTTTGGACACTACCCTAGCCAGGGTAGCCTTCAAGGTGAAAAAAGGTCCGCACGCTTCGGAAGGGGGGTTTAAGCATTCGACACCTCATAGCGGGAGCGTTTCAGTTTTTCCTCAAGCCTCTTCCAAGTAATATAGAAAGACGTGCGTCGCAAAGAGGTGTTTTCTCGTTCAACCGCACACGCGACGATGTGCCACATTCGGGGTGATTGTCGTTACGTAAAACCGTTTCATTTTTGGTTGTACATGTGGTGTGTGGGTTACCCGGTAGGGGAAGGGGGAGGGGGAGGGAGGGCGGCTCGTTTTTTGGTGCGCCGCGAGTCGGTTGCCCTTGGCCTACGCTTCCGTTCAAGAGAGCGGCACCGTTGTGGGCATTACTTGGTGGCGAAGGCGTGATTCTTGGCGCTTTATCCATTGTCATCGCCCAGCCAATTTTGCCTATCGCAGCCAACGTATGCGCCTTACAGGTGGAGAAGTAGCAGCGAAAAGAGCATGGGGGTTGTGGGAGTTCAAATTTATAGCTCGCTGAACCCGTGCAAGAACATGATCAAAATAGGGAGGGGGGTTGGGGGGGGAAGAAGGGTTAGTTGTGGGGCAAGTGGCCGGCGTTTGTGCCGGGCGCGGACGGAGTATGCTACCTTCGCAGCACGGCGTTTCATCATCACAATTATTTCAACAAATGTATTACCAATGTTTGTTAGATTCCGTGTATGTTTGCATATCGTGCTGTACTTTGTGCAAAGGGGGCTGTCGTATTACCGAAATGCTGTAGTGTAGGATATTGTACAATTCTTGCCCAGAGCTGGTTTTCCGTATCATTGGGAGGTTTGTTTGTTGACCTGGTGCTAAATGGATGATGACAGAATCAAGAAATAGTAGCATCCGTCGCGAGGCCGGCAATCTAAGAGAGAGCAGTTTGTTCGAGTATATCCATGCCGGCCTTGGATTTCAGCAGATCCTTCAAAAATTGGGAACTCGTCCTAGGCAGACTACGGAGTTTTTACCCTTTACAAAGGGGATCCACACACTGGCCATCATTGTTCACTCGCAACTCTATGACTGACAACCGCAATTTAGCTCAGGTGGTGAGCATTTCAGCGAGTGTTATTGTGATTGCCGTCTGTCTACAATGTTTCCCCGGCAGTGCGTGGGACTGCCTTTTCACTCCGGGCGGTTGTACAACGTTGGGACGAGCGGCAAGAACTGTCTTCTTTTTCTTCATATGCATTGCCTGGTTCCATTTGCAAAACTTCGAGAAGATCCATGTCTCAACCATCTGCTATAGGTTATGCTGTCGGTGGTGCTGGGGTCCCACAAGCAATAGAGTTGTTGGAGTTGTGTGTCTTGTTTGCCTTCCGGCTAGGGTTCCGGTTTTTTCCGAACGCACCCGCCAAAATTTTGTGTGGGGAAGTAGGAGAGCTACACCCGATCGTGTACAACGGCCATCTTGCAGTCTTTTAGCATCTTGAGCTTAGGAATGATACGATTTTTTGATGTTCCTCGCTGGTAGGGCAGCATAAGCCTCGCAGACGAATCAATGCGCACAACGCGAGACTGGAGGCTAAAGCACATACAGGGATGCGATCGATATGTTTAGTTCGATCGCTCCACACAACCAAGAAGCTTGTTTTGCCGAAAAGGGTGGTCCTGGAAAAAAAAGATGAATCAGAAGAAAGCCTTTGTTGCACGCGTGGTCGGGTTTCGACAGCATCCTCTGTTAGCCTCTTGGTTGTGGAGCAATCGATCTCTAGCGTGGGAAATGCTACCATAGCTATTTTGGCTGCTCTTGAAAAAGGTAATTTGGCTGCTCTTGAAAAGGCTATACACCTACAGTAGTAGGCTAGCGCGTTTTAAGTTCTAGGGGGCGCCGGTGATTCCCAGAAAGGGGGTTGGCCATCAGCTGGCTAGCTAAAAAAAAAGGCGCCTTCTGCCTGAATCACCTCGAATTCGTGCTCTGAGAGGCAACCTCAAAAGCGTATGATGGGTGACCAGATTATTAGCAGGGAAGGCACAGGTCGTTCATTAGACCCTCGCACACAAATGGTGGTGCGCAGGAGTGTGGTGGTGTACCGTCATCTTGTCTACGAGCTGGTGACAAGCTGAAATGTTCGGCCGAACAACAGCCCAGACACCAACCCAACACGCACAACAACCAACACGGCAGATGCAAACAGACGTCCACAACAGCTGTGCTTGTCAACTCGCTCTGTCATCTATCTCCTGTTTGTCAGCTGCTCGATCGGGTGTAAGCACGTCCATCTCTCTGTGTTGCCCGGCGCTGTGCTCATCGCCGCTCGCTGATGATGAAGATGTGTGTATATCACATTAGTATGTATCTCTCGAGCGATCGTGAAACAAACAACCAACCAAGCGTTTCTCTCCTCCTCTCGCTCCCACCGATAGCCCAGAGCAGCAGCAGTATATGGCATAGGCCACACACCCCTGTCTCTTTCCTCCCTGGCGAGTGTCTCCCTCCACCCTCGTCCCATGTCCCTCTCTTGCTATCCTTACCAGCAGCGGCAGGGAGAACCTGATTCCAAACAAATGACGCCTCCTCCGCGGTCTCGGGGACGCGTGAATCCGACATGTATGTTCGGCACACACGCGTTCGCGACTTGATGCATTGAGCACGGATTGAGCGGGAAGCAGTTGCGACAGCTCGGGCGAAATGTTACTTGTTGTGCACAAGTCTAACTTTGCAAATTTTGTGTCTAGATGGTGCAATGGGCTATAATAGTGTCTGCTTGGTTTTTATACTACTGTACCGTAGAAATCTTTCTTAACCAAGGGTCTTTACTTCACCGTGCTCCCTCCGCACACGAACAAGCCCAGTCGGTCAATTCTGGGCTAAAGTGCATCACGTCGCCCATCTTTACAGCGTCGTTACACAACATGATGGTTTACGTCTTCATTTTGAGCGCCGCATCGTGGGACCCATTCTGCGATGACATCTTCGACAGCAAGGCACGCCCTCTGAAGAAGGGCGACTCGGCAACTCATTCTTGGGCATATCCTGGCAACCACGTGTCGGTTTGGGCCGAACGGCGGCTTGTGCTACAGCTGGGGGGCAGGCGCGCAGGTGGTCTCGTGCCTATTGAGGTGTTTTTCAAAAAATTTCAAGCGGTGTCGTCGATACTCCCTGTCTACAATGACATCGCCGAAGTGGTTCTGCAGCCACGTTTACGGACGTATCTCGGGAACCATATTTATTTCGGTTTGGGCCGAACAACGGCTTGTGTCACAGCTGGGAGCCGTGGGAACACGTGCAGTTGGTACGCAGTTCCCCTTGGGGGTGTTTTAAGACAGTTTCTAGGGGTGTCATCGGTGAGCCCTACACCGCCGAGATGGTGCTGTGACATCGTTTCGAGACACATCTCGGCAACCACCGGTCATTTGGGGCCGAAAGAGGGCTTGCGCAACACCTGCGACGATAAGGAACACACAGGTTACGTGATTTCGCGCGCGGTGTCGTACAAAACAATTACGACACGGCGAACAAATACGCAAGTATGAAGTTCTATCTTGAGTGTAGCCTCGGTCTCCTATGATGGCTTCGGGGTGTGGAGAGTCGGAAGGCTACTTGCGTATCCTCTTTGGTTTTGCCTGTCATGTGTTGGGCTGACTGAATGGTGGCTCATGGCGACGGTGTCGCCTTCAGTAGACGTCAGCAGACACCGACCCATCGTGCAATAGTACCCACGGGATTGATAGCTTCTGCTACTACAGCATCACACAGTCAGCCGCCGTGGCCCATTGCGAATGTGGGACATAAAAGATGGAATCACCACATACAGCCTCCCGCGAGCACGGGTAAAACCGGGGGTGCACTGAGATGCAGTACCGTATATGACACAAGATAACACACCCCCTTGGCCGATTTTCAAAGCTCGATTTCTCAACAGCAGGAAGAGTCACAGCGCCGAAAACGGCGGCGTTGGAACCGTCTCGTCGAGAGCTGTTCGAAAACGTATTGTTTCATTTATGCATTCTCTTCGTCGTGGAGTAATCGAGCTTTGAAAATCGGTCCAGGGGGTGTGTTATCTTGTGTCATATACGGTATGTGTGGGTGGTGCATCAGTTATCGACACATCGAAAAATTGTTCGGGACACAGCTACTGCTGTTATGTATGGTAAGCTCCATCTACTATCCGAACATCTATGCATATCTGCCCTTCTCCCACGTACAGAAGCCGTGCTGGAAAGGTTGGCACTTTGTTTGGGACTTGGGGACACAAGCACTGCTGTAAAATGGTTTATGTACTGCTGTAGGGTGAGGTCGGTCTACGGCAAGGATATAATTAACACATGAAAACAAATCCAAACCTGTCCTTCGCACGTACATCGTACAAGGCCGTGCTGGAGGCTGAATTCGGGATGACCGAGAGCCGAACACCTACCGTCGAGGGTGCTACCCCCTGTGTTTGGTGGGCAGTTTAATACCATGCCGCAGTGCAGCAGTAGATCATGATCGCGTCCGACGGCGGCTGGTGATGGACAGCGGGGCAACTTCAGCATCCGAACGGGGTGTCGTAGAATGCGCCCCCCTCTCTTTTGGAGGGAAGCGATTTTTCCCCTGTGCACCACGCGCGCTCTATTTCTCTCTCCTGCTTCTCTTCCCTTCAACGCAAACCTGTTTCCGATACCCTGTGAGGGAGGTGTTTACAGCGACCACAAGCTGCCTTGACGATAACGTTGGCTAGGAAAGGTCGATACACCAGCCATGATTAGCGTCGCGAGAGTGTCGGCGGGACGGACTGCTTCACGCCTGGCGAGACAGCAGCGGCATGTTGTGCCCTCGGCAAGGATCGCTCTAGTCAGGGCCGAGGCATTAGGGCTAGAGGGCAGCAGCATCAGATTGAACTCTCCAGCCTCGCGCGCTCTCGTGTCCGTGGCCAAGCCTCCCAAGCAGCTTGCGGAAGGGAGGACGTTCAGCGCGGTGGCGCCCAAGCCCATGGTGACGATGATCCCGTGGGTGCCTCCTCCGTTCCAGCCGCTGATGAACAGGCTTCACCCCATCATGATCAGGGAGCGGCGTCCGATGGCGTGGTGTGGCATCGAGGCGCTCAACACCGTGACCAACGCCGGGGCGCTGTGCGGCCACTTCAGTTTTGCGCTTCTCACCCTCGCCTACCTCGAGACGGACGTTTTGAAGCTACGGTGAGAGGTGGTAGTGCCTACATCTCCGTCATGCGGAGTATTGCTGGGGGTGTTATCATGCGTGTGTTTCGTACTTTTCGATGTCGTCATCTCGTGATTTCCAGATCTCTTCAAAAATCTGTCCCCGCCCTTGCTTCTCCCCAAGCGGGAGTGGGGCGTGTGTGTGCCAGATGGTGCGCACAGCACCCATCCCTGACCCTCATCACTGTTTGGTGCTCGTGTGTCAACCGCCAGAGCCTGTGTCGTACATTATCTAAGAGTTTCCTGGTTGGTAACACGTGGGTCTGCCTTGGATGATGTGCGCATACGTATGTTGGCAGCGTACGTGTACTGTAGATCGCATGTGCCTTTACTCTCTCTAGCGTTTATACGCCGAGCATGTACAAACCACAGCCCGCAGTGTGTGCGTGCGCAGTCGAGGATAGACATGCTCAGCACTCGCAGGCAAATGGCGGCCATGAGCGTACGCTCGTGCGACTGCTGTGTTGGTCAGAAAGTGTTTGAGTACCCCGAGTGTGCCACAAAGGGTGTACGTGTCGTGGTATTTGTCATCGTGAGAGGACGCGTGTTACAGCAACAGACGCGGGAGGCCCCCTCGCAGAAGTACCACGGTACCAAGGGAACAGACACGTGTTGTTCATCTCTTCGCCAGTACAATCAAGCTGTTAGCTGAAATCATCCACTAACTATTCCAAGCGTGTGTAGGCCAGACGGCATAAAAAGGTTGGGTAGGAAGCAGCTGTGCTTCCAGCTTTGAAGTTTTCAGAAAACACCCCGCCAATATATTGAAATCACTGTGCATGTAGGTACGCTGCTGCAGGTCTGACTTTCCAGTGCTGCTGTGCATCATGACTCGAGATGTCACCTGCATTCTTTGCCTGCAAGACGTTTCTTTCTTCCCCTGTAGTGTACCACTATCACTGCTGTGTTGGCGTACAGATTCTAATAGGGCACACATGCTCACACAACAATTGACGCCCGCATGTATCCAGCAGTAGCAGTATGCATACATGCTAAGAGTAACGGGGAAGTGCGGTGGAGAAAATAATGTGATGATGAGAGTGCGAGGAGTAGGAGGAGGCTTCGGGTAAAAACAATTTTCTACGGCAGTAGTATACCACTGGATGGTTTACCCCCCCACCGTTCTTGAGTGAGAAAACAAGCACTCGATTATGTACCTTTTGCTGCAATGTAACTCGTGAGTTTAAACTCGAAAACAGTGCAACCCACTCCTATTCGTACTATTCCCAACTCCCGGCCCCCCACGTGGTCGGGAAGGGCGGAGTTTTGTGTTCAGCGGATGGTTGGAAGCTCATCGTGTATGTACATGTCTACCGTGTGATGGGAAGTGAATTGCATGTGGACAAAATTATACTCAATTAGTTTGGTTTGTTTTGGTTTGACGCGATCCTTGTGTAGCCGAGCTCTTTCGTGTATGCGCTGCTGTTGCGAAAGCTGTGGGGGGAAGTTCGATACAGGCACTGCTCTAACCCGGTAATGTACAAGTAAAGTGCATTAGGTAGAATAAAGGAGAGCGAGGCTGAGGTTTCCGAATAGAATAGCCGAGCGTCAGCGCAGAATTCCATTGTTAATCGTGTGTGACAGACGAAAGTCAGTGCCTATTTTAATAGCCTTGTTTGTGGTTCCATAAACGTACGATCGGGCCGGTACTATAATACTGCCGCATCGAACTCGAAGATGTTCACCACGAGACCTCCCTTAATTCCAGGGCCGGATGATTGCCTTAGCACAATGTAAAGAAGCCCTGGGTCCCAACGACTGTAATACAAAACAAATCAGCTGGGCCGTGGGTCACTGCTTTTCGTAGATATGGGGACGTCGAAAACAATGGTTGAGGAAGCTTTTGTCGGATTTCTACTCTAGCCCGGCGTTCCCCTACTGAGGCGTGTGCTTATATTATAGTCCACCTACATTCGTGTGCGAGATGGTAGATAACCTTCTGGACCACCTCACGAAAGGAACACACCGCGGGACACAACAATCCTGCCAACCACCTGTAGAACAGATATGTAGCGGCGCAAAGAAGTCTGGCATCTATGGTGTGTACTCTCTGCTAACCACGCTTGCCCTCAGAGAGTGGTTGTCGTTTTTTTCCGAGAGAAGCTGTAGAGTCAAATCCTAAACCTCCGCTGTGCCCCGCCTCCGCCGATGACCATGTTTTCAACACCGCAGATACCTGGTGGCCTGTGGATCCACCCTGAACGTCATGTTCAACCTGTTCCGCGTTGTGGGCCCCCCCGTATGGATTCCCATCAAGTGGAACGCCGGGTTCCTTTTGCTCAACACAATTATGGTGATTCTGCTCATGAACGAGCGGCAAGAAGCTGACCGTCTGAAGGAGGACCCTGAACAGGCGAGTTTGTTTTTTTGTGTTTGTTTTTTGCCTTTAGCCTCCGGTTGGAGTTCTTTTTTCTCTTACAAACAACGGAAACAAAGCCATTCTCTACCCTTATGATGTTTTACTATGTATTGCCTGCTCGTGCTCAGTCGTACCACCCATCCCCCTGCGTACTTGCATTCATGGCGATAATTTGTCTTGCTGGACTCGGGTGGGGCTACTATAATTGCGTCGTGAGTACTAATATGTCATACGGAGCATACAAACTATTATGTTGCGGAGTATACAGCAGTAAACCCTTCGAGGCTTCCTCCTTAGTCCATCCTTAAAAATATTCGCCTCCGTGCCGCTTACCGCATCAAAACGTACTGCATGATGTTGCACCGGGCGCTCCGCGTGCGGCTAGCCCCTTAACTCCCATGTGAACCTGACGCTTGGGAGCAGGCGAGGATTTACCACGACATCTTCGAGAGCGTGAATCTGAGCCCCGTTCAATTCCTGCGGCTCATGGACGTCGCGGAGCGCCGCGTGGTGCCCAAGGGAGCTAACCTCAAGGACGGTGGGGCCCCGCACAAGGAAGTTATCCTCATCATCGAGGGTACAGCAGAGGTGAGTTGGACTGACTGAGCTGCTACACTGCTGGTGGTGCATGTGCGTGAAGCTGAGCAAAGGAAGCTCCTGCGGTTGACACCTTGGCGGGTAAGGAACTTGATGATCATGCTCAAGGGTATATATAAGTTGGCCACCATTTTAAGTTTGTGAGCCCGGCTAAGAACCCATATATACAGCGACCGTTTTTAGGTCACAGGAGGAACTAAGAACATCAGCCTGGGCCGAAGCCAATAGATAGAGGTGTGTTTTTGAGTGTGGGGGGTAACTGAAGTGCTGGCTCTCGCCTTGTTTGGCTTCGAGAAAGGGGTCTTGAGACAGGTGGAAAAGGGCCACCACCACCATGGGTCGTGAGCGGAGAGATCGGGGAGTGTTTTTTCGTTGTGCTTCACTTGCCCGACAGGCCTGAGCGGGCATCCCGCATGCAGAATTTTTCGTGCCTGACGTGTCATGATGAGTCAGTCACGTCGCTGACCCTTGTTGCTGGAATTTACGTTGTGAACGTGACAGGTCAAGTCCGAGGGAGTGGCTGTGTCCCACATGGAGAAGGGTGGATTCATTGGGTCCATGGCCTTCATGCGCCTCAGCAAGAAGCTTTCCGTCGCCAAGCTCGCCTCCGACGACGGGCACTACGTCTACAAGGACGGAGGCATGTTCCGGAAGGCTTGGGAAGCGGTCCTCGGACAGCTGCGGAGGGACGGATCCGTGGTGGGAGAGGTGGCCCAGGCTGTCGTGGGGGACAAGACGCTCAAGAGGCAGGACACGATGGGCTTGGAGCGCTCCATGTCCACCGTGACCGCCACCTCCGACGTGAGTTACTGTAGACATGCAAACCCCACTTGCTGCGATTTGGATAGTCTTCGCGAGAAATTAAGTTTACGAGGAAATAGAACAGGAGGGGGTACGCAGACTCTATTCCCTAACCTTTACCCTACTTCCCCGATTTCGTGATTTTTTCCAACATGTTTACTTCAACTAAGAACCCTAGGAAGGCTGCTGTGCGATTTTGGTTGGTGTTGCTGCGAAGAAACCAACGCACAAGACAGAAAATGCTGCTGCAAATGTGGACAGACACGTGCAAGGAAAGGCGACTATTGCGGCTAGCTCTCGATGGGATATTTCCGAAACCGCCTACCCGTTTCGCCATTGGCGACAGCCTCTTGGTCGTAGAGAAATTGAGAATCGGTACAAGAGCACTTCTGTCTGTGCTTTCGCCCGCACTGCTCTCACAGTATACTACGTGTGCAGCGAGCGGGTCACCCTCGTGGGCAAGTTCATAGGGCACATGTACCCAGCTCACTGTGCGCCGTGCGACGTCCACTTGTTTGAGTGCTTGTCTCCGCATGCTGCCCGCACGCATGGAACGCTTTTTTTATTACATTTCCCGCCGCTGCTCGCCAACGTTCCGCCTCTCCACCAACTCCATCTGATGGCCCGCTTCCGTGACGATGATGATGATGCATCATCAGGTGGTGGTGTACGTTTGGGACCAGCACGCGCTTCGCGAGTTCATCAAGCGCCGGCCCATGATCGGCGCTTTCCTCCAGAAGGCGATCACGGTTGACCTGGTGAACAAGGTCGACCAGTCGCGCGACCACCACGAGCACTACCGGCAGCTGCTCGCTGAGACGTTGGACGGGGGACGGGTCACCTCCACGGAGAGGAAGAACTTGCAGAGGTGAGTGAAGGGATTAGAGGATGGCGGAGCAGTTCTGTTAGGCTTGTCGGTGCTTACAGGTGCGACAGGCGGTAGTGAAGTGAAGCAACAAGGAAGCTAGTATGATACTACAAAACTGCTGTCAGGAGACGAAAAGTGCAGCGCACGGCTTTGGCACCGCGACTCGGGAGTTCTCGGGCATCATTGTGTATACGGGGAGTACCAATTGGTAGCAGTTCTTTCGGAAGCGACAGGGACATGTACTCTACTCATCCAACATGTCTACTGACTGCTGACCCGTCACAGCAGCAGTGGCACCGAGACCCCGGAGCTCTCGGATGATATGAATCAGGGGAGTTCCATTCCAATCAGTAGCAGTTGTCTGGTAAACAAGCATCGGGTATCCCATCCGGCATTGCTCCGTCTCGATGTCCGCGCCCCATCTCTTGATGCCCCCCCCCCCCCCCCCCCAAGTGGAGGGAGTCGAAGGGGTTGAGATAGAG
>FN649748.1:3720122-3731809 GCA_000310025.1 Ectocarpus siliculosus
TGGCAAACCAAGCGTTTCCCCGTTTGCTACCTCGTGTTTGCGAATTGCGGCTGACGAACCACGTTAGGCTTACAATGTCAAGCCATCAATATATGTCGCTTGCCACCGAGAACATCCCAACCATCACCCTGTCGCTCAAGAGACGGGGGATCAAGGGGCAACGTGCGTCGTCCGAACTACATGTAGACTACCGTAGGTTGCATAAGATACCACACCCGTGTGATAACATTTTCGGGAGGACGAAAGTTATCACACGGGTGTGGTATTCTGTAGGGGGTGTGATATCTTATGTCACCCGTGTGATAAAGTGTACTCACAGAGTCTCACCAACAGGGGGTGTGATACCGTCGCCCGTGTGATGAAGCGCGCTCACAGGACCCGGCTTACAGGGGGTGTGATAACCAGGGGGTGTGATAACTTCGCCCGTGTGATGATACGCGCTCACAGGACCCGGCCTGACGGGGGTGTGATAATGTCGCCCGTGTGGTTGCAGTGCGCCCACAAGACCCTACCTACGGGGGTGTGATAATAATGTCGCTCGAGTGATGCGGTGCGCTTACAGGAGGCACCCACGTACAAAGGGCGTCAAGGGGTGTAAACAGGTGTGATAGCTAGGATGGCTCACACCACTCCATCACGTACATGCTTTCCCACGTGCATTTTCGCAGTATCCTTTGGAAATTCTTCGCATAGGTACACAACGAAGACGTAGAACCGATACCTCATAGCGGTTGTGCCGGTGTTGTGTGCGACAAAACGACAGCACACAGGTACCTGGACGACGCAACCACTTGCAAGACTTGCATCCAACACTCAAGCTGGAACCATATAGGACGCAAGCAAGTGCCAGCTACATATCAACCAAAGCTAGCAACCAAGAGGACAAGCGACTACCGAAACATATGAAACCCAGGACAAATTGGCTCGAATAGCAGCTTTGGTTGACTTGACCATGGCATGCAACTACGGTAGGTAGATACCAGACAAGACACCTCAGTCTATGCAAACAACGTCCACCCCCGGCAAGTCTGCCATGACCTCAACCTCCGAGTCATCGTTGCCTTCGCCATCTCCCGAGCTGTCATCGTCGTCGATTTCCAACACCTCCAACAAGTCGGCCATCGTCTCCCCCTCCTCCGATGGGCCAGCCTCCTCCACGCCGGCAGCGGCCGCGTCGCCGTCTGCACGAAGTGGTTTCCCTTGGGCGTCGGAGTTGAGCTCCTTGTTGGCCCACGCCTCGTCCTCAGATCCATCGAAGGCAAGGGTCATGCCAGCCTTCCTCCAGCTCGAACGGATGCTCTCAGGGTCCACTTCATCCCACGCTTTCTTCACCCACTGCGCGAGCAATCCCCTCGATGGGGGATCCGGGTAGCCGCGGTCGTTGCGCACGGCGTCGGTGGAGGCCATGTGGTCATCGTAGAGCCTGGAAATGTTGGACTTGAACAGCTTGTTGATAAGTCCATCGCAAGGCTGGATCTTGGGCGTTAGGCCTCCGGGGACAAAAAACAGCGTCGTGTTGGACTTATCCATCGCTTCCTTGCACAGGGCTGTCTTGTGCACGGTGTAATCGTCCCACGATAGCAGCGTGTCCGGCTGACGGTAGTTGCCCAGGACCCCCTCGCGACCCGGGCGCCGGTTCCACACTTGGGGGAGCCAAACATCCCTGAAGACGCGCTGCGTGTGCCACGCCTTGTCGTCCACGGCGTACACAACGCTCTGAGGGTATACTATCCCCTTCTGGTCCTTGCCCACCTTGAACTCTCGTTCGATGCTGTTGGCAGCGGGGGTTTTGCCCGGCGCCGTAGGCTTACCCTTGAAGATGAGCAGCGGCGGGAGTTTGCCGCCCTTCATGTTTGCTGCAAGCACGGCAGTGATCCGCAACTTTTCCTTTCCACCGGTTTTGATGGCCACCTCTTTCTGACCGGTGTGCTGCGAACGACAAAAATAAAAAGCAAAAAGCAATAGAGAAAGCAGAGGCGACGAAAAAAGTCGATTTTGTAGATGAGAATGACAGCTCTTCACGCACAAAGTAACGTATGGGTTTTGCAGTACAGCGATTATGGATGCGAATGGTAAGAAACTTCTAACCCGGCATAAGCACAATACCAACGTCGTCTAGCCTTACTGGCTGGACACTGAGTAGGTACGGCAAGAAATATTGCATCACAATGCCCACTGTTTGCACGGAATGCCAAGAAACGACCAGACAGGCGCATGACTCGAAGCAACACTATTGAACTCACCGCCACGGTCGACGTGCCAGCGGGCTCCATCCACACAGCAGTTTCATCCATGCTGTAGCTCTGCTCCTCCTTGAACAACAGAGGTGGCTTCGAAGGCGCACTGCTCGTTGCCCCCCCCATGCTCCGTCCTCCCCCACCGTCGATTCCTCCGTGACGAAGCGCCCTCCATTCCTTGACGGCTTTCATGGCAATCGCAGGCCACCCGGAAGGGATTTTCTGGCCTTGCCTAGTAACCGCCCGGAATGACAACCGGTTCTTCCTAAGGAACCTCCTGCACCAGTGAGTCTGCTTGTTGCGGTACTTTCCACTGCCCTCCAGGTCGTTCGCTGCAGGCCTCGGGCCGAACCAAAGCGAGTTGAGCGATACCGCCTTGTTCTTGATCATCCTTGTAGAGACGCGGGCAGAGATGGCTTCCGAACGAACATAGTTGATCCAGTCGAGAAGTTCGAGCTCGGCCTCAGCGTTTGACCTAACCCTCCCCGTGTTGAACGACTTCACGCTCCGGGCTTTTTTCTTGCGTTTGGCCCCGAGCTGGTCTGCCTGTTCCAGCTGCTTCTCGTACTTTGTTCTGTCTTTTGTCCACGCAGAGAGTGTGATCTTCTCGGGAATCCCAAGCACTCGTTGCGAATACAACACACCGATGGTTCCATTAGGCCCCTGCGCCCCCGGGCTTTGCATGGTCGCGTACTTAATGGCGTTTACTTTGAATTCCAAATCGTACCGCTTGCGTTTCTGGCCACCACCAAACTTAATGGGGAAGTTTGGTGGCTCCAATTCCAGCGGCTCTCTTTTCCTCTTGCCCTTGCCCTTGCCCTCGGCCGGCGTGCCGTCGAGACGCCCACCGAAACCATCTGTCCACTCCTCTGACTCTCCAGGAAACATGGCGTCGCCGACGGGCGCCGCTGCGGCTGCTGTCGTCGGTGCTTCAGGCAGGTGCACGTTCCTGAAAAGCGCATGAGTTCTAATGTGAAGAAAAACAACAACAAACAACAACAAATGAGTTCGAGGAAGCAACAAAACATGTAGCATACGTGTCGTTAAGTGCTGTATCTGTAACAATGCGCTCGCTCCAACGACCATCAGGCAAACGTACCAAAAATACGATGGCTAGCAGATAGCTCTGACAACGGCCACCAGGTTGAGAGTCATGGCGTCCACGCATGCAAGGTACAGAGGGTGAGCAGCTGACGGCGCCTATTTCGTATCTCACACAAACAGGCACGAACTGCTGTCGAGGTTATGTTTACGTATGTGCACGTGTTGGGTACGGGTTTCGCGGTCTTCCTACCGAAACATCACAAACACAAAAAACGGTATGCGGAAACGTGTCGTGTGTGTGAAAAAAACAATCCAGTAAACATTTCGCCCACACCAGATTATATGAACTACATGTAAATGTAGTGTGTACATGCCAATGTGCAGTGAGGCGAGCGCGACGACACGACGTCAAAATCACATTATTTTTTCGATCTGGTTATCGATCAGGCAATCAGGCGTGGCGTGTTCTTTGGTTTGCTTGAGCCATGAGAATCCTCACAAACACCCATGTGCTGCAAACTGCAAGACGCTCTGCGCACACCTTATTTTGATGTAGACGTCGCCAGACTTCGCACGCCTGCCGCAAAACTCCGGCATATCCTTCCCTGGCTCTGCCCGCAAGGGCTTGTTGGTGCACGATGGTTCTCCGCAGCGCGGTGCTGCTGCAGGGTTCTCAGCAGTAGCCGCGCTCAGGGTGTTGGTGGTTGGCGGGAGAGCTGCCTTTTCGGGTGTGGGTGTGGGTGCTGCGGGATTCTCAGCAGTAGGTTCTGCTTCGCAGGTTTCAGCGGCACCCGCGGTGGCAGGCGCAGCCGGTGCTGTGGGAGTCTCAGTAGCAGTAGATTCTATTGAGCGGGCCTCAGCAGTACGTGCGGTGTCATGTGCGGCTGCTGAGGGAGTCGTCCGAGCAGCCCCACGTTCCCCCGGGGCGGGTGGAAAGAAGGACGCTATGGAGCGTGGGGCCGCCGCTGGAGTCTTACCCACTGCAGCCTGAGCCGCGGCGCTTTCAGCAGGGTTCCTAACTGCACCACCCTCCACGACATTGTCCGCCTCCATGGCTCTTGCGAGCAGGTGGTGTGGTCGTGATCTCTGTCCTCACGTTGTCACACCGTGTGATAAGCAGGGGCTCCGTCGATTTAATGCGGCCCAACTTCAGGGGGTGTGGTATCTTATGTCACCGTGTGATAAAATGACGTTTTGGGGGGGGCTGAAAAAAATAGCACACGGGTGTGGTATTGTGTACGTTTTCTGAGGGGGTGTGGTATCTAATGAAAGTGTGATATCTTAGGCAACCTACGGTAAACTGATGTATGCATAGCCTTCTTACTCGGAGTAAGGGTCTTCGCCAGGCTAAAGGGAGAGGAGGCCTGGAAAATAATGCACGGCAAGGGTCTCGTCGGGTTAGCCCGGGTCTGTGGGCACCTAGCTCTCTTTGGCGTTCAGTCGTTTTTTCGCGCTCCCTGTTTTTCTTTATAATCCGTCAAACAGACATCAAATATGCACGAGAAACGTGCTTTGGGTGTGTTATTATTTAGTCTTGGGTATTTTTTATTTAGGTATTTATTTTGGGACGTCATACTGGAAGAGGCGGAGATAATGGCACCCCCCTTAGACCGATTTTCAATGTACAACTGCTTTCGCAACCAAGCTTCTTCCAAAACCAGTCACGTTGGTTTTGGAAGCATCTCGTCGGCGACTTTCCGTTGACTTATCGGGCTCTTTCCGCACTCACTAGGTTGTGCAACAATCGAGGTTTGAGAGATGAGAGTCGGTCTGGGGGGGGTGCCATCTCTCCGCCTCTTCCGGTATCAGAAGTCGCTCGAACACAGAACACCGCCTGCTGCTGTACCCCTGCGGCGTCATGACATGGAATAATTGCCGCTTTGGGTCCAATGGAAATAACGTGTGATGCTGCCCGCGTCCAGCAGGACGAAGGTTCGTATGTTGCCAGTGTAGCGTCTGCCGCTGGACCTAAGCACACAATCGTACATTACTTTTTCGCCCTCCCGCCGCTCTCCTGTGGCCTTTTTCGCGATCGCCTGCCCCAAATAACAAAAAACGACCAGGCCATCGACTGTCGGGACAATCGGCCTCGACACGACGCTGCCTATGGACGCGGCCACTTTCTGGCGATTCGCACACTCGAAAGACTTCTATCGCAGCACCAGACAGCAGAGCGCGGTCGTTCGACAACAGGTGGGTGGGTCAGCTATCTGTTACCAGATGGATTGAAGCAGAGCGCTCCTGCGGATGCTGAGTCGATTGACTATCTTGACGGGATTTGGTCGTATGGAGATGGGGGTTTACGTAGCAGTTTTCGGCCGTTTTCTCGTCCTCATTGACCTGCTAACGTTGTTTCGCAATTCCCGCTGGCCTCTACTTGCTTGGCCCTCCCCCCACCTTGTCTTGAGTCTGTTGTGTGTGTGTGTCTGTTGTGTGTGTGTGTGTACAGGTGGTGGACCTTACGAGCTGGGAACAGGCCGACGGCATCGACGCCGCTAGCGCGGAGAGTCGATCAGAATCGGTGCCTGCACCGCCACCACTAGAAGCAGCAGCAGCACCAACCTCACGTGTCGGGCGTATTCTGCCTCTGCGACGACGACGACGACTACAGCAGCTGCAGCAGGAACAGCAACAGCAACCAGGGGAGCAAGATCGGCAGCAACAGCAACAACAAGACGGGGTTCCTCAGCCGCGACCCCAGCTCTTGCTGCAGCGCAGGGCCACCCTGAACTACGCCATCACGTCGCCGTTCGGCTCTTCCGATGCAAAGGTCGTGCAGGAGCACACGCTGCTCGACGATCGCCACCAAAAGGGCGGCGGCGGCGGCGGGATCTGCTACACGGAGAGCGACTGCATCACGGGTTTTCCCATGGTTCCGGGTGACCTTTCCGTAAAGACGACGTTCCTGGTTACCCCGGTGGAAGACGGGGGGCACGAGGAGCGCGTTCGCGTGAGGGTAGGGGTCGTCGTGGAGGAGATCGAGCTCCCGAAACGGCTACGGTTTTTGAGCAAGAGGGTGAGCAAGATCGTCGGAAACGGCGGGAGAAAACAGGCGGAGAAGTGGCTAGGGGAGATGGTCAAGGAGGGGTCGCCGGCGGCAGACGCATGACGAAGACCAGTTTTTTTGGTTCCATGTACAACGAACGCATTTAGGTGTTGTCGTGCATTGGAGATGAACTGTCTTTTTTCATGTCCCCTGACACGGCCCGTGCGCAACGAGAGAAGGGGCACACTCGAGAACAAAGAGAGAGAGGCTTTGTGTGCAGGAGATATGGTATGATGGTGTTTTCCCGGGTGCAGATACCTCTCAAGGTTCAGGAGATGGGGGCTCCGTGGTGGTGATTTTTGTGGTGAGGGTACCGGTGTGTACTATAATGCGTGTTGCTTTTTGTTACCACTGTTCTTGAGGTGATCGGCAATACGTCGGGTACGAAAGGTGCAAGATTGCTTGCGGGATGTTTGATGTACAATCGCACGGTGGGAGTGCGTGCGTGCGTGCGTGCGTGCGTTTGTGTGTTTTCTGGTTGTCACAGATCGAGGTTTTACCGGTGGTTTCCAGAGAAACGGAAACGATCAAGATTCGATAAGGCAAGACTGTAAGTGGAAAGTTGCACGAAAGGAAGGCAGTCAAGTGCGTTTGTTTACGGCGTCGCGGTGGCATCGCTGGACGACAAGGTGGCAAGTTTGCTAACCCCGCAGTGGTAGCAGCAGGCAGACGTTAGTCGGCAGTAGGGGCCACTCCCCCTTGGAGTGAAGAAGACCCCGCCTCCATGAAAAGCTGGGGGGAGAGGTGTGCCACACAGACAGACGGCGGTGCGTGCGGCACTTGAAGTCTTAGTCTTTGAAACCAAAATAGTGTTACTGTGCGTGTGTCAAACTGCTGCTTGGTTGTTATGCTTCGTGTGGTTTGCTTCAGGATGATCGAAGCTGACTGGCATGTGCGTGATGCGTGCCGTGATCCTTCGCTTTCCTTCGTCTCTTACGCGTTTAGCGACGGCCATCATGGAGCGTTCGATTAAGGTCGAATATTTTGTTTTTCCCAGTGGTTCTCGCTCTCCGATGTCTCGTACAATACTCCTAAAGTGTTTTGGCGACGGGCATCATGGAATCGAACGTCGAGTTTTTCGTATAGCCTAGCTATGTGTTGTCGTTGTTCTCGCCTGAACCGACCACCAAGACGTCGCGGTTGAGGTAAAGACTGCTGTATGCACCGCGCGATGCTCTCCTCACGCCGCCCGAGATTAGCATGCACTTCGGGTGCTCACTGTTCCTAGTCTTGACGATAGCTCCTGTTAGTCCTTCTCCGTCTCAAGCCACAGAAGCGGTCCCTTTAAGGTGTTTTGTGTGTGTGTCCTGTGTGTACCGGAACCTGGGTCCATGTAGCAGGGAGGAATTGGATTTTGTCGAGTGAATGAAACTTTAACCCTGAGAATAAAGGGATTCCTGTTACAAGGTCACAGGATCGGGAGAAGTCGTGACGTCCGATCGGGGAGGGGTCATCTGTGCCTCGGAACAC
The DNA here is from genome assembly GCA_000310025.1 of Ectocarpus siliculosus. Lineage (NCBI taxonomy): Eukaryota > Phaeophyceae > Ectocarpales > Ectocarpaceae > Ectocarpus > Ectocarpus siliculosus. The sequence goes on from FN649748.1 coordinate 3,727,920, forward strand.
GGGAAATCTGCAGGCATTGCAACGCGAACCACACATAGACTACTGGAGTGTGGGAAACCCTGAAACTTGAGCAAGCATGCCATCCCGTGAAAAGCTAGCGGCTGCTGGGCAGATAGACGCGAGAGGTTCGCAAAGCTCATGCGGGCAATTGTCATGTTTCAAACGAAGCCAGTGGTAAGTAACGACACGAGGGGTGATTCGAGTAGCGGAAGCCCGCCCGTGTTACAGAGTGAAAAGCACTGCACCACGCAGAAAATGCACCCAACTCGTCGACCCGCCAAGTCGTCACGACGAAAGGTCAGCGCTTCATGTATCTATTTTATTCGTCTTTCGTCAAAACGCGTCATATCATCATCGTCTAGACATCTTGACTCGATGTGCAAGAAAAGTTCTCGATCTGGCAACGCATCGTCATCGACCATTGTCTCCACATCTCAACTCCATGTGCAAGAAAAACTCTCCATCTCCGCTCAGATTCTCACAAGAGGGCAGGACAAATACAACACCAGACGATGATATCGGAGGGGGGGGAAAGGAACAAGCTGCGTCAAACAAGAGGTCAACGGTGATCAAACTGGAGCTTATCATCTACATTACCGCGGGACGAGAGAACGAGAGACGTACGTGCACAAAATTGTGGGTGTTTTCACGGACTACAACCAACCCTGATGCTGCAGTTCGGCCGAATCGGCGTTATACAGAGCGCTACATACAGTAGCGGAGGCGTTTTCAAGGCAGGGGTAATCAGAACAGACAAGGACGACAGTTTCCACAGGAAACGCGATACCGCCGTTCGTAAAACTCACGTGTGCTTCCTGCCCACCCCCGCCCCCGCGCAACCAACACGCTAAATACGCTGGTAAGAAACCCGATTAGTCTGCATCTCCAAGACCTCCGTGACCTCCGTTTTAGGCCCCGGGCAAGGCGTAGACGAACCTTCGCCACACATGGATGTATCTATGTGGGTGCATGCCACACCCCTCAACCCACATCACGGATGAGACCGGTGCGTGCGATACACTCAACCCACATCACGAATGAGACCGGTGCGTGCAATACACCGTCACCGCAACGTTCCTCTATCTATCCATCCCGCAAAAGAACCCGGTACAGCGGGACATATCGTCTTGCGTTTGTGGTGAGTGACAAGCACACATGACACCCATCGGCAGACGTTCGCGTCTACCTCAAACCAACACGCAAAGCACTCCAGTACGTCGAAGGACAACGAACGACGTACAATTTGACCCTTTGCACCCCACCCATGAGGCCAGACACAGCCGTACCAACGTTAACGTACGTATGTCAATCCCCTGGGCCGTTCTTGTTTCTTCTGGTGCACGCATGTCAACACGCCATGGCCCGGTCTACACCCTACATCACAACGAAACTGCTATCATACCGATTATCTGCCACCCAGCTTGATGCTTGATGCGATTCCCACCTTCGCATCAGCACATGATACAATGGGTAACCCTCCCCCCCCAATCTTCTCATGCCACTGAACAATCGCACCGCCTTTATTGAAGAACCCCACCCTTTCATTGAACAAAGCCATTTCCACAAGGCATCGGTTTTTCCTGCTTCGTTCGTGCCCACTCCCCCTGTTGCACAAAAAATAAAAATAAAGCCGCAGATGGCTTCTGCTAAATAGAGCCAGTGCGAGAACAACATCATCAACCAACGGAAAAAGAGGGACAGACAGACAACACACACAAAGGTGAGCTCCTCGACAAAGAATCCTCCAAGGTTCTAAGGCTTCCCGTTCACAATCCAAGTCCTTGCTGCATGCTCCGTGCCGCCGCCGCGGGGGTTCCTAAGAGAGGAGGCCGGGTCGTACATGCACATCCACCCCGCTACCTATGGCCGCAATCTCACTCCCCATCCCCCCTCACGATTGGTGATGTGATGTGCTAGCCTGGTCCGGTGAAAACCCGGCGTGCTTCGTCCCGGGTTTGTAGGGATGCGAGGTCGGCGGTCTACGGCATGCACGGCGATGAGTACACTCCCCCCTTCCCCCCTTGAGAGCTGTTGCCCACTTCCACCTTGTAGATCCCTCTCTCTATGTCTCTCTCTCTCTCTCTCTCTCTCTCTCTCTCTCAGCTCTTGGGCTTGGTCAGCTCTCAGGCTTGGTCTTGTCACCCCTTGCCTTGGCACCAGCCTCGTACTCGTCAGCCGTCCAGCCCTTGACAAACCCAACCCCAGCAAGAAGGGGCCCGAAGGAAAACATCATCAGATTGATTCGGGTCACGGGAGGTTCAATTCCTTATGCATACTTGAATGACACCACGTCATTCCGCCGAGTACAGGATTTCGGCATTCGAACCGGCCCGCCGCGCAGGGCACGAGCACCGCGACAAACACATGCCTCCTCCGCCCACATCGCCCCGAACCTACACCTCAGAAACTTCGGTAAGTTGTTGTCTTCACATTAAAAAACCGCTCCGGTCTCCGCTCAGAGCCTGTTAGTGTAGTGCGGGTCCAATTGACGAGGACGCCTTCCGTGGCCGGCACACAGCTAGCTAGAACAGCAGACTTCCTTTGGGCGTGAACCAAAACAGCCCATGCGTCTCAGCACGCGTTGTGCACTTACCTCCACCCCCTTGTGGCACACAACACAACACAACACAACACAACACAAGCGCCGACTCGAACCTCCACCTCAGCGACTTCTTCTTCGGTCAACCCTACTACATATATACATGCAACAGCAAGCCACCTCTGGACGTGAACAAAACAGCCCATGCGTTATTCAGTAGCACGTGTTGTAAATTTACCGTACCTCCTTTTCGACGGCCAAGAGGTGAGCCTGGGAGGAGATGCTGCCCTGGGTCCGGAATTGCCTGAGGTTAGACTTTGCCTTGCCAGTAACCTGACCAATCGCAACACACCCACCGGCAGCGAAAATCAGACGTATTTTCTCGAACGGGTACTGCTGTCATTGCTCTGTGATTTTCAACCAACAGCTTTATACCGGCACAACAAGAAACGTACAGCAACAGAAAGAGGGTGTGTGTGTGTGTAGATAGGTTTCCGACAAATGTCACTCGACGAAACAAAGCACGGTGATACAAAATAACAGGCGTGACGTCATAACCCCCCCCGCCCTCCAACAACGGAACCCTCGCTTACCTAATGTACCCTTCTCCACCAAGGAAAAAAAGCCTACTAAAAAGAGACAACACCAAATCATACTGTTACACTGTACCGCTGGGAAGGACCGCCTTCGCGAGGATTCCTACCCCCCTACTATCATAAAGCCAAGCATAATATCCCCCGCGGAGCCCCCCCCCTCCGCCACTTCGCTGCTCACCTTCCCCTTGTCGAGCTCGCGCTTGACGAGCGAGGCGTACCGCTGGAAGTGCGACGATGCGATGTCTTTGTGGAAGCCCGCGTCGTACTCCTCCGGCTTCCAGCCCTGCTCGAACAGCAGCCGGTTGTGCTCCTCGTCCGGGATGGCGTGCATCTCGCGGTACAGCTCCAGCTTCTCCTTCTCCGCCTTCTGGATCACCCCTCCCCCGAGGGCGGCCAGGAGGAGGAAGCGATACCGCTCCTTCTCGGCGATGCTGGCCTCCTCCACAAAGTCCGCCATCTCTTCGGAGTCGTACGGGATAAGGTCAGGCACGGCGGTGCCGCCCACGTCGTAACGGTCGCCCCAGTTGTTGCCCTTCCCGGCCTCGTACTCGTCCGCCGTCCAACCCTTCAGGGGGGAAAGGGGGGGGGGGGGGGGGGGGGGGGGGGGCCCCCTGAAAAAACTACGAAAAGGGGGGGGGGGGAAAAGAAAAAAACAAATAAAACACAGCCGGGTTTCCCCAAAAAAAAAAGTTTCCAAATTTTTTCTCCCCCCAAAAAGGGGTTTTCTTTTAAAAAACCCCGGGGGGGAGGGGGGG
>FN649748.1:3731909-3750443 GCA_000310025.1 Ectocarpus siliculosus
AGGGAAGAGGGGGGGGGGGGGGGGGGGGGGGGGGGGGCACCGTGGAATCATCGAGGAACGGCGGGGGTGCGAGAGGTAAGATCGATTGATCACACGGCGTGCTTGCCGACGAGAGAACGGTTGCTAAGCGTTTCCTACCGACTAAAGGGGCGTTCGCTTGAGAGCAGCCGTGGGAGGAGGAGGGGGCAGCTAAGTGGGGTTGCAGCTGTTGTAAACTAGGCCAGAAAGCGGGAATGTGGCATACGCTTCTCCTGCATAAGTTATTCAACCGCATCATGTACGATGTACGATTCGATGTCAGCGACGGTTGAAGAGTCCAGTCTTGTTGAATACAATACAAAGCACACGGGCAGGACACAAGAAACCATCGTGCTCGATGATGATTTCTCGTCCACCATGATTTCTAATCTCCCGCTCGTGTGGTGTGTATTCAACAGGACTGGACTCTCCAGCCGTAGGTTCGCTGACATCGATTCGTCCATGATGCGTTTGAACAAAACGAACATATTCTTGTTGGGGTTCTCTCTGAAAACGAAGTTTGGTCCACGCTCATACAGCAGCTGTGGGTAGTGAAGCTTGAAGGGAGGTACACTGGAAAGACGTTCAGTACAATACTGAGATCGCAGAAACGATGAACGTTCTCAGAAAAATCGGTAGACATGGACACCATCGGTGAGCACGGGCGTCAGAATCCGGCCGTATATGTATCTGTACCATTTCGCCTGTTTTGGTGCTTCGGGACAACTTTAGCTGGCGGAAGCGAGTATTTTCTCACGCTTCCTTCTCAGGGGCGCGCTTGGGGGTATCTCGTTGGTACATTACCACGCACGCTCGAGGACCACCGGCCATCCGTGGCGCGTGTGCTGGACGCCCAAAGTTGAAAAAAATGGATCTATACCCCGGCGACACGTTCCGCGCGAAGAAAGCCTTCGCAAGAAATACAAAAAAAATATTACTATAAAAAATAGGAAGGCTTTTGATTCCTGCGCAACGCACACAAGTCCCACAGACCGTTAGCAACACGAATACACAGGAGTGATGAAACACGGAGGATTAAGCGAAGCCGCTACCCAAAAAGCACTCACTCACACACACGGCCAAAAATACCCCGCACATGATGCTAATTCCAGGCAAACCCTGCAGGTTGTACCTCTACGCAAACCCGGCACTACCGAACGTCATGACGTTGAGATGCAGCGATGCGACCGCGATGGCATTGGTCATATCCCCTTGCGTCGCCGCCGGGAGCCTTGAAAGTAAGTACCATGTCCATAAATGTTTCTCAAACTTTGCGATCAACCTCATATTGTATTTCCTACAAGCCCTGCGACAACGCGAATTTAAATCCTTGCGATCACCCTCACAAGTTTCTAAAGAAAAGAAGTAAAACGATCACATCATCGACAAAACCAGACCTAGTGATCATCGCTTGTGGTTGGAAACTCGATCATACCTGCTTTTCGACGGCGATGAGGTGCTCTTGGGCATCGATGCCCTTCTGCGATCGGAACTTTCTCAGGTTCGACTTCGCCTCCGGGTTGAGCTGATCATCATCAAACCCATTCGGAGGGAACGAAACCAGGGCCAAACAAGACGCGAAAGGGCGGTGAGAGTTACTTCGAGATGGTTCATTGCAACAAGAAGAAGCAACAAAGAACAGTTGAAGACGGTATTTCGAGAAGGTCCATCGCAAAAAATAAGAAGAGAAAAATGACGATCAGAAATGATACTTCGAGCAGGTCCATCGCAACAACAAGAAGCAAAAAACGTTCGGTGAGGGTTATTTCGAGACCGACCATCGCACCTCATGAGCTCATCATCGAACGCCATTCGGGACAACCGAACCAGGGCCAAAACAAGAAAGAAGACTGAAAATACGGACGGCCAGAGTCCTTGCCAGTCTGGCGGACCACCGACACTCGTGGGAAGGAAACAAAATCAGTCACACGCAAAAACGATCGTCGTCGGCATCACGAACTGAGGCCCCGAAGAATGGAATGACCCATGGGGTATCACGAGTGAGCGACGAGGGAAGGTATGCGTGTGCTTGGTGTCGTAAATACTGTACTCTGTTCTGTAGCATCGATCGGCGTGAGTCCGTGTGTGTTTCGTCCAGTTTATTCTGGCGCCAAGTCGGTACATATTGACCCCATCAGCCTGGCCAACAAATACAAGACCAGACCCTAGCCACGCTTCATCTTGTTTGTACACTACATGCATGCACCTCTCCCTGTGACAACTCCGACCGAGAGGGGCAACACAACACCAAAGACTTGACCGAAGCTTCATCTTGAGCGGTATCCACCGTGCCACATTCTTGTGGTCCCAAAATTTTATACCTCGAAGTAGCACTATATCCTCTTGCCAGTTGTGACCGAGAGCGACAACGCAAAACCAATCCGTAACCCGTGCTTCATGTCTGATATTTGGATAAGTCCTCTTGTCGTGCACATGCATACCTCTCCCTTTGCCAGCTCTTTCCGCAGCAACGCCTCGTACTTGAGGAAATTCTCCGAAAGGTCCTTGGGGGCGACGCCTTCTCTAAATCCTGCTTGGAACTCCTTGTGAGTCCAGTTGTTTTCCTTGAGTCTCTCAAAGTGCTCCGCCATCGAGATGCCGTGACCCTCGCGGTACCTTGGAAAGCGCGGTAGCCATCGCAAAGAGTACCAATAGAGAGGGAGAGGGAGAGAGGGAGCGAGAGCCAAGTACAGAGTAGAGGGAGAGAGAGGAGAACAAGAGAGGGACAGAGAGGGACAGAGAGGGACAGAGACGATGAGCAATGAAATCGAAGTCACAAAGTGGAGCCTCTATTCCCACGGCCGAACGCGTTATCGTTACACAAGCTCAAGACCAACAACGACCTTGACAGAAGGGAAAAAAACATAGAAAACCATCGACAAATAGCCCGGCCACAACCCTGACCGTTCTTTCACGCTTGTAGCGAGGCCGCCAATCAAAGTAACCAAGAGTTTGTTTGCCCATCAACTGCTGTCAAAGAAAACCGATTACCCGAAGCGGTGGCCGACCATAACACCAACACCAACTCAAAAAAAAAGACAGAATAAATACAAACTAAACAATCAAGGCTGGACTAGGGAGGGCCGGACCATGGATGGGCTGTCGTTGGCAAGAGACACAGAAGCGTCGAGGTTCTCGCCAACTCTCAAAAGGCACTTTGTGAGTGAGGCCCTGGCAACAGCGCGGTTGGCTCAGTTGTACACGGTGGTGTCAACATACACAGCAACTCGCCGCGACGAACATCCAAAAATAAAAACACTTCACCGTTGAAACGCACCATCGCAACGAAAATACTAGTATTAGGGTTTTTAATTCAGTTTTGGGAACGCAACTCTGAAAAAGAATAAAACATGTGAGATTGAGTGTTGGTGAAATTTGGTTTTGGTATCTCTACACTTGCAGTATTGGAGACGCAATGCATGGAAGAAAATGACGAGCCCGCTCGATGGGGTGTCAAGAGAAAATATAAACGCGTCAACGACGACAAAGCTCTCTCTTTCTGTAATGCCTCCCATTGCATCATGGCAAACAACAACTATCCACATGGGTACACCGAACCAACGTTCTTCTTCCTTCATCTCTGTATTGTGAATGCTACGGGTTGCAACTCCCCCGAAACTACAATGATGTCCGAGAACCCCCGAGTCTGGGTGCCAAACCCTTTGGCTTCACGTTTCGTTCCTTAACAGCAATATTGTAATATAAATAGCTTCCTTATCGCTTCACTACCTCCAATCGAACGTACAGTACAAGCACCGACAAGCATAACAAAACTATCCTGCCGTCCTTTCATCCCTTCACTCACCTCTGCAAGTTCTTCCTCTCCGTGGAGGTGACCCGTCCTCCGTCCAACGTCTCGGCGAGCAGCTGCCGGTAGTGCTCCTTGTGATCCCGCGACTGCACCACCTTGTTCACCAGGTCAACCGATATCGCCTTCTGGAGACACGCACCGATCATGGGCCGGCGCTTGATGAACTCTCGCAGAGCGTGCTGGTCCCAGACGTACACCACCACCTGAAGACCCACGGTGAGAGGTGAGAGTGCGCCAAAACACTTCAAGGGAGGGAACCGTAACGGTACGTACCATCATACACCGATGGGCGTGAGGGCAAGGCCTGGCCAACTGGCGGCACCAGCAGGGTAGAGCGGTACCGTCTCCACGCAAGACAGAACCCCCCCCACGAAAGATAGCACCCCCTCTAAAATACCACACCAAGGTGGCAATCATTCTGCGGCTCGTCATGAGCCCCTCCCCAAAACGTATCAGGCCAAGAAATACGGTGACGTAAGGTACCACACAACTCCCACAGAACACCACCCACGGCCAAACGAGCCACATTCAGGGGGGGGGGGGTTATCTTGTGTGAAATACTCACGTCGGAAGAAGCGGTTACGGTGGTGGTGGACCGCTCCAGCGCCGACTTCTCCTGCCGCTTGCTCTTCTGGTCTCCCACGATCGACTGCGTCACCTCGCCGACAACGGAGCCCTGCTTCCGCAGCTGCGCCAGGATGGCCTGCCAAGCCTTCCGGAACATGCCTCCGTCGTTGTAGACGTAGTGGCCCTCGCGGTCCGAGTGAGGGTTGGCGGTCGTCTTCTTGATGAAGCGGTTGAAGGCCATCGACCCGACGAATCCCCCCGACTGCAAGTGGGACACCGCCACGCCTTCCGACCTTACCTGTTCGCGCCAAAAGAGAGAACAAAAAAAAACGCCACAAAACAGGAGGAAAGGTTGGGGCTTGATAAAAAAAAAAGTCGTGCGTTCCCTCTTTGTGACCCCGGGTGATATACGTCAAACAAATACACCAAACGCGTGCAGACTATCACCAGACGAACACCCAAAAAACACAAACACACACACAAACACACGAATACAACCGCTCCCGTGAGTATTTGGGGGCATTCCCCACTCAGATCAGACATGCCAGCCAAGCTCTTCAAACATGTCCTCAAAATCCGCGTGGGCTTCGGCCCTACATATATTAGCCCGCCATTATCACAATGCTCACGACCCGTAAGGATGGGTATCTTTCACGGCTCAAATGCAAAACCAGCCGTGTCAAATCAAGGTATGCACCGCAACACTCCGGTGCTCTAGCCGTACCCCCCCTCCCCCCCCCCTCTTCCTGTTGTGCGGGTTCCTTACCGCACGGTGAGGCCAACCGAACTCCCGTTCGGCGTGTGCACGAGACAGAGAGAGAGAGAATAGCGCACCAAGATGCTAACGGTCAGTGTGCTGCCTTCACAATCCCCTCCCTGTCTCCCTCCTCAGCGACACTCGTTACGGTCACGCCTTCGAAAACCACAAAACCACAGGCACACACCTCGGCCTGACCCTCGACGATGAGGAACACTTCCTCGTGTGGTCTCCCCTCCTGGATGAGATCGTTACCCTTGAGCATCACGCGGCGCTCCGCGGCGTCCATTAGCCGCAAGAAGTGTACGGGGCTGAGCTGGACCCTCTCGAAGATCTCTCGGAATATCCGCGCCTGCGTCCCAAGAGTCACGGGGTTTCGATTTGAGGAGGTGGCGTTAAACTCGTTGCGCGGTTAGCTACACGACGTCAGGAGTTGGGACGAAAAGTGGGATGATCCAACCACCACTGAGGCAGGCGGAACTGCGCATGACGAACATGCGCCATCAGGGGTTCTGACGCGGCGCTTCTTTGTGCGAAGCTCACAGAAGCCTTGTTGTCCAGCAGTACCCTATCAAACGGACCTGGGACTCACCACGCCCCCAGCTACAGCACAACACCGACAATCACCGGCCCCAGTTTCCTCCCGGGGCATTCCACGAGGATTTGTGAAAACCCGAACCGGACCCCAACCATTCCCCACTACCCGCCTGGGAAGGGCCGCCACCCTCCCACAACCCACAGCTCACACAGCGGAGCAGCATCCTCGCATCGTACGTATGCAATACATGGACCGTTCTAGCCCATCATACATGGGTCTCAACACCTCGCTCGTGTTCAACCACCACCACCACCACCACCAACGCCGCCGCCGCCGCCGCCGCCGCCGCCGCCGGGTGTGTGTGTGTTTCAGAGCACAGCCACACACCCCTCTCCGGCCAATGGTGGTGGTAGTGGCAGTCGCGCCCGTCCGCCCACGCCCTCGAGCGGGGCGCGCCCAAAACACCCCGGTGGACCGCCAGCTCGCCTACAAGTGCCCTCTCGCGAGGGCTGCAACACCCCCCTCTCTATTCAGGACGAAAAACACCCGGAAGGACTGCGCCGATTTACAGCAATACCCGCCCTATTGCCTTTCTTCGAACCGAGGGTGTTGTGGACGACCAAAAATTAGAAGATAACAAACAATGTTTGGTCGTCCACGACACTCGACGGTCGAGAAACCGCGACAGGCCGGGGTACTGCAATCGGCACGATCCTTACGTACGTACGTTATCCTTCCTTGGAATAGCGGGGTGTTGCAGCCCTCGCGAGGGGGCCATCGTAGGCGAGCTCGCAGCCCGCCGGGATGTTTTCGCCGCTCGCGGGCGTCGACGGATGCGATACGCCACTGCGCACGCCCAAGCATCGCCAGCCATCCGTGGCACGAGCAACCGACGCCTCAAGAATCGCCCGTCACTGGCTCTATTTCATGGTGAACGCGTTCAGCGCAAAGAGAGCTCGCTCACCGAACCAATGGTCGGAAATAATGCTTAACTGAGCATGTGGTATTAATAAGGGGAAAAATTTGCACTTTGCCAAGTTTCAAATCCTTTCGAGCCTGATCTGAACAGCCTGGTTTGTACATATGAGTGGTATGGCGCGGTCAATGCTCATACAGTAACGCTCGGGTTTTGCAGCATGTGCTATGTGCGCTGACTTGGGCCACCTCCGTGGCCCCCTCCGTGACCCCTTTTGTCAGTCGGGGGTTAGGAACCCCCCCCCCCCCCCCCGTCAATCAAGAAACATCCCGGCAACGAAATAGAAGGTAAGGTTGTCACCAAAAACTAGTCAAAGAGGTTCTAAAGAAACACAGGTACTGTAGCTCAGAGGGTGGTTGATTCGATCTACACAAAAAAACATTGAATGACAATTAATGCTCAGGGTGGAAACGAAATACCATTACCATGGTACTTCGAAAGAAGGTGTGGCTCGAGCCGTGGTTGACGCTTCTTTGTATTGCGGGACTGCCCTGTGGTACCGTACCGTATTATTTGCTCGCCTGTTCGGGGTCCTTTCCAAGTTCCTCCGCCTCCTGCCTCTCCCTCAGCAGGAACAAGACCATTATGGTGTTGAGCAAAAGGAAGCCAGCGTTCCACTTGATGGGGATCCACACGGGGGGGCCCACAACGCGGAACAGGTTGAACATGACGTTCAGGGTGGATCCACAGGCCACCAGGTAACTGCAGGGAAATAAATATATCCGTAGGAACAGACGGCGGTGTTGACGTCATGGTGGAGGCCAGCACGGCGAAGGGTAACGTTCGACCTGACATTTTTTCTCGGAAAAAAAATGTAAACGATTCTTCTGGTGGCGCCACAAGCGCCCCCCAGTATCTGAGGCTAGCAAAAACAGTACCTCTGTTACGAAACCACAACATCAACCTTGCTCATCCGTGTCGTGTGCGGAGGCTCGTGGTGCAGAAAGGAATGAACGTAACCCACCCATGAGTTGTTAATGTTAATGTGATCTGTAGCCTCTCTTGTGTACCGCGGTATCTCTCTTCGGCTGCATGTCTGCTGTGCACACGAATGTACGTACCATACGTAGATGAGAGCAACGTTTTCTAATCATGTTCGTGAATTGCGTCGATTCTACATCGTATCATAGATGAGAGAAAGGATTTCTAAAGATGTCCAGCGATATCCATGACATGACATCAAGCCTACAAACGGCGTCCAGCAAAATCCATTAGTAGATACCTCGCAGGGGCATCACCCTCTAAATGCCCAAGAATCTAAGGCACGCAAAGGGGAAGGAGAGGCGGAGAATTTCCTCCTGTCTGTGTGATCTTCGGCATGTATGCACCCAGATGGATGCGTGTACTCATAGCCGTGCATGCCGTAGTCGTTAGATCATTGGCTTCGCATCCCTACAAAGCCGGGACGGAGCACGGGGGGTTTTCACCGGACCAGGCCAGCACTTCACCAACAAGAATCTCGTCATGGCATTGCACGTCGTGGATGGTCATGATTGGATCGCCATGTGCCGCCGCCGTACGTTTTGTCAAGAACCAATTTCACCTTGTCGGAGAGAGAGACACACACTCAAACGATCATCACGGGGCCGGCTATCGTAACGTGTGCACCATACGATTTCCCGATTTCTATTTCCGGGTGATGCTGGCGGTTGTACCATGAGACTCGCCGGCCACATGGAGGGGCGTGTAAATACCATGGCAATACCGTATATGACACAAGATAACACACCCCCTGGCCCGATTTTCAAAGCTTGATTACTCGATGACGAAGAGGATACATAAACGAAATGATACATTTTCGAAAAGATCTCAACGAGACGGTTCCAACGCCGCCGTTTTCGGCGCTGTGAGTCTTCCTGCTGTTGAGAAATCGAGCTTTGAAAAACGGTCAAGGGGGTGTGTTATCTTGTGTCATATACGGTAGTCATTTAGACGAGCGAGCCAGACCCTTCCAACGTGATTCCTTTGTGACTATGAGTACCAACCATATACATAAAAAAAAATGCCACAGGACATGGTATATACCCGGGAAACGGTCAATCAAGTAGAGCAACATGCGACTTGTGAAAGGGAAGAGTATTTAATTCTTTCTACAACGACGGTCGTGGAGAGAGGGTTCGTAGGAGCGTCAGGAAGTGGTCTAGTGGCATGGGGCGCGAAAGTACGTTCCTGGTATGCCGTTAGCTAAGAAAAAGGTCGTCAAGAACAAGAGCCTCAAATCAAATGTCCACGGAAAGAAAGTGGATCATGAAATCATGACAGCAACACAGCACCGCCGAGGATACCACGGAGTACATATTCCTTAAGCCGAAACCCTACTACTAGTGTACAAGTGAAGTACTCGATGGTGGTGATGAAATACGCGGGTGTCGGTGATCTGTGCAATTAGGTCGTCTGTGTCACACGCGTACATATGCTATGCTACTAACTTCAATGCTGAGTCGGGTGATGTGTTTTGTACGCCAATGCCCACCCGCTTGTAACGAACAGAAATACTTCTGCATACATAGCATGTTCGTAAGAAGCCGAGGCTCAAAGTTTGGACAAACATGAGGAAAATGCCCGCTGCCCTAAGAAATTCAGCACAGCGGCCGGCGCTGCATTAATTCCTGTTTCTATATACGGAGTACAGGTCTTTTTTTCTCTGTGGTGGGGACCAAATAAGGTTTGAGCCTCGCTCAAAAATAGGTGTATCTCATGAGCGGGCCGGCACTGTAGTGTTTCGCCCCCTGTAATAGGTCATGCGCGTAGAAAAGAGCATCGACCTTTTCTTTCTTTCTGTCAGCCCTTTTAAACCGGGGTCGATCGTGTCCCGGTTAGTTCTCTGTAAGCTGTACAGCTGCTGTACAATACTTGTCGCCCAGACCCCGCGATTGCGCCGACGATTCGCTCCCTCTACTCTCTGTCCTCCTTACTCCCGTAAAATACGGTTGTTGCGCACATGGAGATACCGTCCGTTGTATATTGCCAATGAGTCACGTGTGCTTCTGTGTTGGCCCTTTTTTTTTATATGTACAAGTATGAATGTATTGGAAACGACGAATCCTCTTTCGTGCCTCTCTTTTGGTCTGTCTTCCGCTCGGTATGATTTTTTCTCTCACGCCAGAAACACCCACGCGATATTTTTGCACACACAGGAACAATCGGGGAAACTGACTTCCCTGCTGCTGCTGCTGCTGCTGCTGCTGCACCGTCATACCCGTCCTCTTGTCTCCGTTTCCCATGCACAAAATCAAAGTAGACTACAACCACAACCATGTAGGGGCACGTTAGCGTCATGACTCAAAGCGGTAAATTTTCACGGCTTCCACACTAGCTGGCATCTAGAGGCGTCGCTGCCATGCACAACACCTTCACGGCGGGATGGCAACCGCTGCTGCTGTTTCTGCAGCCTGGCCGCTGCCCTCTGCTGCTGCTGCTGTTTGTGTTGAAGAGGCACGGACTTACGCACATCAAAGCTCTTTTACTCCTCTCCCGCATGCCATGAACCGATACTTGGGACTTGAAGGGGCGAGTTTAGCTCCATGCTCAAACCCGCATCAAACAAGCGCTGCTAACAAATGCTAGGATACTCAGCTATAATAAATGTTCAGCAGTGGTCAGCCGGCAAAGCAGTAACCCCAGAGCGACGTGCGTGCACATGAGGAGATCTGGAAAACGCAGCAACAGCACATGAGCAGCAACCAGCAGATGTGCAGCAAAGCAGCAGTCGCGTGGACGCAACAAGCGGTAACACTCCGCATCTTCTTGGGCACACCTGGTGCACACACACCAATCTCTCTCACCGTAGCTTGAGCACGTCCGTCTCGAGATAGGCAAGCGTGAGGATAGCAAAGCTGAGGTGTCCGCAAAGAGCCCCCGCGTTGGTCACCGTGTCCAGCGCCTCCACGCCAAGCCACCTCATGGGCCGTCGCTCCTTGATCATGATCGGATGCACCTTGTCCATGAGGGGCTGCAACGGGCCAGGCACCCTCGGTACCATGGTCACCAAAGGCTTGGACACCATAGAGCTGGCAGTTATTGCCCTACCCCCTGCGAGGCGTGGAGGAGCCCTGGCCTTCGATACGAGTGCGCGCGAGGAGGCAGGGCTCACCCCAGCTGCTGCCACAAATCTGCCGCCCTCTGCCCGGCCGTCAACGATAGCAGCAGCTCTTGCTTTCGGCCCAACATGCCGCCGCTGGTGCTGTCGCGCAAGGCGACAAGCCGTCCGTCCCGAAGACAACCTCGCAACGCTTATCATGTGTACGCAGGTTCGCTGAGGCCACTGCTACCCCCTGACTCACTCACGGCGACACACACCACCACACGCTTTCTCGTCCTACGTGCTACGTGCTACAGAGTATATGTCGCGTAGTTGAGAATTAAATCTTCAAGAACCGCCAGCAGCAGCAATCGAGGGGGGTCCACAGAGAGAACATAAAGGCGGGGGGGGGCGGGTATTCACTCTGGATGCCTCGGCCAGCAGAGCGGCAGGTTCGGGTGATTTGGTTGCGTTTACGCTTCTCTCCTGTCCGCAAGCGCTCTCGTCGTTCCGTGCTGATCGTAGCGCGTGTCTCGATTGCGATCGTGCACCACTGTACTGCTCGAAACAAAGCTTTCGAGGCGAGAGAAACGGAGAGCAAGTGTATTTCAGCAGTTCCTTTTGGCGTATAGACAGAGACGGGAACAGCATGGCGACCACACTAGCACGAGCAGTGCAACGGACTACAACTGCGGCACCTTTGGCCTTGACGCACAAGGTGAGGCTGGCTGATACATCGCCGAACAATTGAATTTGTGTCTCTGGATTTACACTGCCATATTTTCTGCCCAGGCACAGCAGCAGTTTCGGACCATGTATCTGCACAACAGCCGTATCGGGCTTTTCCTGTTGCACCGCCGGTTGATGGAAGTTCCTTGAAACGTCGCATCATCCACCACCGTGACACCTTTACCTTTGCCTTTCGCCAGCACTTGACAGCGTGATACCTCTGCAACATACATATCTTTCTCACCCTTGGCATTGTTGTTGGCCAACCCGGTGTGCCGGCCGAAATGTTCTTCGAGCACTACCGCTGCAATGCCACATGCTTTTGACCATACGTCAACTTGCACAGGCCTCGATCGTTTCGGCAGCAACTTAAATAGTATCTCGGCCACCTCTGCAACCATTTGGCAGTGGTGGTATTGTACAGATAGTGTAGCAGACGTGTGGGGTTGTCACCATACTGCCGGACGTAGGCGCACGTCCTGCTCGGCAAACCCTTGGCCTCGACCTCAGCAACGATAAGAAGCGGTGCTTCGACCGTGCGGACAACCGGGGCTAAGTTGGTTGACAGGCTCCTGTTCAACTCCCAGCCGTGGCGTTTGGAAAGCACCAAGAGCCTTGATACAGCAGTAGCGCACAGCTGTTGAAGGTTGCAGCAAGTCATCCGCCAGCTGCCGGCCTACCCAAATCTCTGCGTAGTCTATTTGTGAAGCCCGATACCCTCGGTCGACCTGGCTCAATCCCTATTTATTAGTAGCCTGGTTAGGTGTGCAACTTTCTGCGGTTGACTACAAGTACCCCTCTGGGTGCAGCCAGGCATAATCTTATCTTTGCTTTGCTTCGCCTTGGTTCTTCGTGCCACCATCACACAGCAGTCTTGGGAGAATGATGCTAAGGGGTCTTGGACTGCCATCCAGTAAACTACTTGTAGCGCAAGGTCCATAGACTACTGAAGTTTCCATCAGGTGTTCGCATGTATAAGTACCAGAAAAGGTGAAGGGCGGCGTATGTCCTGCGTACGTAGCTTTGACCAGACTCGTCACTGTTGGTTAAAGCGATGATATTTCTCAACTATACCTTTCCATCGTACCCTGAGCGTGCTCTCGTACACAATAAATCCAAGGCCGCCGTATGCCCAGGTTCTGCTGTGAACCCCAAGCTTACGCTTTGCCTCTATTTCCGCGGGGGTGGGAACACTTCAAGTACCACTGCTTTGAACCTTGGCCTTCCTCATGTGTGACACTGACTGGTGCTTCCAGAACTCTACCGAAAAAAGGTGCAAGGACCGACGCCGAGACTAAATGTGACGACAAACAGAGAAAAAACCCGACCGCTGACGAAAACCTATTTTTTTTCGCACCCCAATGATTTTTGCAACACTTTTAGGGCCGGCCCTTGGTGGCAGCGGTGGGCTCACACGCCTTGAGCAGAAGCAGCTCCTCTAGTGCCTCTGACAAGGAGAAGGAGTCGTACACGGCACGGCAGGCGAGGACGGGTAGGCCGGTGTCGCCCCACGTGACCATCTATGACTTCCCCCCGGCGGCGCTCTCGTCCATCGCGAACCGCGTTACTGGGGTCGCTCTCGTGGCCGGTAAGTTTTTGAGGTAGCAGCGGCAGCGGCGGCAGCGGCAGCAGCAGCAGCAACAACAGCAGTACATAGCACAATGTAGCCTTCGCGCGCATAGTAAGCTTGGTTTCAGAAGGGGGTGCGGGTTGGGGTTAGGGCTAGGAATGGGGATATGAACCCCCTGCCTATTTTATATTTATTAATAAGAATTCCTCGCGAAGGCGGTTCACTAGCAGCAGCAGTAGTAGCAGCGGCAGCAGCACAACGCCAGTGACACTTGAAAGAATACCCACGATGGAAGCATGAAGAGGTGGTGTTACGTGCATAGCCGGCGGGCGTCGAAGGGACGTATTGTCCGGGTAAATGCCTTTTTTGGAGTGAAGCCCACGCCTTTGTCGGTTCACGAAAGCACGGCCGTGAACGTCATGCCTTCGACTAATGGACGGCGTGAGAGAAGTCGCACTACAACTCAAGTTGCTGCTGGTTTTCCAAGTAGCGGGATGGGACACACGCCCTCCCGGCGGCTCCATCAACGTCGGAGTACAGTATCCAAACAAGCGTTTTTTTTCTGGGAACCGAGAATAAACGCATACGGCTCCCGCTTGTTTTTTGCAAGGGTAGGGCAAGCGATCGTGGCGAGGGATGGAGTGGTACGCATTATCAAGTTTTCCAAGACTAATGCAACCACCCGGGACGCGTTCATTCATTCCCGATGATGTATTGTATCTACACCTGGCCACCCTTACCCCCCACCCCTGACCTACGGAGGTATAGATGTCCCGAATGGAGGAAGAGAATCTGCGTGCATGTGTCATTTTCTCGTTTTGGAGAATGTCTTGACGGGAGCGATTCACGTCGCCTCTGGATCCTCCCAGTAGCAGCGATGACGCTCCTCCTACAAGGCCATGCGTGGTCAATGATCCAAACCACTACGGCAAGCACCACAAGTACCCCCCCACACACACAAACACACACCCTCTGCGTGCCCCCCAGGGCTGTACGGAATCTCTGGAGCTACCCTCGTTGGATGCGATGCCGCCGGCCTCATGAGCGCTCTAGGCTCTTCAGGGGTTGGTCCAGCGGTGAAGCTGGCGGTGTCGTTCCCGCTAGTGTACCACTACCTCGGGGCCGTAAGGCACACGGTGAGCGAGCGAGCCTGAGCCTGTTGGCGGGGACGTTGGCGTAGGTTCTTCGTCCTTGCCGACGCGCGCGCTTCGTTGAGCTTGCGGCTGTTGCTGTTTCCGTTGTCGTTGTTGTTGTTGTTGCTGCTGCTGCTGCTGCTGCTGTTGCTGCTGTTGTTGATGTTATATTGTTGTTTTCTTCGGGGTGGACAAGTTCCAACCATCAATCTAGGTCATGGTCAGATGCGATGGCGAGTTGCGCAATTGCCCAAGCACAGTAAGCACGCCCCTACTGTACCATGTGTCAAATTGACGAGTCCTGTGCGTCAAGGTAAGGGTCAGTACCATCAGCGATACTACAACTATCGCTTGGGTAGCATGGGTTCGAAAGGGTCCAGGTAGCCAATGTCCCTCTGTTACGACCGAAAATGTTCGAGGGGCCACCTACAGACCGGCGTACCGTAGGTAACATGGCGTAAGATACCACACACCCTGGATCGATTTTTATGGCTCCATTGCTCCACGGCGAAGTGGATGCACGACCCAAACAATCCGCTTTCGGAAAGCTATCGACGAGATGGTTCCAACGCAGCAACTCTCGGCACCGCCACTCTTTCTGCTGTAAAAAAATCGAGGTTTGAAAATCGGTCCAGGGGGTGTGGTATCTTGTGTCACCTACGGTGTACCAGTAGCCGCAGCTTGATCTCTCCGCGACCCCTATCTTGCCCTATGGTTGCTAGACACGGGCACCTAGCGGCTCCTACCGGTATTGTTTGGGCGATCCTACCGACTCTGTTATTTTAGTGAACAATGAGAGGTGCTATTGCCCAAGGCTTCGCATATCGCTTCGATTTTGTTTTTTTGCACTACCCTAGGTGACATGAGGTATCACGCCCCCTGAACCGATTTTAAAAGCTTGACTCCCCAGCAGAAAGAGCGACAGTTATGGCGGCGTTAGGACCGCCTCGTGGACAACTTTCCGAGAACACGTCATGGTTTGATTTGTGGGTTTTCTTCGTCGTTGATAAATCCAGCTTGGCAATTGAATCCGGGTGTGTGATAGCTTCTCTCAAGAACGGTAATGCGACCCTAGCTTCTCCCTTTCCCTCCCGTGAATCGCAAAATGCATTGGCGGATGTGGTACCCTACCGTTTATTGACTACATGTCATATTGGTGCAACGAAGCCTTTGCGTGTGCATTTTCGATCGTCGTCACCGATGTGCCCTGTCCATGCAATTTTGATGGGAATGCTAATCCTCCCCCAACAGGTGTGGGATTACATGCCGGAAACTCTGCAGACGGCCGGCGTGGCCAAGACTAGCTATGCACTGCTTGGCGTCTCCGGAGCCGTTAGCCTTGGTCTGGCAGCGGTGTAACTCCCAGCAGCAACAGTCTGTACCCACCCGTGTATAGACATTTTTTCAAGGGTTATCAAATCGTCGTATGCATACTTGCCATGGCTGTCTTTCTGCAGAAAGTCAATTTTTTGTACAGTATAATACCTGTAGTGTGTTTGAAGGATAAAGATGGTGGTGTCGTTTTGTAGCGAGGGGCACGAAAGGGGTTCATCCTGCGAGGATGCTCGTGTGCACGTGTGTGCTTGCACGTGTGCACGTGTGCTTGGCAAGGAAGCTGTCTGTTGGGTAGCGCGTTGTGTCGCTGGCCAGGCTAGTGGTTGCGGGGTCAAGAGCCGTCCTCGTAGTTACTGTCGTTGCTGATGTGCAAGTCGAGTCGTGGCCTGCGTGACAGGATCTAGCCGCTTGATGACCGCAATAGGACCGCCAATATTCGCGACGGCTACGGGAGCGCGGCTCTGTAGAGGCCGCGGCAGGTGTACTACATAGATAGGGCGGGACGCATTGCTGCCGGATGGGTTGCGCACATCTGTAGCACACGGCGGAACCGGGAATGGCCGTTGAATGATGGCTCCAAGACAGCAAAGCAGAGCAAAAATTTTGGTTTGATCCAGAGACCCATGGTGATTTTTGTTTGACTGCACCGGGGCCTCTCCTCCTGCCACCTTCTCCAACGACCCCTGTTACCGTCTGCAAATCGCGAAAGACCGCTTGCTTTGAAGGACATGAGATGAAATCAGCGGTGCGGGAACAATCTTGAGAACGGCGATGCCAATTGTCCGTTTCTGTTCGCTGCCAAACACATACGCGGTTCGTCCCCACAAGTGGAGTGGATTGGGTTGGCTTTCTCTTCCCAAGTATGCGGAAGTCCCGTTTAACGGAGCTAGAACAATGGGTGGCGTGGAAAACATTGCGAGAGCAATCGACCGCCGCTCGACAAGCTTGAAGGGTCGATGCACAAGAGCAAACGCCGTCTGTGCCTTCGACAATACGTCGGGGTCGTTGCTGGTTTACGAGGTGAATCGACACACTCACTCTTGGTTCTTTGGGGCACGATGCTCTCTCTCCGTCAACCGTCGATACCCATAGGTCAGCCCCTGCCTATACTGTCTTCCTTGCGCATCACGCTCGAAATTACAAAAGTAACACGAGCAACCATCGCCGCTGCAAGGGCTTGCAGCCGCCTCGCCACCCAACACGACCGGCAAGCGCTCAACTAAACGCGTACCCCGACCCCCCCCCATCCCTCTCCCATTGGTGATCATTCCTGTGGGAACAATGCTCCGTCCTCTCGAGGACGCGTGGTCAATGGTCTCCTGTGACAACCAAGGCATGGAAAACATGAGCACGCCCCCCCGTCCTCCCCGGCTACATCGGGGTCCTCGCAGACAGGTAACAGACATTTCCAAACACTTTCCAGCCTCGTGTCGCAGCTACAGAATACTGGTATATACAATGTGCTCGACCCCGCCTCTCTCCCCTTTTCTCTTACTGATTTTTTGTGCAGAAGAACTGCGCTCTTGGCGCCCTAGGTGTACAAGAACTTCCCAAAGAGGGCATAGCAAAGCCGTGCCCCTTGTCCATTTTGGTGCGCACATGAAAAACCCCGCAAACAAGTCCTGACCTGTTTAACGCCAGTTGGTGTCACATATGATACATACAAACGTTACCCCGAAAGTACAGGTGAAGACTGTCCGCTATACAGTGGGACGAAGCACACACCGCAAAAAAAGGATACTTGGCGCTAATTTTGTGAGCAGACAATCAACCTACGAGAATCAAACGGAGCACACCTGGGCATACGTACATGCCGTGCGCTCAACGAACATTGCACATAGTACACGCGCCGAAACACAGCCGTGCAATAGCACCTCACAAGCACAAACAACATCTATGTACAGCAGTTGTAGCGGTCCCTCGAACGGTGGCGCTGTTTCCACGCACGCCGGAGGCGTTCCCGACAACAAACAAATCCGAATCCCATCATACGTCGACAACGCCTCCCCCGATCCCTCCAAAAACGCGCGTCGTTATCCTTGCTCGAACATTTTTGTTCGTGACAGCACAACATCAACCAACCAATCGTGTACAGGTATTGAATTGCTACGGTACATGGCACACTCACACACGTCTGCACAGACAGACAGATCGGACGAGTCAAAGATTGTGTCAAAAAAACGATGGATGCAAACCCTGTTGTCTCCTCCACCACTGGCTGCAATCGAGGCCGCGTTCAGCCGACACGACGTGGCAGCGCCGCAAAGCATTTCGTGCAATTCTCCTAAGTCGCGCTACACGCGGTCCCACCGCTCCCCCCTTTGTTTGCATGTTGCAAACCGAGCATCCTTTTGTACATGCCAAAACCCAAACTCCACAACACGTTCAACCGTTGTGATACTCGTCCTTCCAACAGCAGATCTTACTCCTACCTTTGAGGTTTTTCAGTTGAAAGGAAGAGGGATTCCTCTCGAGGCGTTGTAAGCCAACCCCAACCCATCGATCTTCGAAACATAGCCTACAACAAAGAGACAAACTGGCGTTCGTGCTAAAGCCGTGCCTGCCGATCGCCCGCTTTCCCGGCTCTCGGGGCTGACAGCGAACAATACTTCAACCCCACGCTAAAACGTAGTGACAAGCTGCGGGGCAGACAAAAACGCACCCGAAAAAACGTCGCGAACCAGAAGCTAGCTGTCATTCCCGTAGAACTCGCCCGGAATATCGCTGGGTGAAGCCCGTCGAACTGAGCCGTATGGAAGGGAGAGGGAGAACACGCGCTACAGTAGGTCGGCCGCCTACTCTACGCGACAACTCTCGTCCACTGCAATGCACACCACAACAACAAAACGTCGAGTGTTTCCTTGGCCCACTCACGGCATACAGAGCGTATTATTTACACACACAGCATCAACAATATCAATCCCCGGTTGATCCTTTCTCCGCTCAACAGAGCAGCACGGGTGCGATGTCATCATCGGATGCATCCAAGGCTCTCGCCCTATACACAACCTTCGACACGTGCTCCCAAGAGTCAAATTGACTACAGCAGCAGAACAGACGCCCCCACCCCCCCCCCTGT
>FN649748.1:3759739-3784221 GCA_000310025.1 Ectocarpus siliculosus
CCCCCCCCCCCCCCCCCCCCCCCCCGTCGAGAAAGGTAGATTCGCCTCAGACTTTCCAAACACCGCTCACGGGTCACGCACAAGCACGTCTCACACATGTGAAAGGATTCACCTCGATGTAAATCATGACGAGCGACAACTACTTCTAGCAGGATGCAATGCTGCTGCGTTGTATTGCCGTCGCCGTAGCCGCTGCTTCCTGAAAGTGCCACGCTCTCTCTTTTGAATACTTCGCCCGCCACTTCACTCATTCGTCTTGTCTAGGTATGCCTGTAAAAAAACAACACGCACGGCACCAGCGTCGCGTATAGAAGCAGTCGTCAGGGTCGGTTCACGTCAGCGACAGCACGAACGTTATTGCCACCCGTCGCAGCACAGCGGACTTCACGGGCACACAACGAGGCAACAAGCCCGTTTCCAAACGCCGTTTCGAGCACACACTTCGATCCCTAAGTCGTGGGTCTATCGAGACCGCAAACAAGGCCTAGAGCAGAACACGTGGAAGGAATTACTTCGGCTGGATTCCTTCCGCCCCTCACAATATGTGCCAGCTGAAACGTGCTCTCCAACAGAAACCACTATCTTTAGGGTGGTCCAGCTGATGTGTATCATAGCTCACTTTTTCTTGTCCATGAGAGTGGCTGCGGAGGACTTATCCGCGCCGAACCCGCCCTTGGCCACTCCCTTAAAGAACGGGCCGTCAGGGAGGGGGTCCAGCGCGACTCCTACTCTCTCCCCGTTGTACTTGATCCCCTGCAAGTGCCGACGTGCGAGGGGTAGTACATACAAAAGCAGCAACATATGTGGTATAAAATAAGGCACTCAAAGTTGATTTCTATCGGCTTGCGGACCCTTCGGGTTCATTTTATTTTCGAATACCTTTTTTGGGGGTAAGTTAGCCTGTGACCACGGGAATCGATCCCGTCAAATATTAGACTACGGACACATGAAGGTACTGGGTAGAGAGAACGGAACGGTTTTCAATGTGAAGACAACAACTACAACAACAAAGGTGAGAGATGCAATTGTGGCGAGTCCTCCTGCTTCCCTGCCAAGCGCGAGGAGCAGTGGTACTTCTTTGGGAGCGTGCGCGTGTTATTGGACAAGGACGGGGCGGGTTGTGATGGAAAAAAAGTTTGAGAGTTTCTCGGGAACATCTACAATATTCATGCGTGCTCCTCACAAGCAAGCTTCGCCTCAGAGCACAAACTCTGCTGGGCATGGTGAGGAACACAGTCCTTCTCAGACGGGGCCCCGCAGACATCGGTCGTGGGGCATACCCCTGGTGGGGTAACCCCGAACCAGCTTGCTCGCTCTCCTGCCGACCGGTGTATATGCGTCAACGTGGGCGACTTTCTTGCGGTCACCAGTTCAACGTTTTTTTTTTGTTGTAGATGGAGGTAGACACGATACCAAAGCAACTATTAAATAGCATGTTTACAGCTCTCAGGCAACATCCCGCGGCTAGGCCTAAACTCCGCCTGAAACCTAACCCTAACCCACACCCACACCCCACGCACGCTTGGTTGGTGTGCATTCGGAAGGCCCAGGTCGCCGTGCCGGGCTACTTGAGCGCGCTTCGCGCGCGTCAACGTTTGCGTATATACGCCGCGCGCCCTTACCTTGCAGACGGTGATTTCGCCGTCATCCCCCTCCACCGACCCGTAGCCGGCTTCCAACACCAACTTCTTCCCCGCACCCGATCTCAGCTGCGAGTACATCTCGCTCGCGTGGTCCAGAATCAGGCGCTTTTGTCCCTGGGCGCCCTGCGCTGTCCACCCCGCCTCGGTGCACACCTGACCAATGGTGTTCCACAACGCGGGGGCGGCGGGGTCAAGAAGGGTCGGTGCTTCTCTATTGTCCTGCTTCATCAGAACAGAGCTTATGGATGTATCGAAAAAACTTACAGTAGTGGACAATCTGTTTTTGTTGTTGCTGCTGCTGTTGAAACGTTAAAATTGAAAGGGAAATAGACACAAGTGGGTATACCCACCCGTTTCTCGGACAAAAGTGGGTACTCGAAAATCCAGCGCGCGCGCACTCCATAGGCGACCCCCAAACGACTCAAAACCCCATTCTGACACCTGGGCAACACAGCCAGGGACCATACAAAGCACGGGCATCGATTTTTTCCCACTTTTCGGCACACCTTTGGCCCTAATACCGCCGACGCGCGCAAGGCCTCACCAGAGTGCCCACTTATGTCCGACATCGCGGTGGGTATACCCACCGGCGTCAACTAATTTTTTCATGTACCCACTTGTGTCTGTATTTTGACCCACTTTTGTCCAAATTGTACCCACCTTTGTCCACTTACGGACGGCGAAAATCGAGCGGAAATCGACCTCCACGTCACCGCACGGCAGAACATCGAATAGCCTCGGAACGTCTCAGAACCTCCCAACACCGTATCCATGGCATCTTTCCTATCTATGGCTGCCGATTGCGGACCGACCACGGAGGTACATGTCAGAAACATGCCAGACCCCTTCGGTACCGACCGGCACGGGGAAGATACCCGCGGCAAGCCCGGCAAGCAGCGTACTAACGGCACGCCACAAATAAATGCGTGACACACAACGGACACCACAACCAACGGGTCGCGCATACAGAACAAAAAGACGCGCAAACAGCAACAACACACACACAAAAACACCAGCCACCACGACGAGTGCACACCGACTCGTCACGGCAACAGTAGGCTTGCCGCGGGTATCTTCCCGTGCCTGGTATCTTCCCCGTGCCGGTCGGTACCGAAGGGGTCTGGCATGTTTCTGACATGTACCTCCGTGGTCGGTCCGCAATCGGCAGCCATAGATAGGAAAGATGCCATGGATACGGTGTTGGGAGGTTCTGAGACGTTCCGGGGCTATTCGATGTTCTGCCGTGCGGTGACGTGGAGGTCGATTTCCGCTCGATTTTCGCCGTCCGTAAGTGGACAAAAGTGGGTCAAAATACAGACACAAGTGGGTACATGAAAAAATTAGTTGACGCCGGTGGGTATACCCACCGCGATGTCGGACATAAGTGGGCACTCTGGTGAGGCCTTGCACGCGTCGGCGGTATTAGGGCCAAAGGTGTGCCGAAAAGTGGGGGAAAATCGATGCCCGTGCTGTGTATGGTCCCTGGCTGTGTTGCCCAGGTGTCAGAATGGGGTTTTGAGTCGTTTGGGGGTCGCCTATGGAGTGCGCGCGTGCTGGATTTTCGAGTACCCACTTTTGTCCGAGAAAGGGGTGGGTATACCCACTTGTGTCTATTTCCCAAATTGAAAAGTCCCCAATGCCCTCCTCATCAAAGGCAAGACATGAATATCCCTGGTCAAAATTTGGTCCGAAGAAAGGTACAAAACACCAAAACTAAGACAAGCACAAATGCGCAAAGTCAAACAAACCAGCAGAGCCGCACCATGCCAGAAGGAAAAATGATCTAGAATGATAAGTTTTGAAAGAGATGGTGTTGTTGCCAATCGTGATCGCAATTCTCCTTCAGAACGACAAGGACAACACATGGCAGGAGAACACCTAAAGATGCTGTAAGAAAGTCGTACCCAAGGCCCTTGGAATAAAATCACGAGGGGGGAGAAACAACGGCCGTGCTGGTGTGCTGTCGTCCCGTCAAACGCGTTTGGTACTGCATTCCCCGAACGTAGGCGGAGCGAGTTCGAGGAATCAGATCAACATTTGCGCAAACACGGGAGGGTTTTACAGAACGACGTAAGACAACCCATCGTGTAGAGAAATGTCTCTACGAGAGTTTTGCAAAGCCGCTTTCGTTCGCGTCCCGCTCGCTGGCGCACGAAGCATGACCCCCCCCCCACCACCCCTACCCTAGCAAACGCAGGGGTGATGCCCAGCTTCTGGTTCATGACCAGCTTCTGGTCCATCCTTGTCAAATGTAGCCTGGGCTGGCGAAAAGCCCGGCATATCGCACCGTCCCTGCTTTGTAGGGATGCGAGGTCTATGGTCTTCAGACTACGGAATTCTTTTAGATGAGTACACCCCCCCCCCGCTCCCCTTTCCCCAGGCATGAAAAACACAAGAGTACCCCCCCCGCCCCCCTCCCCGTGCGTCCTACTGATAAAAACGGCTCTAGAAAATCACAGGGCAAGTCAAACCATAGTTGTGAATCTGCAAATATGGCAAAATGGAACGGTACACGTTACGGGGGACGGGGGACGGTACGGGACACGGGGGACTCACGTTTCCCACGGGATACCAATCGTCGGCGTCCTTCAGCCTGGCGTATAACCTCGCAACCTTGCCCCCCTCGGCCTTGATGGCGTTGTACTCCAAGAGCATGTGTCTCGCCACCGCCTCCCCCGTGGTTAAGGTTTTCCCCTGCTGCGGAGGTTTTTTTGCCCTGCCCCCGCCGAAGCCTTGCTTCTTTCGCTTCTCGGTTTGGTGGGGCATCTCGAAGCCGCTCATGCTCAGAGGGCGCCCTCCCTGTTGTCGCTGCAGCCAAGGAGAGGGGTTCAAGATGAGGTATGTGTGCAATCGTGCAAGACATCCGGGTCGGGGTTTTGACGGGAGGAGGCGGCGGCAAGGGAATGGCATCGTTGTTATCGATGCGCAGGTCTTGCTTGAGTCGTCTGTTTTGGCACGTTTGCTCATGCACACGTCCCGTAAAACGTATCTCTTTCCCGTTGCCATCAGCATTGCTGATCGCTGATTCCGTGTGCCTCGCATGCAACACGCCACACGGTAGGCGCTTCTCAGCAAGCTGCCCAATTGACTATCTATGTACCTCGAGGTGAGAGTCGACCCCTGAGATATGCACCGTCGCAGGATCCTACTTCGATGCTACCGTAAAACGACGATTGTACAACACTTTGTACACAAGAACAGCTGCAAGGATATCTGCCGGGTTCCGCTAGAGGATACCCAGGGTCTAATCATAACATACACGAAAATCAGAGGACTTGTGATGCATAAGGAGGAGGCAGAATACTAGGAGTTGCCTGTGGTACCTACGTCGTCGTGGCAGCGTGATAGCATCATCGTTGTGTTTGTGTTCGCACAATTACTCCCGCAGGTGTTTGCATGCAGCTGACGCGAGGCTGTACCGTACCAAAGAAGTGCTGCTGTGTCATTCTACGAACCTTGTCAGCGGATATTTGTATGTAGACGGCGGCAACGATGTTGTCGTAATGTACCAACAGAGTTTGCATGCATGGTGTAATATCAAAACTCCAACGCTTCCGCACCAGATGACGGCCTACGTGTGTGCAGCTAGTGCAGCACAGGAGCAGCGCTTGGGATCATTCTTGCCGAGCAGGGACTACGGAGAGCAACAGCTACATGTACTGCTGATGCGGTGGGTAATGGATTGCAGTACACACTGCAGCCGGCAATCAGGACAATGTCAACACAGCGTAAAAGTAGCTCGTGTAAATATAGCACGCGATGGGGTATAAGCCGCACGCATCGGCGTTGCCAAGCAGCAAATGCATCATCTGCAGTGACAGAGCGGGGAAGAGAGAGAGAAAGGGAGAAATCACGTGAGTGGTCCCCGCATCATCATCATCATGTCGAACTTCACCTGATGCTGGCATCCCGTTGTTGCACCTGGAACCAGCGAAGCCCAGGGCACGCCTAATCTTCCGGCAAAAAAGGCGTCGCATGCCCCGAAGCCCAGCAGGGCAGCCACAGATACCACACGCTTCGAGAAAAGCATACTTGGAAAGATAAAGCGCCCAACGACGTGGACGAGTGCAGGTGTTGGTGTTGGTTGTACTGGTGTCGTGGTTGCGCGGTTGCGGGCGTGCGCGGGCAAGTGCACTGAGGGGCCCCGTAGTTTCGTGACGCCCCACGCCGCAACTTGTTCCCGTTCGCAACTTTTGGCGTTTCGACCACGAGGTACAGAGCAACTAGAGATTGCTCAAGAGACCAGATGACGAGACTCAATTAGATCCTTTGATGTTGTCGACACGAAAGAAAGCCACATCGAACATGAGAACTGCTGTATCAAGTGGAAATGTCGTTATACATATCGCACAGCTGAGATTCTAGTAATATTCGGACAGTGTGGGAGACGGAAGGTGAGAGCTCTAGACCTCGTCTTGGTACAAAATGTGTACAGTAGACTATTACGCTTGCTGTGCTGTATGTGTATCAAGGAATAATAAAAACACACAGAGAAAGACTACCCATTCGAGATAAACCCACAGTCGAACGGG
The DNA here is from genome assembly GCA_000310025.1 of Ectocarpus siliculosus. Lineage (NCBI taxonomy): Eukaryota > Phaeophyceae > Ectocarpales > Ectocarpaceae > Ectocarpus > Ectocarpus siliculosus. The sequence goes on from FN649748.1 coordinate 3,765,915, forward strand.
ATGTGTATGTTTCCTTCGACAAAGGGACAACCATTTATCCCGCAGCATCCCTATATGTTTCCTTCGACAAAGAGATGTCATTTATCCCACCTTATCCCTACTGACGCTGGCTGCTGAATACTCCATGCCAGGTTGTCCCCGGTCAGACTCTTTGTCCCCGGGTCAGACTCTTGTCCTCGCTGTGCACGTGCTGACACAAGAAGATCTTACCATGGGGGGGGGGGGGGGGCGCGCAGGCCCGCTGCTGATTGCGTTTGAGGTACTCACAGTAGTGGGTATTGTTAATTTCTTGCGTATATGTCAGTTCCGTTCATCGCTCACATGGAGAATGTGAGGACCGGACTTGACCCCTAATCCCTCTTACTTGACCAGTCACCTGCTTCAGTTTAACCGACGGCACAATACCCACGGAAACCAGCACCATATTGTTGTCGAGCTTCAGACTCTTCATGCACGTTCCATACGCCATTTAGAAGTTATATGTACATTAGCACCACGGCAGTAGTTGCTCCCGAATACTATTATGTTAAGGAGTGTGGCTGCTAGCTTAAATAGGGTACATCTTATTGTTGATAGGATGTGGGTCGGTCCCAGGAGGTATACCCTTCAGACACCTACCCTCTTAGGATTTGTCTATTCTGCGTACCCCCTGAGGTGAAGTTGGATCCCCACTTCACCTCAGACCCTTGCTGATCGTCTCTCAGCAATAACAAGCAACTTTCTCATCTCAACGTGATCGTGGACAAGCGTGTCAACGACAGAACCTACCTTCATCTATCTCTAGGAGCAAGCTACCGCCCACGGCTTCCGCTCCTTTAACCTTGGCGTCAGCGGCAGGCTGTTCCCAATATCTCTTCCTAGCGTCGCCGTTTTAGGTTCGAGTTGGTCTATCTTGGATTTTGTTTGTTTGTTTGTTTGTTTGTTTGTTCGTTTGTTTGTTTTTTCTTTTTGTTTTTTTTTTTTTCGTGTGGTTTGCCTCTGAACACTTGGAAAAAGAGTTCCCCAAGTTTCGTCGCTGTTCTTTGCCTCTGAACACTTGGAAAAAGAGTTCCCCAAGTTTCGTCGGTGTTCTTTGCCTCTGAACACTTGGAAAAAGAGTTCCCCAAGTTTCGTCGGTGTTGTTTGCCTCTGAACACTTAAACAACGAGTTCCCCAAGTTTCGTCGGTATGTTCGCCTCTGACCAGGCAAACACCGAGTTTCTCGTGTTTCCCTTGGTTCGCCTTTTGCCAACTCATTTTTTTGTAGCTCCACCGTGTCGCCGAAGTGTCATCTAGGCCTGTTACTTCGGGCTTCCATCCCGTGGCGTCGTCTTCTCCCGTGGACATTCGTCGTCATCCACACTTCGTTCTACTTCGTCTCCGTCATCGCTACCTGCAGGCGACGCCTTCATCATCGTCGAGCCCTTGAGTCGTTGTGTTGTTGTGTGTATCTCTGCGACTTTTCTGTGTTGTTTGAGTCTTTCTGTGTTGTGCGTTGCCAGCGAGCCAGGGCAAGTTCGTCAGATCGCTTCTCAGACGTTGATCATTCATGCTTTGCATTCTTGGTTTTCTTTAGGTCTTGCCGTGGCCGCCTCTCTATACGGTTTGAGTTCTCTGACACGCTGGAAATTGTTGTCAGTGTGTTCGCCTGTCATTCATTTCTCCTGCCCTTCTTTGACGCTTTCCTAGATTGGTTGCGTTGATATCTTCCCCTTTACGTCGCGTCCAGTATCAAAGGCCGTACTCGTTCGGAAATTTGCTTGGGTTTTGAGTTTTGTTGCCGTATTTTGGGGCTCTCTCGGGTAGTCGCCCTCATTCCTCCCATTGTCATACGCGCGGGTGCGCGTAAAAGAGTGGTGTGTGGCGTTTAGGTTTTGACTTTATTTCTCTTGCCGTCGTCTGTTGCGGATAGCGTGCTGTGCAGCACTACATATTTTTCTTGGCCTTATCCCTTCATTGGTAGGAGCGTTGTCATTGAGATGTCGATGTGTTGTCTCGTGGCCGTTCGCATCCATCTTTCGTCTCAATGATGGTGTGGGGGTTGATTCGGGATGTTTCTACAACTCACCCTCCTTTTTGGATGTTTTGTGAAGAGTCATATCTTCGATTCATGAGCATCAATCGTCAGCTAAAATCTTCGTTGTAGCTTTTAGGATTTGAGCATTGATTTGAGTATAGAATCTGCATATATGATATTCAGGGTGGGCTAGTGTTAAGGAGTATGGCTGCTAGCTTAAATAGGGTACATCTTATTGTTGATAGGATGTGGGTCGGTCCCAGGAGGTATACCCTTCAGACACCTACCCTCTTAGGATTTGTCTATTCTGCGTACCCCCTGAGGTGAAGTTGGATCCCCACTTCACCTCAGACCCTTGCTGATCGTCTCTCAGCAATAACAAGCAACTTTCTCATCTCAACGTGATCGTGGACAAGCGTGTCAACGACAGAACCTACCTCCATCTATCTCTAGGAGCAAGCTACCGCCCACGGCTTCCCCTCCTTTAAAATTAGCCCACCCGTGGAAGTCGTAGTACCAGTACGTAGCAGAATAGTATAAGTACAAGTAAGATACACTGTGGAAATCGAGACACTACTTTCCATACAAGCATTGGCACCAGTAATGCAATAAATTAGGGTCGGAGATACGTATAATATTTCATCCCCGCCAAACAATTCAAAACACCCCCTCACCCCACACCACGTGGTGATGACTACGGAGGCTTACAGAGCGGACGGCAGGGCTAGCGGGAATTAATCCCGCGGCGTATCCGGCCGCAAAAAAAAGAAAGTGCAAAATGAGGCTTACAATGTGCATAATATTCAGCACGAAAAACCCAACTCAGATTTCACGTAACACACGTGGCAGCGTGGTAACACGGCGCACACTGGAACGAGACGAAGCGGAGTACTTGCACGGTGCAGTATTACAAAGGGAATGCCATAGGTCCAAGGCGGCACCACACCTAGAGTGTAGACCATCGGGTTATAAACTTAACATCCACTACATACTCGTGTTGTAATCACCGTGACGGTATGTGGTCCGTGACGTGATTTGACATGCCTCGAAACCGAGAGCGGTGTTGCGTATGCACCTAGAGCAGGAACCACATGGAGCGTCCAACTCCGTAATTTTGCATGTATCTCACGGGAGAGACAACTGCCTTGGGGCCTTATCCAAGAATTGAACGATGTAGAAAACAGTCCGGTTTCGAAAGGACTGCTCTACACTATACACACCGAATTCCACATGAAGCTTTAACTTTGTACCAAACGTGAGCACCAACAAGTAGAAACAGCCACAGAAATGAGTCATCCAAGTGTCACGCAAACCCAGCCCGTAACCAGTGTAGCGATGAAGCACTCCGCCTGGTTTCATACAGAATGGCTCCCGCACCACCTCGTCCACGTGAAAATTCAACTTGCTTGGCGTTTCCGAATTTCTCGACCTCGAGACGCCTGGTTTGCACTACGATCTATGATTGATTGCAGTCAACAGTACACATGGGTGATTTCGTGCTGTACGAGTGTAAAACGTCTTTCGAAACATTCGCCGGCAAGGTTTTAGGTTGGTCATGCGTGTTAAACACCGACTGGTACATACACGGTTTGCATCACATGAAAACCCGGGCGGTTGTGAGACTCCTGTCTCAGTACGCCAGAAGGCAATCCAAACACAGTAGTTTGCACTCCGAAGGCGTTCCATACGGTGTTTCCGCCGCTTTTCCCGGACCAACAGCGAAGAAAATGGAGCCCAGAATGGTTAGATTTAGAGCGAGAACCAGATCGCCCAACCACACAACCATCAACTTAGTCGTAAGGCGGAAGCTGACGCAAGCCATCCAAAGCTGTAGAGTGTCGACGGTCGACACGCGACACGCGACACCCCGTTTGTTGTCTGTCGCAAATTGTTGACGCACCGAATAGTATGCATGAACCTGTCGTTCCGCCGCATAATATGGTATGCAAGCTGATTGCGACCCAAAATTCGGTCGCTGACAACGATCGCTATGGTGATCCTACAACAGAGAGCGGGAGGCGAAGCAATCGTCCAGTGTGCATCTCATTCGGCGCCAAGCAAGTAAGGAGCCATGTTCACCGAGCTGTTGTGGGCGAACTCGAGACTAGGAAGAAGAAGAAGACGAACGACCCAATTGACACTCGTTGACCATATCTGCCCTCCATACATAGCTGTTGAAATATGGGGCTGGACCACGCGGTCGGCACCGCCTTTAGTTTGCTTGTGCTACGACGAACTCGTAGCCTTCTTGGTCTTCATCAAGTCGTAAATAGCTCCACAGACAATTTAGATCAAACCTGAATAATAGCCAGAAGGCTACGTAGAGTCTAGAACAGAAGAAATCACAAGGACAACCCCACAATGCCATGTAGCGGTTGACGAAAGATACTATGTTGTAGCTGTGTCCACAATTGCGTTTTAACAGCATCGTTCCGTCATCCGGAAGTGTGTGAGCATGTGTCAGCAGCAAGAGAAACGACGTCGGACCTTGCCAGGCGGTCGCCGTCGCCGCCACCGCCGTGCACGTGGCAAGAGGCGATCCCAAATTGCACCCGCGGGCAAGCGTGTCGGAGATTCCAACCGTGTGTGGCCATAACCCACTCGTTTTCCGACATGAGTTCTCTAGCCTGCGGAAGAACGGATACGTTTGCAAACAGTCACCACGGAGGTATGGGCTTACTCGGCGACTGTGGGCGGGCCCAAAGAAGGACCGGGGTTTATAGCAGGCGCAGCAGGCGGTAGCAACGACGACGTGTGTGTGTGTGTTCCGCCGGCAATGGTTGCGATGGCGATGCCGCTGTGGCGGCAGTCGAAGGTGGTACAAGCGCAATATTCCACACTACGGCAGCTTTGCTAAACCGCCCAAGGGGCACCCATGGGCAGCCCTGAACAGCCCACTAAGTGCCCACCGCGGGCACTTCAACCTAGGACTCGCCACCGGTATATCAACCTAGAACTTCGCCACCCAGCGCCAACCTACAGCAGTAGCACGTATCGTGTGGGCTTGCGGTTAGGGTTAGGGTTAGTGTTAGGGTTATTAGCCATTATATGCCCGTTCCAGAGCAGATAAGCTATTGTTTAGGAGTACACTGGTTCCGGTTGAAGGGCACCCATTGGCCGCTGCTGCCCACGGACTGCCCACGGGCTTGCCCGTGGGCATTCCCTATGGGCGGTTTAGAATGTGTGGGAGACCCTACCAGCGACGAATACTGTTTCGGCAGCTTCTTTTGACGAGAGATGGCTCCAACGCCCCAGTCGCTCTGTTTGTGTCCTACAGAGTGATAGTGATATGTAGAGCTTTGGGAATCGGTCCAGGAGGTAGGTGTGGAATCTTAGGCAACCCAACTAAGAAGGTCAACCGGGCACACAGAGAAAGCAAAACGTCACATAGTCTACATCAGGCAGTGTCATGGACACTTTTGGATTGTTCTGTGGACTGCGACGACTGCGGTTTCGGTTCCCGGCACATGGAATCACCAAAAATCATGTTTTCCTTCTCCTGGGGGGTGTTCGTCCTGGTGCCCCTGTGCGAACCAGCTGGTGGTGCGAACGTTGCAAACATGTATAGCATTCCCAGAGTGAGCAGTGGGGTTGGACTGTGGGTGCTTGCACTACAGCAGCAGTAGACTACATGTACTTGTACACTGGCAAATTCACGAATTATCAATTTTCCACGATCCCTTGATTGGCCAAAAAACATGTATCTGCCATGAACAGGTGTTTACCTACCAAAGTATGGTCGTGTGGTCGTTTCGTTTGTGGTTGCTCGTTGCTCGTCCTGTGCCCGAAATTCGTTGCGCCGCTCCATAGGTACAATATCCCATCGTCACACAATAAAATCCGTAGTCCTGCCTCACGGGCGTGATCATCCTTGCTTGCGAGATATATCTAACGGTCTCCGTGTTTTCTGCCACGCGGGGGTGCCCGCCCTTTAGTCTACTGCTGTAGATTCCGTTTACTACTGCATGTAAATCAGAGAGCGAGGACGGCATGTTTTGAAACTGAGGTGAACACAAACAACCCTTCATGGGCGGATATCCACAGGGACGGACAGCAGTTTGTCCTTGGCTCTTGCGGCGGGCGGCAGGAGAACGTTTTCATACTTTTTAATCTACGAAATCCCTGCTGGCAGTACTCGCACACCGAGCACAGAGGTTCTGCACAGACTGCTGCACACCGCATACACGTACGCGCGGGTTGAACATCCTGTCGGGGCCAAGTGTCGGGGCCAAATCAAGAGAGGACTCATAAAACCCGCCAGGATATTTGACTCTTTCCGGTTGGTGTGCTGTACCGTGTGCACAGAAATTTCCACCCGTCCGGTACATCTCTCTCCACCTCTCTCTCTCTCTCTCTGACTCTCTCGATACACCCGAAGTCCTGTGCACACATCTTTCTGCCGGACAGCTGCTAGAATACTGCTGTAGCTCTCAGCGCCGCCTGGCCTAGCCCTTGGATTTCATACCCTGGACAAGACAAGAGGTGAGCACTATGAGAAGCCCGTTGCCTGTGACCCGGATCTTTGCAACTGCTTTGACGTATCTCTCTCGGCACGCACCTCTGGCAGGGACATGCATGGTGGTGATGAATAAATTGAATGGCTTTGCGAAAATGCTGCCGGTCCGCTTTGTTCGTGTGCCCTTTGTCATCATGTGCAGGCACACGCGAGGAGTTGACCGGTAGCGTATGCAGTGGAATCTGTCCATGAGTGCCCTCCTTCTCAACCACACCGCATACATACATGAACGCACGTACGTGCAACAGCTGAGCCGACGGTGTTGTTGGTCCCATCAACGGCACACTCGGTTGTACTCGCCAAGAGGCACAAGAGGCCCTCGTCTCCCATCTGGCTGCCCCGCCTCTGGTACATTTCATATTCTGCTCATGGAAGCAATGTCCGGCCCGCGTTTACCACTGCACGCCCTCCCTCTCGAGCTATATCAACGCTGGTGGTGAACGCGAATGTTGCCCCATTCGTATGGGCTGGCTCCGTGTATAATTGAACCACCTCCTCCATCCGCCTCGCAGCAGGGCCAAAAAAATCTTTTTCTCGGGTCACGTGTTGTTGATATGAAGGCAGATTGTAGCCACACTGCTGCTTTGGTGTGTACTGAGAAAAGTCCGCTGCTGGAGCCTGCCTGCTGACGGTGTTGGGTGTGTCTCCGTTATGATGGCAGACGGGCAGAGAAGGAGATGCCCACAGCAATGGACAGAGTCCGCTGTCTCCGCCCCCTGTGGTGGATCGCAACAATCGTTCCATATTTTGCCCTGTTGGGGTCGGTCGGTCGGTGTCTTCTACCCGCAAGAAAAAAAACTCTTCGTGTTTTGCGAACCCCAACCTAGAGTTTTGCACCATACATTTCGATACCGTCTCACCCAAGGGACGCACGCGAAAACAACCATTGTGTGTTGCCCGCACAGAACCTAGGTGTGATATTCTCGAATTGGTGAACCGGGTACTACCGGGGGCGGCGTGTTGTTGGCTCGTTGTTCTTTCTTGTGCGCGCGGGAGAAGTTTTGGCGGTTTTCTTCTTCTCACTACACACGAGCAAGCTGCTGCCTCTCAGCTGCTAAATAGCCGAATGTGGCTCCTTGATGCGGAAGTGTGGTATTTTCGTACGTTCACGGTTTTTCGCGAAAGAAAGCTGTTGATTACCCCCCGACCGTTTGACGAAAGATCCGTGTCGAGTGTATACAATACATGACGCCGGGTCCCGTAGGCTCTTGCTGCCCACCAGCTCGTGTAGGTCTTGAAGCCACGGGTATCTATGCAGCGAACGGAGCGACGTCAGTGACATCGACCCGTTGCATGGATGAAATCAACTGACTTTTTCCTTTTTGCAGGGATTTCACCCAAAACACACACGAACGTCCTTGTAATCAATTCTTTTCTACCGAAGGAGGGGCGGGGCAGAAGGGAAAATGAATCCAACGGGTTTCGTGTGTCCGTGGTTGTCTCCAATGCCTCTCTTCCACTGCACGTTGATGCCAGTGTTGTTATGTACATGGTTTGTGTTGTCTCTTCTCTCCCGATGGGGTCTTCATGCCGTCACGGGCTGTTGTGTCACTTGGAGGACAACAACAGCGGTGGGCCCATGGGAGATCGGGCTAATGTTTCTCAGAAAAGCGCCATTTTGGCCACGCACTACAAGTACTGTCTGTATCTACGTGTGTAACATTTTCTACTGCTTGATGATGACCGCAGAATTCATATCAAATTCGATATCTTCGTAGCTATGATGCATACCTCTTTGCTACGTTGCATGCATGACCGCAACAAGTTTCCCTGCGCCGGAGTCGATGCTGCGTGCCATTGCCATGTGGAGAGGCTGTTAGCAATTCGGACCGCGCAACTCGCCTTTTTGCCAACCCAAATCGAATAGACTGGTCAACGCTTACGGTCGGTGCGGCCCAGTGCGTTGATTTGATGTAACCCGCTCCGTTGTCCATGATCAGGTCGCGCGGATTCCGGCAAACGTTGTATCTATCCACGACACCCACACATCGGCACCCATGTGCTGAACGTATGTATCTGTGTACCCATGGCTGCTGTGCCTTTTGTGTTTGTGCCCTTGAACTGGCGCACGCGAGTCGTACATACCACCCATCAGAAGTATGTATACCCAGTCAAGGGGGTGAGAAAGTTGAGGCCGTCGTACTATTGTACTACTGCTGTACCAGGTACGTCATTACAGCAGTGAAGTATACTTTGCATCGAATGCAATGCGTAGTTTCTTCTGGCCCCACGTCACCACTCACCACTTTTTGTGGCCGCATACTGAAGAGGAAGTCTAGGTTCGTTAGCCCAAACACGCAGTAATACCATATGCGTATAAAGTTCGAACAGGTTGTTCCTCTGTAATTGAATGATTTCTCGTGGTCGTTCAACCGCCCGAATCATCCATTTTTCCGTTCCCAACCGTTATTTTTGGCCGTCACCGTACCGAACTTTCTTGTAACACGAGCTGCTGCCGCAAGACACGCACCGACGGACAAACTCATGCGGTAAGCTTCGTTTGGGCTCAAGTTACCTCGACCCGCGGCCGCCCTGTGCTTGACGCTGCCATCCCGTCCATATTTGGATTACTCTTTTTTCCCATCCATCCGCCTTGCACTCTCATTGAAACGTTTCGCCTCCACCGGTTTTCCACGTCAAATACATCGTCGGCAGGTTCGTGAAACGACCACAACAAGAATGTCTCCGAAGGCTTTGAGGTGCGTGACCCTGGCGGCCCTCCTAGGCCTGGCCATCCACGCCGACACGGCCACAGCAGCCACGAGATTAAACCCCAGTTCCGACAGCAGCTCCGACGACAGCAGCTCCGACAGCAACGATGCTACCGCGCCGACGCCGGTGCCGGCCATGCACGTCTCGAGCGCACCAACGTCCGCCGCCCGCGAAATGACAACACCTTCCCCGGCGGCGATGATTGCCTTCACCGCCGCGCCTACCATGCTCATGATGCCCGCTGGCAACGGCACCGCGTTCAACGGTACCGACACCCCTTCCCCGAACACGCCCATCCCCAAGCCGGAGTGCAACAGCACCCAGGCGGTGAGCATCCGCTACTCGGCAACGACAGGACGGCTCTACCTCGAGGCTGGCGTGGAAGGGGAGCGCGGCGGCTGCGTTACCGTGGAGCAGATCTGGGAGGCTCGCGGGGGGGGCACCACGGTGAGAAATGATGAGTTTGCGGTGGTGCTTGTACTGCTTGAGGGCGGTGTGCCTGCGGAAAACTGTTGAATCTCTGTCTGTCTGTCTCTTCTCGTTCTAGTCGAAGAAAACGTCGAAATTCTTCCGTACACACCTTGTCAAGTTGACAACGACTGCTATTTATTTATTTGCACTGCTGTTGGTTGTCTGTTTTGAGTGTTGACAATTTGTGTATTTTGTTTGTTTCTCCTCTCTTGTGCATCGACTGGTGGACCATTGGACAGCGTCCATCGTACCGATTTGCTCTCCTCTCGATGGCTTCCGAAACTTAAACTTGTCCATCCTCGCAACTACATGGGGTTGTGTAACGAATGCCCAAGCCAATGGGGCCTGGTTCGGGCCAAAGCCCGTGTGGATGTCGCCCCCAACATGCGCCAGATTTACCTGAATAATGATAAGGTCACCCTCGATATGACAGTACGGCTGTGCGCATGGAGCTGGCTTTGTGTATGCATACGGGCGGCAACTCGTGGTCTCTTTTCGTTCGGCTATACTTGGGGGTCAACCGGTGGTCGGAGAGTACAATTCTTCACTAGTACTGCGTGCGTGATGCTCGTGTTACTGTTCTCGCCTCCGTGGGAATATGTGTGGCCCTCCCGTAGTGTCTGTCTAGAGCGAAGCAAGTACGGAAGGAGCAACGTATCGCCCGTCCGTTGAATTCTGCTTCGTTGAACTATGTGTTTCGTTTCTCCTTCCACCGCGTTTAGCCTTGTCTTACATCCGTAGTACTGTTGAACATCAGCCATCTGATATCTTGGGGCCCTCGCCTTGTGTCCGCCACGTGCGCCTCACGTTAATCGTGAATCCCTACAGACCGGTGCTAAGGCTCCTCTTTACGCCGTCGACCCTGTATCGGGTGAGTACAGCGACGTCATCACCGGAACCTGGCTGCTCGAGGAAGACCTCTACGTTGAAGATGGCATCACCCTCAAGGTCGGCTACAGATATTATTTTTTTGCTATCATCCTGGCCGGTGTGCTTGACGTCACCTGTAGTATTTTCTCTGTCCTGCCGGTATTGGCTAGACTTAGATCTCTGTTTGTTTGTGCTGTGCATCATGCACGGCCGGTGTTTCTTTCGTGTGTATTCGTCCAATGGTTTGTCTCCTCACGTCAAGGGCGACGTTGGCAATTGTTTTTCCTCAGATTGGCGTGTACGGTGGACCGTGCTGTGTACCCTGCATGGCTAAGAGCGGATGATATGTTCCTTTGTGCTCTGAAAGATTGGCCGCACTGCCCACACTAATTTTTGGGGTGTAGGATGGCAGCATATCACCTCCCTTTTGGTCATGACGCCCTTTGGGTTAGGCGGGTGTAGGATGGCAGCATATCACCTCCCTTTTGGTCACGACGCCCTTTTCCAACTTTGTCTCTCTGTCCGACCTGTCATCCACTCGAGAGTAGACAGGGATGTTTTGATGGAAAGGAGTAGTATGTGGTCGCGTAGCCGTCGCCATGGCAAATCAAATCCTCGAGCTTGTCGCTTCCGCCAACATTTGAGGCCAAGTATGACATGATGATTGTTTACTTGAACACAACCTGCGGAGAGATTCATTCCTGTTTTGAAGAGTTTTCTGTGATAGACAAGACGTCGATATGACGATGGAGTAAGGACCAAGACCTAAACTACCTGGTTGTGGTGTGCGTGAGTACGACATTGAATGAGGAGATGTCCGACGTTAGTTTTTTTTTGGTGCATGTGACACTCAAAAATCGTTTTTCTTCCCCTTCTTCGATACTGCACCACCGCAGGTTTGGGGTAACGGGTCAGGGGGCTACGCGGACGAGCTGCGGCTTAAGAGCACCCCCCCGACCGAAGACGGAGGGAACGGAACCTACATCAACCTTCGCGCCCACGGCGGGAGCCTCGACTTCGAGCACACCAAGGTGATTTACTGCCGCCTGAATCGCAACGCGTCCGTTGCGCTACTGTACTGTGACGAAATTTCCTGTGCTATTCGGCTCCGTGTTGTCGCTCAGGTGGTTAGGCCGGTGAAGTACAGGCCCCGGGAGTGAGCGGTGTGTATACGGTTCCATGAGTTCTGTTCCGCGCTTCGCAGAAATCATTATTGCTTGACTGCCGTGGGCTTTAATTTCTCCTTTTGCTTTCGCTTGTACGGCGGTTACCAATGTTCCCGCGTCGATTTCCTTGAATCGATAGACTATTATAATTCATCCAATAACAGCAGACTGACTGAGAGGTCAAACGACTTATGTAGCGTATCGATCGTCTTGCTCTCGCTACCGTACGTAAGCCAGTACCGTACGTAAGCCGGCACTGCTGCTTTGCCTACCGCTAATGTCGCCTGAATCCGCCCCCCGCAGGTTTTCGGGTGGGACACTACCAACAACTCGTACGACATGGATGAAACTGACGGACGCAGCTACATCAGCGCCGTCTCCGAGATCGTGTTGGACCCTACCCAGACCTGCGAGGGAAACGCCAAGAACACCATGGGCGAGGCGCGCATGGTGAGTGCTACTGTACCGTTCTGTTTGGAAATATAGGGAACATTAGTATACCGTATATGACACTAGAAAACACACCCCGGTGATAACATTTTGGAGTTTGTAAATATTATCACCGGGTGTGTTATCTTGTTAGTGCAGCTCGCAGGGGCCCCTAAGGGTGTGTGATAAAACAGGGTGTGTGATAGCGCGTCCGAACACCCACAGCGTGTGTTTGGGGTGTGATAAATAAGGGTGTGTGATAGCACGTCCGAACAGCCACAGCGTGTGCTTTGGGGTGTGATAAATGAGGGGGTGTGATAGCCATGCCTGCACGTACACGTGTAGTGTAGGGACCTACCTATAGGGGCGTGGAAAAACAAAGGGGCTCAACCGAGGTGACGAAACTCCTGAGCACATGACCTCGGCGATAGCTCAACCCTCTGCCTGCACGTTCATGTTGTTGGGGGTCTCCATGCGGGGTGTTTCCCCTCACACAGCTGACGTGGTTGTGTGTGTGATTGCCCAGGGCAGATGCTGTCACCCCGGTGATAAAGAAGGAGGGGTCCCGTGACTATATGCGGCGTAACTAAAAATATCACTGGGGTGTGTTATCTCATGTACCCCTGGTGATAAATCGATGGTTTGTCAGAAGCGCCCAAAACTATCACTGGGGTGTCGTATTCTGTGGGGGGTGTGCTTTCTTATGTAGGTGTGTTATCTTGTGTCATATACGGTATTCATTTCACCCTTGTATGCGAATGGTCGCTGTGTGCTGAAACAGAGAAAGGTGGTGTGTAGCAAGCAGGCCATGTGCGGCCGGTGGTAGTCGTGTGCAAGCACGACCTCCTACCGTAAAGAAAGAAACGTCGAACTCGGGGCAGAGGCTATTTTGTTTCTTTTTGTTTCGTGGTCGCCGCCGTCGAGCCAAGCTTATTATATTGACTTCAGTGTAGTATCCATCGCTGAGCTATCATCCTGGTTCTTCTTAGTCCTGTTTTCTCAACTTTCGGAAAATTCAAGCCTCTGTGTCTCAACGGAACTTTTCTCTCATTGCGACCCCGTTCGTACTACTCTGGTTGCAAAGTTGAGTATTCCCCCAACATGGTTTTCCGCCCTACCAAGATGGAACTGCTAAAAAGCGCTCCCAATGTCGATTTTGACGATATTTTCTCTCTCCCCTCCCCCCCCCCTCCTGTTCTGGCTTGCTTTTTCCAGGACATCGTTAACTCTGAGATGGGCTACATGGGCTTCCACGACAGCGAGAGCTACGGACTCACTTGGAAGGTCGGACTTTTTTCTTTTTCCCGTGCGTCGCCCTAGTTGGCTTGTTAATGAGATATGGTGACTTTGCATGCCGGTGGCATGACGCTGACGCGATTGATGTAGCATGACACTGACGCGATTGATAAGTAAACATCAACAACATGTTCTTTCTTTCTTTTCTTCTATTGTTTGTTGCAGGTGCGAGGGTTCTGCAAGGACAAGTCCAACCCGGAGGTCTTCGACCAGGTGAACGTGTACGGCAATATCTACGACTCCGAGCTGCACCACATGAACTTCGCCGTATACACGTACGGGCACCAGCAGGGCGACTGGCGCCGCAACACCGTACACTCCAACTCCGGCTATGGTGAGGAAAGAAGGATGGAACGGACCCGCGATCGATCGATCGCTTTGTGCGTGCTTCTGCGAGCAGCGCGCTGGTGCATTGGTTGATGGTTATGTGCTTGACGTCCGGCTAAGCCGCGATTGGTTAAATTTACTGAGCTTGCTAAGGTAGGTTGATGTCGTTGTTCTTGTTGGTTTTCGAGCACAAGAACTTGGGTCCTCCCAGATCGTATTATCGCACGAGCAAACTCGTTGGCAGGTCGTGCATCGTATTTGTCGTATCTGTGGCTGCTGTTGTCTAAGATAAACTTGGGGGGAGTGTACGTCTGCCGACCAACCCGTTTAAGAGATCAAATGCTTCGGCTAAGGTTCATTTGTGCGGCACTGTTGGTGGTTCGGGTTGTTCGCCGTCGTTGGGTATGGGTGTCCTGAGAGCAATATGACCAGTGACAGTCATTAACCCCACGTGTATGTGATGAGTGAGCGATGGTGTGTCGACTGTGGATTGTGGATTTTTTTCTGACCCTACTTGCCACACATCCGTTCGTGATGTGTTCTGTGTCGGTGCGACTGCGCAGGGTACGACCCCCACGACGACTCCGACTTCTTGACGATCCACGACAACGTCGTGTACGACAACAACTGGCACGGCATCATCGCCTCCAAGCGGTGCAACAACGTGTCCATCCAGGTCCGGTGCCGCGTGAAAAAACGCCTGCTCACATTTTTGGTTCTTTTTCGACGCAACAGTCCCGGGCCGCGTCAATCATGGCTGTTTAATTTTGTGTTCCTCTTCCATTTCACGGCAGTGCTGTACCGCGTCAATGCCTTACTACACGAAAGAGCGTTATTCCCTTTCGATTGTTGACGGATTCGTGCAAGGTGAACGGCCCCCTTCTTTCATGTTTGTGTCCTCGATGCGACCATGCCGTAGACTAACACGCTTCCGATCCGAAATCGCCGGACTTGCTTGCGTGACGCGTGTTCGCCTGCAGGGCAACATCGTGTACGGCGGAAACGACACCTCAGCGGGGATCTTCCTTCACCGCAGCAGCGACTACGCCGTCGTCAAGGGTAAGCGTCGAACATCCTGCCGCTGTGCTGGCTGAATAACAAGTGTTTTTGCATCCTGCAGTACTGCTGTAGGGCCTTGACCTTGGTGTCGGGTGTTTCTATGTTGAGGAGGCCTTGCGCTTTTCTTGTGGCGATGCCGGCTTCGCCATTTGCCGGTTCTCGTGCTGTGGTGAGCACGGAGCGGGTGGAGGCAGAACTGCTGTTGCGACGAAATTGCGACTGTCACGAGCGAGCGCACCTCGCGAAAGCCTAAATTTCGCCTCCCTTCATTCTATTATTAATATTTTTTTCTGTTTTCGCGGGTTAGATTTCCGTCAATGGCTGTGGCCTAGAGGCGTCAATTCATAGTGTATCTAGTGCGCGATCGGATGCGGGCGTTTTTGGCAGAAGATTGTCGAATTGAACCTCCTGCCCGTGGTTCTAATTGCTAGCACTTCGACGACTCCACCTCTCGCCCAGACAACCACTGCTACGGCAACGGCGACGCTGGCATGGCCATGCTGGAGTCCTCCAACGCCGAGATCTCCGGCAACATCTTCGAGGGGAACAAGTACGGCATCCGCATGTCCGTGGGCTGCCGCGACAACTTCGTTTCCAACAACACCATGACCAACACCTCGCAGTGAGTCAATCGGTTGAGTCATAAGGGTGCCATTGTAGAAGGCATACCACGTACAATGACCTGGCCATTCGAGACAATGCCACAGTCGAAGGAGGCGCGTTGAAAGTCGTTGCGGCGAGTGGGGAGGAAACCTGTCTTTTCGGTCTTTGCGCCACGGGGTGGTACAGCAGTATCTCGGCAACCCACGTGTGTTTGTCGCGTGCAGGTTGGGTTGGCTGTACGGGTGGTCGTGGATTTTTCTACTTGCTCGACATGGCACGCTCTCTCTTCGAGTCAAAGGCACTCTAGGCCCTCTGCCAAGAGTTCGTTGACCATCAGCTGCACGTTTGAATATATTTCGGAGATTAGGGTTCAATTCCTTGCCGCGAAGATATGACGCCGTCCATCCATCCCTCCTTCCCTCCGTAATGGCTGCATTTTTTTTACGTTTTTGTTGTTGTTGTTGTTGCGGCATACATTATTCGTCCAGGTACGCCATTTACACGTACCAAGGCTCGGACCCCGCCGAGGTGCAGCCCACGGGCCGTTCCCAGGACAACATCTTCGACTCCAACACCGTCGTCGGCGGCCCGCAAGCCATCAAGCTGAAGGAGTCTGACGGCACCAGGATCACCAACAACGTCTTCTACGAGCCCGGGCTCGTGGAGTTTTCCAACACCACCGAGAACGTTGTGACGGGCAACGTCGGCCTCGAGGACGCCACGGAGGTTGAGCTGGTCGAGCCCGCCTGCTTCGCGGAGACTGACGAGGCCTCCCTTGCCGAATACTCCTGCTAACGCTAACGCTGTAACGCTAACGTGTTATGCGAGTAGATTACACCTCCTGATGGTTGAAGTAGACGTCTGTCTTAGAAATAAGAACCACGCGGCGGCGTGTGGTGTAGGTGAAAGCTGTTTTTGTTTCGAGATGAACATCCTTGTGCCGGTTGCTTGCTGCCAGCGGAAAGTCTTTCGGCGGCACGCGCACGCGGTCCCTGGTTTTCTCGAGCGAGGCACAGTGTTATAATGGATTCTTGGTTGCCTAGTAAACTGAGACCGTGCGTGCTTACCGGGGGCAGTCTCACGCTTGCGGCAGCAGCAGCAGGAGGGTAGACAGCGTACGAAAGAGAGAAGGGAGTTACGCAAAGATGTCGCGGGCCGTTCTCCACAGCCGAGCAGAACGCCCCGCGTGCAGGACTCCCCAGGTGCTTGATCGCCTTGCTCTGGCGCGACGTCATCTGTGCATTTTTTGCCCGATTCTTGCAAAGATTGGCGGGCTTTGATAAGTTCGTCACTGGAGATTCAGTCACAGGTATGTGTCCTTGGGCAACGCTCGTGTGCGATGACAGTGTGCGTGAATCCATGGTGACTCGAGTCGGGGGTGCTTTGCGAAGACGTGTTTAAGTAGTAATTGTTTGTCTCAAGGAGCGTTGGAAGCTCGAGCGGGATGCGGAAAGGGGAGACGCCGATGGCTCGACGTGTCTGTGGCGGTACCCCCCTAACCACCGGGTTTGAGGTTTTGGCGCGGAGCCCCCAACGTGCTTCGGAGAGACTTAGTTGTAATCTTTGGCATGGTGGCGCCGATGGTTCACTCATATCCTTGTGACACGGGAGGACACAGTTAAAAGAAAGCTCTGTTGTTTTCGCGTACCCGTTGGCTTCGCCCCCAATAGTTGGGAGTTTTCCTCGTCCGGCGTGTTCCGAGAGGTGTCGATCGGGTATCGCATGATGGAGTAGGGTTGTGCTTGCTTGCGGCGGACATCGCCGCCTAGAGTTTGCTGGCACGGGCCCATATTTGTGTGTAGAGTACACTGATCGTGCTTGATCAAAAGCAAAAGAGGAAAGGCGTTTTGAGTTTTCTCGGCGTTTTGAGTTTTCTGCGTTGGGTGCGAGCGGATAATCAAGGCGATAATAGGCAGAACACCACCACGCCCTACTAGATGATACAGGCGTATTTTGACCTGCTTGCGTCGTTCCCTTGACGAACGTACTTTTTTTTCATACCATGAGTGTACCATGGACGTACGGTTCAGGTAGTTGAGTAGATAGTGGGAGATGACCCACCACTGTGGTGTTTGATACAGGCCGCGAGGCAACTGGATCTATGTAGTAGCAGGGTCGAAATCCTTTCTTGTGTTCTTTGCGCACGGACGGCAGCGAGCTAGGTGAAGTCTTTGTTTGGGCGTCGTGTAGGACATGCCGGGGAGTGCGATATTTCTGTACTCTACCTTTCTGTTGTATTTGCGCGCTTGAGCAGACAGGTGTGGCGATTCCATGGCGTTGAGCAGGAAAAAGCTGTTGCGCGGTGTTGGCTGACTTGCTTTCATCCACTGTAATTTTGTAGGCTTTGGATTGCTTGCTTTGCTTGAAAGGCCGCCGGCACTTTTGGGCCGCGTTTTGGGTTGGGCCAGGGGAGAGCAAGCAACTCGCCGAAACCTTCCCTGTGCTCATATGCTTCTCCCGAAGTGTAGTTCTGTGTGACGTGACGGTTGGGTATTAAATAGTCCCCTGTATGGTTGCAGCCAGAGGTGGTTTTGTTCCACTTCATCACGATGTCTACACACGAGTTCGGAAAACACGATTGATGACGTATGTGCTTGGGTTTGAGGCTTCAGGCGTGGGGTGCATTTTGTTGTAAATGTGTCCGTTTTTTCTCTGTGTAGGGTCGTTCGGCCCCCTTCATGTGACATACTTTGATATTGACAATATCGCTACAGTACTGGGCCCTCTATAGTGCAGGGGTGTGTCCAGAAATTCTACCTGCACTATAGCGGGCACCTGCACTAATCAGAATAGTGCGTCAATAGTGCAGGTTCGATGCTTGATTTCATGGTGTGGCGCTCAAAATTTGCGGGGCTAACAGAG
>FN649748.1:3784275-3832831 GCA_000310025.1 Ectocarpus siliculosus
CCCCCGCCCTCACGACGTCGCGAAAAATTATCTCATGTCTGCCTGGCGCATCCATCAACTTGAGAATCTCAACCTTCGTGTCGTTGTCCGGCCGCGCACGAGAACCAGAACCCTTCTTACTCCCCCCCTTCGTTTTTTTGTCTTTTTATGGTCCCGCCGTCCCGCCCCAGCACCCTCAGCTGGTGTCGCTTTGCGCTTGCCAGCCTTGGCGACGCACTTGCTGCAGATGCGGTGCTTTTCGCTGTCGTCAAACATGCTGCTCAATTGCCGTGGAGCCGCCCGCCACACGCTCCCTTGCAGACGTGGTCATGAAGGGCTTGCGGCGTTCTGTCTCGTTGATGGCACAGCTCACCGTCCGTACAAGGCATGGTGCGCCTCTGCGTAGAGCTCTTCGGGTCGGCAGCAGCACGTGTACTCTGGTTTCTGTGTCGGGTCTGTCCGCTGTCTTGTCCGTGTTTTTGTTATAAGCATCGACCTCGCTAACGGCTGATAAATGAAAAGACGTCAGTCTTGGTGCGATTGAAAACATAAAACACTCCTTAAGGATTTTTGGAAGGCCGTTTCGATCATCGTGTTGTTTACGGTTTGATGTGTTTACATCAGTCAGAACTTGTTCGACCCCCATCTTTCGTCCCCCACCTTCCTCCCTTTCGTGTGTATCAATGTTTCGTGGGTTTCGGCCATAAACAAACTCCAAAACCTTCGTGAGTTCGTTCCGAAAGGCGAAAACTGTAGCTCGCTGCGCAGTGAGTCACATCTGCTCTTAACGCATACTTAGTAGTTTGACCGAGTGTATCCCTGGCGGGGGAAAGGAGATGAAGGGGGGGGGCGTACTCTTATGTTTTTTGCATGCCTTAGCGGTTAGACCATTGACCACGCGTCCTCAAGAGGACGGAGCATTGTTCCCACAGGATCGATCACCGATGGCCAATCGTTCCTTTCTACTTCTTTGCCAAAGGTGGCTCAAAAGTGTCTTCCCTAGTCTGTCTATCTTAACGATATCCCTTCCCGCCTTTTCAAACCACTTCCTACTCCCCAGTACAGCTACCGTCCTCTCCTCTCTATTCCATGCCTCAAACATCTCCCTGTACGTCCCTTGTATTTTTCCCAGCTCAGTCATGTACACTTCCCTCTCCTCTTCGTACCACGGACATTCCGCGACTACATGAACACGGTCTTCGCATTCGAAGCCGCAATCACATTTATTTGAACTTGTCGTCTTCGTCGTCTACCGTCCTATGTCTTCGTCAACGTTCTCGAAGGCCTGAATTTGACCTTAAGCTTTGTCCCTGCATCCATTGGTCCATGTAGGTATAATCCTTGAACCCTATTCCTTCTTTCAACATTCCGTACACTTGTAGACCCTCCTTATCCTTGGTTTCTTTCCTTAGATTATGTTCTTCTCTCTCGGCACAAGCAACATATATCTTCTCCTTGAACCCCTGCAGACCCTCCGTTTCCAGCGTTTCATCTTCGTCGATGTCTAACCCCTTCCATACGTCCTCTACAATCTTGACCCATTCCGTGGGTTGTCTACATACCCCTCTTGTTTGCCCACTTCGCCTCCCATACTATTCTCGGGGGGGGGCATAAATGGGTGCGTGAACAAGAGGCCTACAGGGTTAGAAATGTGCAGTGACTGTTACTGAACAGTACCGGGAAAGGGCCCCTCCTGTAGAATCAGGGCTGTGCATGCAACGGGTGTAACATGAAATACCACGCGCTGTCCTCCGTTCCCATCGCTGTCCTTAGATCGCACCGAAACGGACCAGTAGGGACACAAGATTACACGCCATCACCTACCAAAGGGCTGGAATTCACCGTGGGACCGACATCAAAACAAAGTTGAGTTGCACGCCTCATCGCCCTTTGAAAGTGTAGATCGAATCACCGTGTGTTTGATATTGCGTCCCCTAACCTGAAAAATAAAAAACACCGACACAAACCTGAAAAAAAAAAATTGCCCAAAACAAAAACAAGCAACACCCCAAACCCATTATTATGTGATATGTCGTAGTTATTGTACTGGAAAAGTGGTCTTCGAGCCGTGACCGGTAGATACTACTACTCCTATTTAACTTGGAGTCCAACAACCGCTACCATTTATTTATTGCGTCCCCAGAACCACAAATAAATTAGAAAATACCCAAAACAAAACAAAACATAACAAAACACACCCTATTTATTTGATGATGGTGCATGGTGGGTGCCTCTCTGTGGGTTGACCTTGTGACATACTTTCTCTGCAAAAAAGCTGAGTCATGTCAAATATAGACAGGTGACAGAACGTCATGCATCGCAACCAGGGTCGTTGCTTGAATTTCCCGGCGTGTGTGTGGGCGCACTTTGAAAACTAGCGGTCCCTACAAAGCCCCATCTCTTGTTGCATCCAAACCGCTAGATAGACTGTTCTAGGTTAGCACCGAATACGTAAACAACTATAGGATTGCCATATATAATTAACAGATTGTGTGCCCAGGGCCCGATAGACAAACGGCAGTTCTGGACAGTGTTTCGTTGGAACACACGGCAGCGGTTACCCTGTTTCCTTTCCTCCTGAGTGCCGATCAAGGAAGTACTCGCACGACAATCTGCGTCCAGCATGTCCAGCACAATCATGTACACGGAACCCACACGCACTTCAAAGCTCCTTGTTCATCGTCCCCCGGGAGGTGGACACATGAGTTTCCTGGGAGCACCTAAATAGGAAGGAGGGAGTGGACACCGGGTACAGTTCACAGGCTTTCAAGATACTGCAGCAGGAGCAGCACAACGGTCCAGCAATATTCGGAAGAGGTGCGATAGACGCAGGTGAAGATATATTTGACAACTTTTCCCCTAAAGTTTCTGTTGGGGTGGGATATGGGGGATTATGGCGTGCGGGAAGCTTGCCTCGACAAACCCTAACAAATCGACGGGAAAAAAAAAAGAAGACCTGTTTCTGCGGCGAGACTAACCCTTCTTGATAGCAGAGGGCAGATGTCCCCTGTCTATTGACGGGCGCTCCATCCTTCAACGCGCCGGACTCAAACCTCTTGCACTTCCTCGTCCCCTTGTTGTTTCCTTGCCGTCCCTCCCCCACACGGCCCACGAAACGTAACGCAGATGGGTGTCCAATCCGAACGACGGCTGCCACCACCCCGCCAGCAAGCTGAGCTCTTCCACAGCACGGTCCACAGGGTACAACAGAGGGGAAACGAGAGGAAGAGCGCCGATGTGCACGCGACCGTCGTCAGGCCTTGTGCGGGACCCTGCCAGGATACACTAAAATCGGGAATGTTCGCGAGGGTTACGCGAGTAACATATGTCGTGTGACCTCCATGGAGTAGAAGACCACATCATCGATGGGACGCCGATTCCTAGTTGTGATCGATCTGGTGGCAGGTAATGTCAAATCCGTCTGCAGGTAGTTTATAGCGTCTTGTCCCACTCTCTCTGTCACTTCATCACACGGTTCGCTCCGTGCGGTGTAGCATATTGAGAATAAGTCGGGCGGCTTGCGGCCTGCAGAGCGTTCGATATCACGTACGTTCGATTGAGCGACGATCGTTCGTGGCCGTGGGTGCTGTTTTGGCTATTGTGTTTGCTGTTGTTTGTGTGTATGTTGGTGTTGCTGTTCCTATGAGTGTGCGTGTGCCCACGTGGAAATCCATCTATACGTCTGGTGGGAAAGCGAGTAGCAGTCTTGATGGTTTGATTTGGCAGACGAGCATGCAAGAAATGTGGAGTGGGGGCCGGGCTCGTTCCGAGTTCGAGTACAAGACCACTCGATCGATGGACACGAGTCCTGGTAGCAGTCGATCTGGTGGCAGGTAATGTCAAATCTGTCTGCAGGTAGTTTATTGAGAGCCAGTGCCCCCTCTCGATGAGACACCATCACGCGATTCGCTCCGTCCGGTGAGAGAATATTGGGAAGGCGATTGGTGCCTTGCGGCCTGCAGAGCGTTCGATATCACGTACATTCGATTGAGCGACGATCGTTCGTGGCCGTGGGTGCTGTTTTGGCTATTGTTGTTTTTGTTGTTTGTGTGTATGTTGGTGTTGCTGTTCCTATGAGTGTGTGCGCACCCATGTTGAAATCCATGTATATATCTGGGGGGAAAGCGGGTAGGAATCTTGACGGTTTGATTTAGCCGATGAGCGTTCATAAAGCGTGGAGTGGGGGCTAGATTCGTTCCGTGTTCGAGTGCAAGACCACGCACACGGTGGGCACAGAATTCGGCGAAGTGCCCATTCGGTGGCAGGTATGGCAAAATCCGCCAGCAGGTAGTTTATGGAGCCCTGTCATGCTCTCTCTCACTGCATCTCGCGATTCGCTCCGTCCGATGTGGCATATGGAGAACAAGTGGGGCGGCTTGGGCCTGTTAAGCGTTCGATATCACGTACGTTCGGGCGAGCGACGATCGTTCGTGACCGTGGGTGTTGTTTTGGTTATTGTTATTTGTGTTGACGTTAGTGTTGCTGGTCCTGTTAGCGTGTGCGCGCCCACGTTGAAATCCTCGTTGAAATCTAGGTGGAAAGCGGGTAGGTATCCGGTCAGTCTTTTGTAGCTCAGCCGACGAGCGTTCATGAAGTGTGGAATTGGGGGCATGTTCGCCCCGTGTTTCTGCTGACGGTACACCAATGTACCCGAATGGGAGGCAATACCGGTAGTGTTGGTTCGATCGGTGGTGTTGAACATGCCAAATGTGAGCCGTCGCAGACAACGAGGCGCTGAGGTATCGGCGAATGTCTCTACTAGTACGAAAAAGCTCGAAATTCGATGCTTACAGCGCTTCCGAAATCAATACGGTTGTGGCGCTTGAGTAACTAGGCTTCCGTCACGAACTCTCCGTCCATAATCGGTGGCCAAAGTCTAGGCAAGCGCAATGCATTGGATGAGCTCTCTGGAAGGGTTCGCATCGCGAAGCATCGATGATAGCAGCCTGTTAGAGAACCGCGCTCTCCCGCAGCGTATAGGCACGTTCGACGACAAGCCGAACATACATCCAACACCACGAGCTGTCGTTCCAGTGTCGACACGAAGACCTTCCCTCCATGGAACGCCTGGTCAGTGTTGCTCTCAGTGTGATTCAAGCCAGACCCGGTGAGACTGGTGGCCGGCCATAAGAATCGAGTTCCGGTGGTGGAGTAATAGCCGAAAAACACCGGAAGTTAAGGGGGTGAGGTGCATGTTCGGGTGTCCTGCGGAATTCGATCTTGAGTAAATTGGCAGTGCTTTCTTGCCGCCCCTAAGAAGTCGAGTGGGCATGATGGAACGACGGCAGTAGATGCGGGGGGAGGGAAAGGAATCCCACAATATGTTCCAAGTTCGACACTGGAATCCAACTGTTTTGCGGGCATAGACTATGTGAGCAGCCTCTCTTGTGTTTGTCCACAACACCTGGACTATGGGAAAACAAATCGTGCGAGAGGCATTCATTGACCAAGGCCGATGCGAACTGGACACGTTGTTGATCAAGCACTACCATCGCGTTGACTTTTCAAGGGGTACCAACATCGACTACGCTGGTACACTTCATGGCCTAACTCTCGGCGTCATCTCACTTTCGGCGCATTTTCGACGAGCTGATCAAATCTATCACGTAGCCGGGGTCGATTCAGATTTTGTCATTCAAGGGCATCTTCAACCAGCCGGGCGGGCATGTGGCCACCCGATCTGCGTTAGCTGGGCTTGGTTTTGATGTTCAGCCATCCGATTGACGATGCTACGTGGAACAAAACGATGCAGGGTACTACTGTTGGGGAAATTTTCGATCACCCGATTGAACAAGTCAAGTGGCCGCCACTCGCAAAGTTTAAGCTCGACGAGGACTTCGACCAGCCAACCGAACAAGTTTCTTGGTCGGAGTCGTTAAGGGACTTGACCATGGGCGAACACTTGACCATAATATCTCCAAACGTGAGTGAGCCTAGCTCGCTAGGCCACCTGACGTTTGAACATAATATGGTCAAATGCTCGCCCAAGACTAATTTCTGTAGCTACTCTGGCCTGAAACTTGTTCGATCGGCTGGACGACGTCCCCATAGAGCCCGATCTCCAAAAGTGGCGGTCGAATGCCACGTTCAATCGGTTGATTGAGGCATGGTCCAAGACTTATTCGCCGCACGATTTACTTAGCGCACGTGACGCGCGCTTTTGAAGTACAAGCGAGCTAGAGGCCAACTGACGTTTGGAGGTATTGAGGTCAAATTCTCGCCCCAAAAACAATTTCCGTAGCGACTCTGGCCATGGAACTTGTGCGGTCGGCTGGGCGAAGTCGAGCTCGATCTCCAAAGCGTGACGACGCTCAATCGATTAATTGAAACATGGTCCAAGAGTTGTGCGCTGCAAGGATTTTTTCAGCCCACGTGACATCTTCAATCGGCTGGCTCAAGACACCCTCTAAAGAGCCATCTTAGTCGATGCCGAACACGCTATCAATGACTTCAAGTCTGTCGTGATAGTATTCTGTGTGACCTACAGTACCCGTTGTTTCTGCTGGTCACCGAGCACCGCTCGTGCAGCAACGATATCTTCCCTGTGGGTAATAGGCTCAGTAAGGCAGTTGGGGTGGCCATATTACTATGGTACTGTGTGTCACGGGAAGATTGGTAGAGGAAAGTCCGTTCCTAAACATCTCATTCCAAATAGGCGACTGGTCGGATGTATACTACAGAGCATTTGGTCGTTTTCGGAGAGACGTCCATGGACGCCCGAAAGAAAACGACTGTCGACGAACTTACCCTCCAATACATTACCTTCCGCAATACCACCTTGCTTCTTATGTATAGACGCTTGTCTTTGTTTCCCCCCGAATAGTTGCTTTCCTGTATCCGTCCATGCCCATGTGTGGAGTGGAGAGTAGAGTGATCTCAAGCGAAAGAGAGCGGAAAAAAAAAAGAAAATGGAAGATGGAACCGCCGCGAGAACCGGTTCAGGGTGCAGACCGGAGGCGGTTATTCAATTGCGCCGCACTCTCGGTTTGTGCGGAGCGGGTGCTGTGCAGTGTTTGGTTTGTGTGCTTGCTGGCTGCATGCGGTACCGCATGTCTCGCCCTATCAACGCCGATGCCGGCCTATATATCCCTCGGATGATCCCCTGGCGAGACTGGGATGAGTGGTGCAGGGCGGACTTTCTTATGGACTACCTATGGAGGCGTGACTGGAGCCCGCAGGCTGAGCACCTCGGATTTGTTTTTTTGTTTGGGGTGTTTTCGACCAGCTCATTTGCAGGTGAGCAAAATATTGTTTGGCGTCCTATGAGATACAGAGTGCATCGGGTGCAGTTGCGGAGGGGTTGTTGCGCGTGTACGGGGTACGGGTACTATCCGAGGTGTGCACCACCGTAACCTCCGGTGTGAACAGTGTTGCTGCACGCACCTTCCTGGCACAACCTTGGCTACTGGGCCTTGGCTACTGGACCTCCATTCTCTGGCCCACCAGTACAACAAGAAAATCCTGTGTGGGCTTGCTGCTTCGGTACCTGGCTGGTGCGCCAATTATACATAAACAAAACGCAAAAAATGACGTAAAAAATAAATGGGATGGTAAACACACTCTGCTGTTGTAGTCGACAGTGTCATTCAGAGGGAGTGTGCTTGGGTTAAGTGCTTCAAGGTTTGCCCAGCGTGTGGTTGTGCTAGGCAAGGGAGTTGCCTGGTTTGGTCGTTCAAAGTCGCAAGCTGCATCGTTTCCCCACGGACTGCATGAGGCTACCATTAGAGGTGGGTGTTTTTCGTTCATGACCGATGCGTGGTCTTTCGGGCGGGAGTACGCCATGCATTATTGTGCGCTTGTGGTATGCGTGCCCTGCGTTTGCGGCGTAGAAACGGGTTCCCGAACTGATCGTGGATAGCAGCGAATTCAGTTAAAAGAGGCCGGGGTCGATCGTGTCCCGGTTAGTTTTCTTTCTCGTTTGGGCATAAAAACAAGTCGTGTCTTGGAAGACTTTTCTGGTTGCTTTTGTTTACTTTTTCATTTCTAGAAAGGTTTCCCCCGTTATCGGGTAAATTATTGGCTTGTGACCACGGAAAGCGTCCGCGTCAGTTGGACCACAGGAAGGACATCAAAAGGTACTGAGGGGAGAGCGAAACGGTTATATAATGATACTTAATGACAACAACACCCGAGCTTTTGTGCAATGCGTCAGTGTAATCCCTCATGCCCTCTCCTGCACGCAGTCTGTACAGCTGTACAATACTTGTCGTCCAGACCCCGCGATTGTGCCGACGATTCGATCCCTCTACTCTCTGTCCTCCTTACTCCCGTAAAATACGGTTGTTGCGAATTGTGTTGACACATCGCGCCCTGTACGCTTAAAATATCTCATCGGTAAGTAGGGCAACTTAAGTAAACATGTCTCCAGGACCAAAGCCTCTGTTCGATTCCAGGCACGAGGCTGTTATCCACAGGAAACACCTTTCTGGCTTCCGATCAACCTCGACATCTGGCGGGCCTTTTCCGCCCTACCCCAAATACAAGGCCACCAGGGATAGCGACGCCTTGCTGCCGCGCAGCCTCTCCCCCGGCCACGCCGGCCGCTCAAGCAACAAAAAAACGCGGACGTCTTCCGCGGCATCCGGCGGCGGGTCTTCATCGAAGATAAATGACGGGAATTCCAGCTCGAAGCCTCCGTGCGCCCCGCGCGGAAGGGGCTCATCAGCGGCATCGAACCCCGGTACCGCGGCCATGGAGGTTGCAGCGCACGAGATCGCCTTGTCCGCGACGCCGACCGCCCTGTCTTGGGCGGTGGTTGCCCTGCTCGCGGACGGCGGGGGTAGGGTAAGGGGCGGGGATTTCGTCGGTGGAGTTGGTGGGAGGGAGCAAGGGCACCTCCTTCCTCGCTCAAGGGACAAGTACCCGACTCCGGTGAGAGAGTTGGGGGTTGGGTGGGATAGAACAACCTCGGGGAGAGGTTTCGAACACGGAATGTGAAGTTGGCGAGCTTGGTTGTGATGTGACGATGTCCTTAAGTGGTGCTCAAACTGGTATTGCGAATGTATTGGTAGATAACAACGCAACCAAGGGTGTCTTCCTTTCGCGTCGTTGCGAGTACGCGTGCTCCTGTCCGTTTCAAGAGTTGCCCCTCATCGTGTCCAAGCTTTGTTAGCGGGGAACCGAGATTTCACTGTTTTTGCTCGAGGTTCTACTTACCCATGTCTCCCGCTTTCTTGCTTCGTCGCATGATACAGAAGCCGCGCGCCGCCAGACCCGGCCGTCGTCTTCGGTATCCTCTACCTCTGTTTCTCCGCGGTCGTTGTTCCCGCTCCTCTGTTATTTTCTTACCCCCTGACCTGCTTCCGCATCGCTGCATATGTACTCCCTCGGCTATTCAGGGCACCCCAGGAGTGGACAGCCGACAAGTCAGCCGCCGTCTTTCCGCGAGGTGCAGTACATTGCGAAAGTGGCGCAGATTCAGCATAGTCGGGTCCTAGAGGGTTCGTGTGAACTCAGCGTTCTGAGGATGAATTTGGCAGGGCCCCTGGTGGCACATGCCTACTTTCTGATATACATTCGAGTGGTGTGCACCCTTGCGACCCATGGTCCACCAACGGGCATACATCTATGCCCGGCGGTATGAACCTCGTTTATTCACACGCTCTCACGGGGGGCGACGAGGGTGTTTGAGCCTACCTTCGCTTGCTGTGCGGTGTGTTTCAGTCGCACGTTCGTGCAGATTTGTTTGAGGTTGCTTGCTTTAGGTAGCGCGCTGACAAAGCAGCCATGGTCGCGATACGGCATTTCGGTACAGCTGTGAAATATCTCTTCGCGTGGGCAAAGGCTGTTAGACCAAGCAGTCTTCACAGCTGCGGACGATGTCAAGTTCACGCATCCATTCTCAGATGCGCACGAGTGTAGCGACTGGCGGCCTTCCGCAAAATGTTTCTTCTCTTTTCGAGCCCCCCGCCTCAGCCCTGCGGTTCTCCCTTCTCGATTTCGCAGGTGGGCAACCCTGCTGGACATGTTTCACTCTAGATGGCGGGGGTTTGGGGCCGCACTTCTCGTCCGTCTGGTTGAGGCACTCCTCGACAACGATTCATCAACACCCGGAGAAGCCGTAAACGCCGACGATGATGGCACAAGCGCGTGTGGCGGCGGCAACGGCAGTGGTGGTGGCGGAGGAGCAGGAGGAGGAGGGGGAGGAGGAGGCCTAGAGAGGCAGGCCGCCTTCATCGAGATATGGGTGAATCATCTCCTGAGTCGCCGGTGGCACCTACGCACCAGCGATTTGAGCATGGAGGCTCGAGTCCCGTTGTTTTCCGTCCAAGCATACAGAGATCACCAAGCGATGATTGGGTTCCCAGTGCAGGGTGCTTGCGACCCTAGCCGGTGTTATGTTCACAATAGACGTTGTTTTGCATGTTGCCGAGACTGCTGTCCTCCGATTGCGTGGAGTGCAAGACTTTTGGGCGCGCACCTTGGTGTTCCCTCAGGGAACTGGGGGCAGCAGATTCCTTTGCGGTGTGAAATGAACCCTTCGGAATGAAGTGCTTGTTGAGGAAGGCCCCGAGTGCTCCGATCGCCTCGTGACCAAACGTTGTCGTCTCAAGGAATATGGTATTCGCAATTTGTAGAGGAAACCTCATCTGGAGCTGCCGCTGGATAACTGGATTGGGCAGCTGGCGTGTTGAACCGCGTGGATACAGCAAGCTTAGCGGTTGTGCTGGGTGTTGCAGCAGTCGAGTGTGTGGCGAACGCCAGTCGCCTTCTCAGGGACCCCGCCGGCCTCGCTACTATGTGATAACCCTATCGCTTGATATTCACCCCCATTGTCTTTCGCTCTGCGTCCCCCCCTTCCTACCCTTCGCTCTCAGGCAAGGGTACGAGGAGCTCTTCGGGAGGAGGCTGTACACGATAGGCTACCGCCCACGTTCTTCCAAGCAAAGGAGGCTTTGTGGGAGGAAAATGAGAGCACCTGGGTGGACAAGCCAGGCGAGTGTTCACGCCGTTCAAGTCCACCATGATGAAATGGAGAGTGGTTTGTTGGGTTGTTTCTACCTCTTGGCAAGTGCACCGGGATCTTCAAACTCTTCGTTCGGGTCACAGCCTTCGAAATGTGGTGCGTGTGCGCTCATTGGTTTGTGTTAGGGTTCGATTACACGTGTGTCGTTCGAACAGATTGGTGATCCGAAGTGGAAATAGGATACTGGGACAGTTTTGTGCCATCCATTACTTGCCTCGGCGGGAAGCATCCGCGAAATTTCGTTTGACCCACGCATCAGGAGCAACTCTCACCCAGGATCACGTTGTTGTAGTGGGCCGCAGTTGCAGCAAGAAGTTGAACATTTTTCGTATAAGAGGATGCGGGAATCCACGGTTTCGTGCGAAAATCTTTGTGTAAGGTGCTCCGCCCAAAAGGTATAATCTTCTACCGATCGTCAATTACTGTCTCCGCCGAACTTTCGTCGTTGATTGCCATGTTCCCGTCACAGCCCCTGTGCCGGTGCTCCACGCGGCCTACTTTCCTGTGCGTGAGCTATTGGATCGCTGCCGCCGTGCGCTCTCCGCGTTACCGCCAGCACGGCAACCTTCCGCCGCGAATCTAAGCACTCCAGGCGATGGCTCCCTCGTCGGAAACAGTTAACGAAGCACCTGCCCAGCTCCCGCATCCCCTTCTACGGCCGATGGTGTTGCGACAACGAAGGCAAGACGCACAACGGGTACAGTGCGCACTGGGCGAGGGTGGGACTCGACGCGGTCTGCCACGCGTTGGCGGTGGCACTTCCAGGCGAGAACGCCCCCTCTCCCTCAGCCTCTGCCGCGACCTTTGGCCTTGACGCGCATGGGAACGTCGAGTGCGATAAAGCTGCTGCTGGTGCGCCCGGCGGTCCTGCGGTCGAGGCCCAAGTAGCAATCTCTGCAAATCAAAAGGTACCTCCTTGCGTCCCAGCAAGGGGGAAGTGTAACCAAACCGCTGGGCCCCCTGGTGGGATGCTGAATCGTGGTAGCAGCGGGCTGAAAGGGATGTTGCTGCAAAGGGCCCTGCTTCGGAAACAGCGCCACCCACGACCATGATGGGCCTGAATGACCTGGAATGCTTGCTTGGCGGACACGCGCCTTCCTCGCTTGCGTCCCCCGGGGAAGTACCAGTGTACTATCGGGCATTGCCGCTGGTGCGGTGCCGGAATCGGGGTTGAGGGAGGTTGGACGGCCCAGTGAAGTAGATGGAGATGCTGGTCGTGCGTTGGAACTGGTCGAGGCTTGGACGTCGTGCGCGATAGGGACGCTGCCGGGGTCGTCTGCCGCCCGCCTTTGCTGAGCGATTTCAATGGGGGAAAGGCGCGATCGTTTTCCCCCATGCCGCTTGCTTGAGCGAAAATCACACTGTAAAGAGACAAGGGTGTCCGGGCTACCGCCAACGCTTTCCACAGCCACCAGCGCCCCCCGCCCATCGCGGCAGCTAGCGGCCAGTTGGAGCCGAACGAAGTAAGTTCGGCTTGTGACAGCGACCTGTTCTATCTTAATTCGACGTGTGCCACAAACAATTGGGAGCCTGTGTCTGAAAGGCGTTGCGCAATCACCCCTTGTGCTTGCGCGTCAACCTCCTCAAGCCCACGGGTTCGCCTGGGCATGGCTCGGCACATGGTAGACCGTCGTGCCTTGCTTGAGCCGTGCTCGTATTGACGTATTGACAGGCCTTGTTCCGTTTTTGGCAACAACGACAGTTCTCACTCAGCTCGTCACCACCTGTGTTCCCTCCTCCCCTTTGATGGCGAAGCCAGGTTACTGAGACAGTACAGCTCCCTCTAGCAAACCTAGGGCCGTGTACATAGTGCCCGCCCACCTTTCTGATGGCGTCTGCCTCCGCGCACAAAACTGAGATGAACATTGCTGTCTACACCGACGGCCATGAGGCCCGCGCATTTGCATCTTTGTACCTGACGCACCAGTTTCGACCCAACTCTACCACTACGCACGCCTTGCGGCGGGTGCGCCGCAGCAAGAAGGTATCGGTCCCTTGAGGCTGAGTCTAGCCATGCTCGCTAGAAAGACCTCCCCCCCGCTATGGGCCATGCCTAAGCAAAAGCATTGCCAAGACAGCGGAAGAAGATAGTATCTGGTCTTCGCCGAAAGACTACTGCTGTGCAGTGCGTGTGTCAAACACCTGCATATCGAGAAGCAAGTAAAGCGTCATCAGCATTTGATTGTGCGTGAACAACAGCACCAGACCAGCAGCTGGAACCAAAGCACAAAACATGCAGTTAGTCGAGCCATGTTGTCGTGTTGTCAGCGGAGGTTCAAACTGCCGAGTCTCAGGTTGGGACCGACGTTGGCATTGCGGAGTATCATATAAACACGTACACATGCGTGCGGCAGAGGTCTATTCGTAAGTTCGTAAGGACTTGTAGTGGTGCGGCATGCGGGGTTTCAACCAAGAAAATCCAGGAACTGCAACAGTACTGCGGTAGCAAGAGCATGAGGCAAAGGCGAAATGACACCACGACTGGCCGGTTTTACGTAAGATCATTAACAAAGTGGTGTGTGTGTTAGTTATAGCTCTCTGGGTGTCGCGAGTCTTAGGTGTAGAGGCGCCGAGATGGGCGAGCTCGAGGTGCGAGGGTCCGATGCCCTCGAGAGACCGGCATGTGGGCGAAACAAGGCTGCCGTACACCAGCTGCACCTAGAATACCCCAGGGAATGTTCCGAGAAATGAAATTCCGACCGTCAACCTTGTTTTCGACCAAAAGTCGTGAGTTCTGCAGCAAACTGACAGAGACCCCTTCGGTCGCCATTGTTCCAGGTTCCAGATGCGACGACATTCCCACTCTCTGCCCTAGGTTCCAGGGCTACATACATAGCTGCGCACAAGGTACGCGATCTATGACGAGAGTGCATTTACAATCGTAGTTGCCGGTGTTGGTTGCAGAGGTGGTCGTTGCAGAGGTGCTGTAGCCGCAAGAAATTCACACAGGGTGCATGCGGGCAACAGAGGCGGGCTGCATGCACGCAACGCTCTTTTTTTTATTTGTACTTCTATTTCATTCTTCTTGGACACATTCTTGAACACCGCTGTTGGCAGCGGTCATCACCATGACCTGCCCCGCGTACTAGTGCACCACGCCCCGACGCTGTACCTATTCATTGGAGTAGTTCCCTTCTTCTCGCCGTTATGTGCATGCATGTAGGAGCATGTAGGAGCTACTGCAAGTTGGCTGCTGCAATAAACGGAGCGCGGAAAGCCGACTTGATGGCACGTATGACTGTTGGCAACACAAGCATACAAACCAGACCCCTCATGGGGTCCCAGTTCATGGCAGATAGAAGTGTCTTGTGTTTCCCACCGCGTAAGACTGACGTCTTTTCATTGATCAGCCGGTTAGCGCGGTCGATGCTTATAATAAAAACACAAACCAACCTCACACCCCGATGCGCTTGCTCGCACATGCTCCACTCCATTCTTCTTGTGACACATTCTTGACTGCTGATGGCAAGTCGTCAGCTCGCCAGCACCAAACACCTATCACCTGCCCCGCGCGCTTGTGCTACACCGACGCTGAACTTAGGTATAGGAGTAACTTCTCTGTGCTGCTGTACTGTAGTTCGCTTCTTCTCATGCCGGCCACGCTAATGTGAAGTAAAGTTGGCCATCAGCGTATTACTGTAGTGGTGGCGTCGTTGCCACCACATGCAGCATCGATCATCACGATTGATCTGCAAGTATATATGCGTAAGTGTATATATGCATAGACTCCTACTGCTGTACATAGGAGCTCCTGCAAGTTGGCGGCTGATGCAATAAAGCGAGCGCGAAAGCCGAGACTATTGTATAGTGATCCAGGACTGTTGGAAACACACAAGCAACCCAACCCGGCGCGCTTTGCTTGCGCATGCTCCGCCACCACATTTACTACAGGCTCTCCCTGCCGAGACAACAACAACGATGAATCCGCATCAATGCGCATCGGCGATGATCCACATCATCATCATCATCGCCGGCATGATGATCGCCGGCGGTGGTCCTCAGGTTGTTGCCGCTCAGCAAGACTTCGACGCATCCAGCTACGCTCGGAATATCTCTGTGGATCCCAACGTGGACGTCTTCTGGACCGTGGACGCCAACCTCGGGACCATCAAGGTGGCGGTTCACGCCAAGGCGGCCACGGGCTGGGCAGGCCTCGGGGTTTCCGAGATGGGGGGCATGGAGGGGGCGGACATCGTTTATTACGAGACCTGGGTGAGAGATTGACACGGTTCACGGTAAGCAGGGAAGCAGGGCTCTGTACGGAGCGGATCGTCCTCACGGACCACCGTGATCCAATTCGCACCGCTCCGTGGCTTTTTTCCCACGGAGAAACCGCACCGCTCCGTTCCGTGACACTCAAGAAATCGAAATAAACAGGGTACACCTGGGTACTGGCCTTTTAAGGCGGATACAGGCGGGGCCGTATTTCAATGTGGCGGTACTCTTTTCGGCGGGTCCCGTACTTCGTTTTCCGGCGGTACCGCCGTTGCCGGATCCCGGTACTGCCAAAGATGGCGGTATTTTCTGGCAGTACGGAAATATGGCGGTACCACCAAATATGGTTGTTGTTACCTGGCGGTAATGAAATAGACTATTGCGGTATCCCCCGGCGAACCTCGTTTCTCTCTTCGCGGCGTGGGTCTTTTGTAATGTATACCGTTGAGAGCATATATAGTAGTACTGCTGTAGTTCCCCTATGATCTCGTGATTTCACGATAGTATGCATACCCATCGTCAAATTGAGCAGCCTCAAGGACAAATGAAAGGCAACGAAAAAGAAGAGAGAAAATGCGAGAAATATCATAAGAGGTGTGCTGAAATGCGATCCATCGAAATCCTCGGAAAACAGAATCATAAGTTATCATAGAACGGCAACAGATTGAAGTAGACGCTTCACACGGGCAGTCGTGATAGCGTCGAAAACGCAAATAAGATCAATCGATCAGCTACTCCTCCCACCTTGCATTGCCCAGACTGACTATTTTGGCGGTACTGCAGTACGGCGGTACTGCAATATGGCGGTTCTTTTTAGGCGGTTCCCGGTTCTCCGTTTTTTTGTAGTCCTTTTAGGCCGTCACGCAATACGGACGTACTTTTTAGGCTGAAGGCGGTATTTCGTTTTTCGCCGATACCGCCTTCGGCGGTTCCCGGTACCACCGAAATGTGACGGAAATTACCACCACGACCGGAAAGAAACCCCGGGAATTTTTCTGAGGTGTACCCTGACAAATACAACAATCAATCCACCACGCCGCTCGCACTGCTCCGCTCCGCGATACTTTCACAAAAAAACAATCCGTCGAAGCGTATTGTTATGGAGCGGTTTTACCTTTGTACCTATGCCGTGCATATGAAACGATACGGGTTGAACCATCTCTACTCACGGTTTATATGCACGTATGGTTTGTTCAACGGATATCACGGTATATCGGACTCTTGTCGGAAATTTTCGTCCGCGCGAGTTTCGAACTCAATAAAAAATGTATCTGCATGTCCTGAGTTGAAGCAGCGGTGAAATTCCGCTCCGTTCCGTGACACTCCGTGACATCCCCAAAAAACAAATCCGCACCGCGGCGGGTCTTACTCCGCACAGAGCTCTGGTTCCATGCATGCATAAATACGTTGTTCTTCTTCCGGCACCTTCATGAATGATCGCACCCAAGAGTTTCGAACTCAATAAAAAATATATCTGCATGTCCTGAGTTGAAGCAGCGGTGAAATTCCGCTCCGTTCCGTGACACTCCGTGACATCCCCAAAAAACAAATCCGCACCGCGGCGGGTCTTACTCCGCACAGAGCTCTGGTTCCATGCATGCATAAATACGTTGTTCTTCTTCCGGCACCTTCATGAATGATCGCACCCAAGAACGTTGCTTCGTTCCTGCTGCGAATCTACGAATCTACTTTAGCAAACAAAGCGAACGACTCCCTCTCGTAATTTCATAAACACAAGGTTGTTCGTTTTGAATGGCGTCCCTGCCCTCCTGCCAATCTTTTTCGGCAGACTGGGAACGTCACGGATGCGCACGCGATCGTGGCCGGTACGCCCGTTACCGACGAGTGCACGCAGGACTGGACTCTCGTGTCCGCCGAGGCCGGCACCGATGGCCTCGTGTTCGAGGCGGAGAGGGCTCTCGACACCGGTGACTCCCAGGACCACGTGTTCGTTGACGACAGTGCGGACGGTAAGCATACCCAGCGGCTTGCTTCTTCCGCGTTTATACAAGCGGTTTGCAGAGAGAGGCAGTAGCACAAATGTAATATAATACATACGTATGACGTACTGACCAAAACGGCGAGAATGAATGACGCCCGGACGGAAGGATTGCCGTTTCCGCAGACCTTAACCACAAAAATCACTACCGTAAATGAAATGCAAACGCCTGCCCCACCTGCCGACATCAGCACCAACAGCACGTGTAGTCCCCCGTGTGTTACAGCCGGGGCGAAGCCAAGGTTGTTTCCCGCCCCTGATCGACTACCATTTACCCAAACACAGATGTCTTGCCTACGCGGCTCCTTGCCGCCTGGGGCGACTCCGAGACCATCGCTTACCACGCCGCCAACTTCGCAAAGGCAGAGGTCATTCTGTACGGCGGGGTCGAAAACTCCAACACCGATCCGATTCTCGAGCTCACCACTGACCCGGACATCCCTTTCTTCGATGTTACGGCGGTGAGAGAAGACACAGAGAGTTTTATGTTTCGTGCTTTTTTGTTCTTTTTTGCGTCGGAGTGCACCCCCTACACTCGGAGGAGTGCTACGATGAGAATATGTTACCGCACAACGGTGTTTCTCCGTCCCACCTGTATGTCTCCGACGTCTGATACCGTTACAAGATGGTGAAAAATGTGCTAGTGTTTTTTTGTCGTCCCTTGGGTGCTTCTACTCCGGAATGTAGGTCGCGGTATCTATTTATCTTTGTTGCCGATGGAGAGCTCACCGGTCTCCCATATCCTTTTACGATAGTCCAAGCACTTTCTGCACCCACCTTATTTTCCGGCCGTCTCGGACCGAGCTTCCGTCTACATGTAGGCCCGCACCCCCACGAAAGCAAGCGTTCTCCATGCCCCTCAAGGACGAACTACAGCCAGTAGCCTGGGACTGATCCGTACCTACCCTTCTTGTTCATGATGACTCTGCTGTGGTGACATGTTCGTTTTGTTTTAAACGCAGAAAAACTTCACGGTCCCGACAAACCGCACCCACTACGAGAACTCGTGCATTCCTCGCTCGGAACTGCCTGCCGAAGAGGTGCGTACTACGGTAGTACGGTGCAATCGCATGATGCGATCCGGCTGCCATTCCGAGATTGTGACGTACTTTCCCCCACACTTGTAGATCTCGAGACCAGCAGCACGAGGAGGGGTTTTTACCCCACAACCTACGGCACTGGATTCATGGTGTCTTTTCATCCGTTAGAGCCAATTCTTGACCCATTTTGAACGTTTACACGTCGGACACAACAACGTGGTTTTTACTCAAAAAGCGCCAAGAC
The DNA here is from genome assembly GCA_000310025.1 of Ectocarpus siliculosus. Lineage (NCBI taxonomy): Eukaryota > Phaeophyceae > Ectocarpales > Ectocarpaceae > Ectocarpus > Ectocarpus siliculosus. Next base: position 3,802,719 of record FN649748.1, read on the forward strand.
GTTCAAAAAACAAATCCAAATACAGATCCGACACCGTTAAGGGCCCGCACAAATTGGGTACACTAAACTTATGGACAGGAAGTACTGTATGTGGCGGAAGCTCCTTCAATGTTGTGTGAACCCGGCTGGGTCCTGGATTCGTTCAGCTCAGTCGAACTGCACTGAAGCAACAGAGATGGAGTCATCGGCTACACATGCCTCCCGATATACGATGGAGGCACCAGCTCGCTTTATATGCACCAATACCTGTATGCATGAACTGGATTCAACCACAGCTCTGCAGTAAATGCATCCGACGTATCGACACACTCTACCCCGCCCACTCCCTCCCTCCCTCCCTCCCTCCCTTCTTCCCTTCCTCCCCGCCAACCTTTCCCTCCAAAACGAAATGGCCCCAGTTCCACGCCATCGGGTTCGAGGGCATCATCCAGACCTCCACCTCCAAGTATGTGCACCACTTGACGCTCACGGCCTTCACCGGTACGCACGACTGCGGGCAGGACTGCATCGACTGGGTTCTGGCGAACCTTCCCGACGACGACGAACCTTCCTCGCAATCCGCGTACAGCGACCCGTACACCTTCAACAACATGACGATCCCGGACTTCTGCTACCAACAGTTTGCGAACATTTTCGCGTGGGCACCAGGGTCGGCGGACGTCCAGCTGCCAGGCAACGTGGGCTTTCGCTTCGGCAACGACTCGTACACGTCCCTCAGGTGTTTCTTGTTTTGTATTGTTTGTTCCTTCTCGGCATACTGTTGTTGGGAACCGCTCTCTACTGTATATAGCGTTTTTGCCATGCGAGCGTTTCCGTTTCGTTTGCGGGGTGGCTCCTTCGTTCGACCGATGTATGTGACCACGGCCGTGTCCTGAGAGCAGTCAGAGCACGTGGCCCATGAAATCAATCGATCGATCCCATCAAATCAAATCGAATCAATTCAACAGGGTCGAGACGCACTACAACAATCCGGACGGGGACGCCGGCGAGGTAGACAGCTCGGGCGTGCGTGTGTACTACACGGAAGACATCCGCGAAATGGACATGGGTGTGATCACCCTGGGAGACCCCAGCGTCGACCTCATCGGGACCAAGCTGCCGGAGGGGAAATCCTCCGTGGAGTTCGACTGCCCCGGCGCTTGCACCGAGACTTACTTCGAGGTGAGTGTGATTTGATTGGTTCCTGTTGTGCACTTGTGGAACTGTATTGGTTGCAAGTGTTAGACAAATTTAGCGGTCGTGATTATTTTCTGATCTCGGGTCCTGTCCAGTGAGTGGCGGCCGTGTGTCTTTAGTATTTGTGTGTTTGTGCGTGCGGTTGACGTGCTTCTGTTTGGCGTCGGTGACAAGCTGGACTATCTGTTGCGTGGGCGTTCGGGTTTTTTGGAGTGTGCACCCGGTCTTGCTTGCCTGTGTTCTCTTCACAAGGAAGTCCCTGCTGGTGCTCGATCGACTCACATCCACCCAAGTTCAGCTGCCTGGTCTCTGTGACAACCACAGCCTTCCCCCGCTACCCCGCCCACGCACCGCCCACACGTTCTTGCCGCAAACCCGAAAAAGACGTGTCCATTTTGTCTCGTTTTTTTCTCGTGAAATTTAGGCCGAGAGCGTCACGGTCTACTCACACTTCCTGCACATGCACGAGAACGGGCAGAGGATGGAGACCCGGCAGTACCGCAACGACAGCGACGGAAACGAGCAGCTGGTCGACGCCACCGAGGTCGAGTACTACTCCTTCCTGCAGGCCGGCGGTCACGTGACGGCGCACAACGGAAGCGATATTATCCAAGTACGTGTTTGGAGAGGGGCACGATCGTAGCTAATTATTTACCAACAGAGAGCCTCGCGAACCCTCACATCAACAAAAACGGGTACGCTAGGTAGGCCTGGGTCCCTGTATCTTGATTGTTAGTCGCTGGGCGAAGGGTACCTTGATTGGAAAGCCAGCCTAGTTCTCGCTCTGTGGTGGTCAATTCGCGCGTTGGTTTTGGATGTCCTATGTCGTATGTGTAAGAGTTCTGGAGCATTACCATACATACGCAGTGTCTAGGGCATACAGGAAGCTTAGTGCGGCGAGGATGGAAAATAATTGGATCCGGACGAGCCATTTGCACAGTTACAATAGCAGCTATTTAGTGTCGGTGTTGCACACTCACAGCCCCCCCACCCCCCCCTTCGCGTGCCTGTCTAGAGTCACTCGTCGACTGTAACCAAGCTACGGGTACAGTAGCAGTACATTTACTATCTGCTGCCGCCGAATGCGTTCGTGTTCCCTTGCCTGTCTTTTGTCTCGATATTTCTTCAGAAAGGAGACAGGTTCGAAACGACCTGCTACTACGACACCTCCCTTTCCTCGGTGGACTCGACCAACGTCACCTTCGGCGAGGGGTCGGAACAAGAGATGTGAGACACATGTAGTATGTCCTCCACTGCACCGTTTACTTTGTTCAATATTCGGCGAGGGATCTCAACAATGAGATGTGGTCTTTGTTGCGTAGACCGAAGAGAGTGCTACTGCTGCGAAGCATGGTATTGATATTTCGAGAGGCCACGTTTTGGTTTCAGAGCAGTGGTGGGGCCACTCTAGGATTGTTGATTGATTGGTTCGTTCGTTATTAGTTTGTTTGTGAGCTTACAGAGAAAACGTGAAAAATGAAAGATGAAGCGTGGTTGAATGATTTTTCGTGTCAGGTTATCGTTGCTTATGTATCGGTACAAGTACGGATCATACGAGTGGCATCGAATGGGCGTGTTGTTGAAGGAATATGCAATTGTGGGATGGCAAACGTAGTAGAAAAAAGGTAAAAGGTCAATTAAGAGTGGAGACTCGGACAGATTGACCTCCCGCGAGGGGTCAGAACAAGATTTGTGTCAGAACAAGAGATAAGAGGTTGTACGCTGCACCATTCTTGGCTGTTGAAAGAACACGAGACATACCAAACGCGGGTTGGCGCTGTTCTCAAAACCAAAGACTGCATCATATGGTATCACATGTCACACTTTGGTAGCAGGTTCCAACGTAGACTCGGGGGAACTGATGCGAAATGTCACAACGTCCTCTACTGTGCCTTTTTTGGAGACTGTACCTTTCGAGCTGCACCGTTTGCTATATTGCTTAGTGCCCGCCACCCCAACTCGTTCGAAAAAACAACTCAACGTGGTGTTGAGAAAAACACACCAGTATGCGAGAACTTCCAACCCATCTAGATCTACCCTCCATAGTGCTGCTTTTCAACGTATGGTGGCCTTGACCAAGGCACCAATCGATTCGTCGTAGCTATCGCCAACCACTCAGCTTACGAAGAATATGGCAGGGGAATATCGACGATGAGACAGCCTTGCTTCGCCTGAAAGCTTACCATACTACCTAAATTCGGACACGGTTTACGTTCGAGCTGGCTCGTTTTCTGTCGGTACCAACTCGTGATGTTTTCAAACGTCATGGAGTACTGATCGACGAATTTCCACCGCGGCCAATAGGTTGGGATTTCAGTAGTAGTTCTGGTGAAAGCGATAGCGATGGTATTGAGAGTAGTTGTTGTGGGAGTGACGGAGATGAAGGAAGGGGAAAGGAAAGAAAGGAGAATGAACGCGATAATGGAGGAGGAAAATATGGCGTGGAAGAGAGCGAAGGGTTTGAGCCGCATGACCTTCCTCACAATAAACGCCGGACTGGAGAGGACCTGCCAAAAGGTAGTGGGAATACTGGCGACGAGAGTGGGGGTAATAAATTCAGGGAAGACGATGAAAGCAACCCAAAACGCATGCGCACCCAAAGCAGTAGCAGCCATGGCAAACACATGCAGTTTTCTTCTGTTATTGCTACGGTATCTGTCTTTAGTCCGGAGAGTAGCGATGTCTCCCCCATGACACTCGGTCACAGGGTCCCAGATAGTGGCCTATAGCAGAATTTTCGTGTTTTCCACCGCACTGAGACTCACGTGTTTTCATTGGTCAGCCAGCCACCGTGGTCGATGCTAATAAAAACGCACACACACACAGGTGCATGGACTTCTTGTTTTACTACCCGGCCCAAATCATCCCCGATGGCGGGTATTGTGGAGGACTCGAGAGATGCGGCGGCAGCTTCCTGGGCATCACAGAGCTGGGAGACGAGACGGACTTCAACCGCACCTTCGGGATCGTGGACTCGTGCACGGGGACGCTCGACGAAGACGAACAGGTGGGACGTTGCGTACTGTAACTCCTATGCACATCTGTATGTTCTTTGAAAACGCGTTGGGCAAGGACTAGTGGCGTGTTTCTACGTTGATTGTGGAACCTTGGTAAGAAACCGTAGTTGGTTTGGTTTGGTTTGGTTTGGCTTGGTTCCGGTTTGTCTACCTCGTCGCAGTGATTGATCGATTGATTACTCGTGTACGCACATAGTGCAGCAAGACAACAGGACGTCGCGGCATCATTTTGCTCGCTTGCTCTCTAACCTGAGATGCCCGCCCGCCCCTGAATCTTGGACGGTGGTACTGTACATATCCAGAACGACGGCACGCTCTCTACGGGTTCATCGAGCGTTACCACGCTCGGACTCGGCCTCTCTGCCTTTACTATGGCTGTCGCGCTCAGCCTTACCCCTTGTGTGTGCTTGATTGTTTGGCTTGAGTGATTGATTCGCATCCGTCGCTGCTCCAGAGCAGCCCATGCCGTTTCCCACCCGCTGCCGTACCCCAAGAGGTAGCAGGAGCAGAGGGCGGGACGGTATTTTTTTCGTTTATCTTGGTATTTATCATAGACTAGAGATCGGGTAGTTCCCGTGCTGGCCAGGGGGCAAAGGCGCGTCAGAATCATGCACGTCCGATGACCGCATGCTATTGGAAGGGGGGAGAACCAATCCTTCCTATTGACCGCCCACAAGCTGCCAAATATGGTTATTACTCTAATATACAGAGTTTGCTCTCCCTTGGGTTAGTTTAAACCTTAGAGTATTATGTTTTCAGCTTCTCTTGGTGATCTTACAAGGTTAACTTGTGGTGTTTTGTTCTTGTTGTTGCTGCGTGTGAATCTTTATTGGATGGCCAAGCTAGTGGTGTTGGGATGTGAAATAGACACGGTAGCGATGACCACATTGTCTTCGTGATCTTCCGGGCAACTCTTTGTTGTTTCATTCTTGTTAATCTTTATTGCGTGACCAAAGCTTGTGGTGTTGGGATCGGAGATAGACACAGTAGCGATGACCATTGCAGCCCCAACGCAACACCAGAGATGAGATGCTGTCGGAATGGCTCGCCGACCGGGCAGTGGCCTTGGTGAAGAAGCGAAGGAGGTTGATTGGAATCCCTCCTTCACTTGTGCACGGTGGCAAGGATTGGCAAAGTTTCGTGCGGCGAATGCTGCTGCAACTAGGACTAGCACCAGTCCAAGCGACCAAATTCGAAAGGAATCTGACGCGAGATAGCTGCGCTCAAAAGTCGAATTTCGCGCACAGACTTGGGGTCGAGGCAGTTGATAATCGAAGCGGGAATTGGGTCTGTGCCGGGCAAGCTGTCCGAACCTCTGGTTTGGAGCTTTCCTCAACCCCTCACGTATACGATATCGCCTTAGAAAGCATACTTGTGGGGCTGGCAGGCTTGGTGTATGTTTCGATGGTTGATAGAGGAAGACAGGTAGGTACCTGGGGGACGACGTTGACAAGGTTGACCAGGTTCAAGCGTCCTTTTGCCATTCGTGGCGTGGTGTTCATCATCGCAGGGTAACCAAGCCAACACCATTTCCGGGAAGCCGGCGGCCGTACAGTACTTCATTGAGTCGCGGAAGGAGATTCCCGCAGGAGCGTCGTTAGTTAACCGCACGCTCAATGGCATCAAAAGAGCTCACAAAGCTAGGCTCGGTTATCGGTCTCTTGGGAGACGGCATTGAGCGGCCGGAAACTTGGTGCCACGGTGCGCGAGTCCCGTGGCTACGTCGGGCGCTGACCTTTTTTTTTGTCGCGATCCGAAGAGATGTTCGCCGTTTCGGCAGAAGGAATACACCAAGCCCACGTTTGCGACGTACAAAGCGACTTGTTTAATAATATTTCTGTGATATGAAGAGACCTTTGTAACAAGCGAACAATGAACTTCACAGGGCATCGATGTGAACGCTACGTGCCTGCTCTCTTTGCCCTTGCTTGTGCCAACGCTGCGAGGGGGCCAACAAGCTTGAGTAAACCATATGCTTGATACCTTGCCAACAGTGGTCGGATCCGCCCCACACTCCCCTTTGGGCCTGGAACCACCACCTATTATCGTAACAGGAGTGATCGCAGTTGGCAGCACGAATCACGGACAAAAGTCCCTATCAAATGTTGTCCTCACGGAGTAAGTAGTGCTTCCCAACGACCGGCAGCCGAATGCAGTGCTGTCGTCATCTATTCAGAAAATCACGGGAACAATTTGCTTCGGTTCTCACAAGCTACGTCGCGTTCCCTAGTCAAAGCAAGCGCACGCACGAATCCTTTCTTTCAACACGTATATTCAACCCAACACGTCTTCCCCTAGATCCAACCTCGACATGCGTTTGGCTGGCATGTGACGTTGATTGTAGCTGAGCGGAAATACCCTTTGCCCATTGTACACATTTTCCGCCACACGCCGCCCTGCTTAAACTATTCTTTGCCGTTAATCTCCCCCCAAATCACTACGCAGTGGCCTCTGTACCTCTGCCACTTCACTGCAACATTCTGAACCTTACGTGGTCAGATGCACCTGGATCATACCTATTGGTTGCAATAGCCCGAGGTCACTCCAAGCAGGTGGTGCTGAGATAGACGATTTTCCTCGTAGACGTTCGTACAACTTCGTTTCTTCGGTATTTGGTGGCAATTTATTATGAGAAATAACGGAGGGGGGTAGCTCCGTCGGTCGTGGTGGGGGCACCGTGACACAAAGATGATGTGGGTATAAGCACAACCCCTCTACCAAATCACCACCCTGCACATCCCTGTCGCGACCCCCAGACCCGCCAAAACTTCCCGTTCCTGTCCCAAGCCTACCCCCGACCGTCTCGAATGTGTTCTTTCTTATGTATCTTTGAACAATATTGTATTTATTTAATCCTAAACAGAAAAAAGTGCTAGAACCGCCGACTCGCCGTCCGTGCGCACAAACATTTCCTTAGTTGTATTATGTCCCCAAAATGTCCGTTGGACCTAACCTTTTTGCTCGACGCGACACCAATGTACGTCTTGCCCATGCCGAGCGGATGGAAAAAATGAAGCAATCGGAGAAAATCTCGCTTTTGAAAGTCATGGAAATCAAGGCTATGTATGGGTGATGGTTCGTGGTGATGTTGGCTAGATATGTTGTGGCAAATGTGGCTTGTGTCAAGTTTGCAGGTGCGTGCGCGAAAACAGCAGCAGGCAGCAGCAAAACTACTGACATAACAGGCTCTACTCTCTCTCGTCGTGCAGAGGTGGAGCAGCTGGTGGTTAAACGAGTGTAGTGTGTGCATGTATGTGAAGACCTTTGATGATTTCGTAACTTGTTTTATTATTGTCGTGAGCCTTGCTCAGACTACAGCATACTTGTTGAGATTGTTTGGGGAGGGGTTAAAGTTGGGAGTGAACTTGGCAGGCAAGAGTGTCCAAAATATATCTGTCGGTACCGACCGACAGACACACGTCCAAAGAATTCAACGATCGGTCCGGCAACGTTCCGGGACCCGAATACCGTTCTTACGTAACTCAAATACCATTCTTAGTAACTCAATTGCCGTTCTTAGTAACCGCGACCATAACGGTCCTGGAGTAGTTTCATGAACCATTCTACGTCGTAGACAAAAGGCTGTTCCTGGGAATGTTCCAGAGAACCGGTCCAGGAGCTCAATACTTTCTCCTTAGAATATTCCTCGAGTGATTGTTCACTTGAGCGGAACAAACTTTCCGCATATGCAATACGAACAATATACTAGTAGCACACCATTCATCATTGCATATCCCAACTGAAAGCAGTAACTAGCTTAGTATTCCAGAGCATTCTGCGCTATATATTAACAGAAAGAACGGCAGCTTGAAGCTCTATGGCAGTAGTCTTTCGAGTCTCTTCAGCTTACGCCGGCATGAAGTTTCTATTCAGCCTTGAAACTTGGCGCGCACGCGTATGTGTTTGGGCCATGCCTACAGATCAACGGGAAAATACGAGCAAAATCGAAGTATATGGCGTTCTTGTTACGCCCACATTCCGTATGCGGGCACTCACGGGGGCGCCCCTTACTAACCCCGGCCGAAAAGGCGCGATGGCCATGAATTGTGTCACATTCATATTCCTTTCCCACTTTTCCATCCCACTCATTTTGCTTCGAACAATAACGAAGCAAGCGTCAACGAGAGACGAGAGAGAGATGCCCGCGGAGTACTCAGTATAGATGGCCGACCAATCAGAAATCGTGCTATGATTTTACGATTCCTACCTAATCAACAATCGCCCTGAATCGTCCTGAGTCGTACCACTGTTCGGTTCGAGCTCGATTCAAGTGCTATGGAAACTTCGTGAGATCCTGATACAGTTATCGCTGTTCACGCTTCCTCGACTGAGTGAAAGAAAACTCAAGCACATTGAAAATATTGCCGCGGATGAAGCTTCCAAGAGGCATGGACGAGGCGAAGAGGGCGGAACCCTTACCACAAATGTGCTGCCGAACTGCGGTGTACCACCTGGTAAGCGTGCAGGATGCCGTGTCGTTTGTCACAGCAGTGCTGACGCTGCTTTGTCGCTGTGGTAGCTTCCCAACCGTTGTCACCTTGAAATACCATCGGGCAACCTTCACTAGCTCCAGGTGAGGTGGAAAAATATGTCTGTGACGTGCGACACCCCCCATTCCCGCCTTCCTCCTCAAGGGAGAGGAATTCTCGAGGAGGAGAGAGCGGACAGGCGGAGGGGGGAGGCGATCTCTCCGCCTCTCCGCCTTTGCTGGACCTCAGTAGCTCCGAACCAGGTTCTCATTGCCGAACCGACACATTAGGAGGCGAGAGGCGAGCACCTCGCACAGCACCAGCGCCAGCACAGCACACAGCAGGGGAGCAGAGCAAAGCGTGGAGTTGTCGTTTGCCCACCTGGGGTCCGTAACACGTGTTAATAAGGGTTGGCCGATGGCTACTAAAGGTGAGAGGTTCAGGGCAGCACATGTTGTAATGGGAGATCAGAGCGTTCCAGGGCACAGCAGTACACCCAGGCGTGCAGAGCAGCGACAAAAACGTACTTGTGTAGACTAGGTGTCGTAGGCCAGCGTGGCGTATAGGTGCTGTACACAATTGTGCTGCATTCCTGCAGCACATATCTGATATGGTTACCACCCCCTTCGCCGCTTCCACGCCCCTTCGAAGACTCCTCTTGTTGATCACTCCTAGAGCCGGAGTGCTTGCCGGGTTGCCCGTACAGCATGCACACACACGAACACCCTCCCTGGTTCCTAACGCTAGTAATTAACCACCACCGTGTGTTGCTCAACGTACGGAAACTACCGAAAAATAAAAAAAACAAAATAAAAAAAAGGCGTTGCAAAAGGGAAAACCCGGCCTCCGAGCCAAAAACCCTCGCAATAGTTCCACGACTACCAAAATAAAACATCATCGTTGTCATCTCAACTACTCCAATTCCCTACAAACGAAGGCCAAATACAGCGCTACGTTGGCATTTGAACTACTCCGATTCCCCTACATGGCGACATACCAAGCGGACCAAACTACATCGATGGTTCGGATGATCATCTCAACATTTTCAGGGAAAAACAAACATTAATATACCAACGTTAGCTAAACACAGCTGTGCTCTCCCATGACATCTGGCCTACAGTTCGAACATCAAGGAACGACGTTGATACGGTAGCCTCGGTTGAGGCGAGGTCGTCAGAGACATGCACGTTCACTAACATGGGGTTAACACCACATTGGATGCCCTCCCATATTTTGCGACTACACACAAAAAAACTCAAATTGCTACCAGGATTCTCTGCTACAGGTACCAACCGGATTGTCGGTCTTGGCAGGGCATTGCCAAGCGGACTCCGGCTCCTCCCACCCACCGGCAAAAAACCCTGCTGCCGCTCGCCACCCTGGTAAGCGCGCCGACTACAACGACAAATGCCCACGCTGCTCCCCCTACATCTGGAAGCGCGTTGACGGAGATCTGTGATGACTGTGCAGCTTCCCCCTTCATCTGAAAAACCGCCCAACCGAAAAACCCCCCTTCATCTGGAGGCGCGGAGGTGAAGAACTGTTGCCCTCCCTTACATCTGGAGAGCGTTGACCCGCGTTGCCCCCCCTACATCTAGAGGCGCGCCGGTGAAGAACTGTTGCCCTCTTCTACATCTGGAGAGCGTAGACCCGCGCCGCCCCCCCTACATCTGGGGGCGCGCCGGTGAAGAACTGCTGCCCTCCCCTACATCTGGAGAGCGTAGACCCGCGCCGCCCCCCCTACATCTGGGGGCGCGCTGGTGAAAAACTGCTGCGCTCCCCTACATCTGGAGAGGGTAGACCCGCGCCGCCCCCCCTACATCTGGGGGCGCGCCGGTGAAGAACTGCTGCCCTCCCCTACATCTGGAGAGCGTTGACCCGTGCTGCCCTCTCTACTTATGGAGGTGCACTGGTAAGGAACTATATACTGCCCCCCGCGTCTGGGGTGCGTCGGCTGGCGCTGCCCCCCCTACGTCGGGAGGCGCGCTGTTGTGCAGCCACTGCTGTACGCCCCTCCCCTACATCTGGAAGGTGTATACTGATGCCCTCCCCCCTTTGTTCTGGAGAGAACACCTGTGAGATATTTACGCTACCCCCCCTACATCTGGGGGTGCGTGTTAGGACCCTCTCCTACATCTGGAGATCACACCTGCGAAATTTGGCGCTACCCCCCCTTCGACTGGGGGTGCGTGTCAGTGTCAGTACCTTCCCCTACATATGGAAAGCACAATTTTAAGAACTCACGTCGCCCCCCGTACATCTGCGGGCGTGGAGAGTTGGGGCTGGGTATGGTGGGTTCCCTGCCTTACAAGGCCTCACGCTCATCTAGCTTATCCTCCGAGAATTTGACCGCCATAAACGCTCGGATATGTCATCGAATGAAGACGAACTACAGTTGTTGCTCAACAGAACACTCACACTCAAGAATGGAAACGCACGAACCGCGAATCCCCTTTGGAAAACATCATTGGCTGTATCATCGTAAGCGACACTACATCAGACGCTCTACGAACACCAAATCAGGAATAGAAACGCCTGAACTGCGAATCCCCTTCAGGAACTTTCAGTATCATTCGTCACAAGCAAGATCACTCAAGAAATCACTCACGAATTATCCAGAAATGAAGTGTCCGCGGCAACGCCGCGCTGTTGTTAGCCCTCTTTCAAAAGCAAAGCAGTATTGCGCGGTTTTGCTCCTCTGCGACAAGTTGACATTCACCAGAATCGCCATGAATGCAATACTCCAGCTCTCTCGGAGCGAGTACTTTTTCCGCGATCAACAGGCTCGTGTGTTGCGCCGCCCGCTACTCCGCCGCTCACGCCGCCGCTGTCCCGAGCGCCAGGGCCCACAGTCTCGGGTAGGTTCCCTGCGGCGGCACCCCTCCCGGTTCCCCCTCGGATTCCAACCGCACCCCCCACGGCGCCCCCGTCCACCACGGCGCCGTGTGACCCTCCTCCTCCTCCGTCTCGCATGGGCTGCTGGAGCAAAAGTCCCTCGAAGCTACCGAGTGGCTGCTCCATCCTCGCCTCGGCCCTGGTCTGCTTCTCCTCAAAGCGTTCTATCAGCCCCCGCTTAACATCTCCGAGTTTAGCGGCGAGCTCCTGCTGCGAAACTCCTCCCGACATGTTGCTGGCACGGGCTCTTTCGTTTCCTTGCAAGGACGACGGAGAAAGAAAACTCTAGAGTGTTGATCACTCCTAGAGCCGGAGTGTTTGCCGGGTATGCTCGTATTTGTGTCCAGTGACTAGAAAGTCTCGTTGATGGCTTGTATTATGTAGATCCGCAGGACAAACGCACGACCGACAGAGAAGAAAGAGAGTGCACCACACAGATTGACGCAGCATGGGGGCACCGCAGACTCATCCAAGTCTACCACAACAGGTACCACAGCAGGTCCCTTCATCTACGGAACACAGAACCGTCCTCAGATCCTTCCTACATATGCACACACACGAACACCTCCCACCATTATTGTTGATTATTTCTGAGCGCCGTGTTGGCTGGTGCAAGCGTAGACGTCGCGAGACTCGCCGCATACGGGATTTCGGCCGGTGGCGGATATGTACGATACAAGAGTCAGACACACCTGTTTTTTGTTTTGCGGCGGGTGGAGTTGCGGGAAAATTTACGCCGCAAAGCAGCACTCAGATCAATCTCTGTCACACACCGCACTTGGATGTCAAGCCTCGTTTCAAATTGGCGGACAGCCAAAGTGCCTCAAGCGTTTGATATATGTAACACAAACTGGGAATCTTTGCCACAGCTGCGAAACCGCCATGGGGCAATTATGCTGATTTTTCAGGCCTTGCCCCATGGGTGTTTGTATGTTCTTGTTATTAGCATCGAACGCGCTAACGGGCTGACCAATGAGAATACGTCATCCTTCGTGCGGTTGAACACACAAAACACTTCTAAATGCGATTAACTGGGACCCCGTGAGGGGGCGGCATGGGGGAGGTTAAACTATGTATTCTCCGGATCAAAGACAGAAACGGTATGCAAAGCAACAGAAGAAAACTGCACACGTCTACGAAGGCTGCTACCTTGCACTGTAGTTCGTTTTGGAGTGTAGTACACGTCTTACCACGAAAACTAGGGGGACTTTCGCCATAATAAGTTGGACGAAAACACACTCCCAAAACCTTCCTCCTGCGGTGTGTGCAGATTTTGTTTTTCGCGAGAAGGGTCCAGCCGTCCATTTCCGTCGTCAACGGTGCTAAATTCGAAGTTTGGCCCTCACCAGAGCTTGTTTTCCACTGTTTTTCGCGTTCACCTACAAAAATTCCAGGTGTTTTCGGAGTTCCTCCTAAGAGGAACCGGGGCAAAACGAAAAATGCTGCCTTGCGTCCGCCAAAGATCTGCGGTCTCTATTTAGCTTGGCGCCCATATCTACGTGGCGTCTTGTCTACTAAATTGTTCTTCGAGCATTACGCTTCTTTCGGAGCACAGAATTCTAACCGACACCCGTTCCTGCTGCCGCCGGGGAGCTGCAACTGATGCACATCACACACCCACAGCAGCATAGAGCCAGCAGCTCCCTATGCCAAAGTCTCTGTGTGTCCTTTGTTTCGCAACCTCAAAATCCACAGTCGATAAAAACGGACACGCAGCAGCACCCAGCCCTCAGAAATTGCGAGGAGGAGAGTATCACTCACACACGCACGTAGATGCATGTCGAGCCAACACCCAGGGATCTGTGTTTGTGTTTCTATATCTATCTCCACGACCACTTCAAGTAGCGTGATTATGATGTTTTGGCATCTCTGCATCTGTTTTCTTCACCATCTTGACTCCATCTGGTCCGTCATTGCAATGAAGGTACTTTATCGGCGAAACACCGCATCATCATCAATCATTTTTACAACACGTTCGTTCTTACAATGACCGAATCGGATATGTACCGTGTCAGCGGCAAATTTTTTTCTTGGCTGCCGGTGACGACACCTCTGCTCTACCAAAAACGGTAGTATTTACTTTCCTTCATTAAGGCACAATTTTTTTGACAGCATGCTGCCCTCCTCTGCGTACGTACACAATAGGGCTGCACATGTTTTCGCGGGTTCACCCGCGTAATTTACATCCAATGCCGCTCTAGGGTACATCACACTTTTGCCCAAGACATCTACACTTAGTTTTGGGGCACCGATAAAACGGTGAGCGGAAAATACGTTTAGAATAATTGGCCGGTCACCCCGGTGAATCACCGTCTATCAACACACTAGGTTCGCACTTCTCGGGAGGTTGAGAACGCCCCGGGGGACGCCTAGACATGTTTTGGTGAACACGATAACTCGGGGTGTGTAGAGGGGCGAACCACAAAACAAAAAGAAAGATGCACCCCGGGACGAAAGGTTCCCGGGGAGCGTTTGCTCTTTCATTTTCGCTCGCCAACCCGATACGTTTGCACCCTCTTTTGGTTTCTGTTTTGGGTCATTCCCTGGACACACACACGTGCGTAGAACCCAATAATGTCGGTTCTGGACTGCATCTACAAGAAAGGGTATTTTCGGCTTTAGTAATGATGTCGCCTCTCAAGTCTGGCCGTGTCTTGCTTTATGCTACGGCATCCTTCACAGCGGTGTGCGTACTGAATGGGTAGGGAAAGGAGCAGCGCCTGGTGCTTGTTGATCTTGCCATGCCAGCAATGTCGGGGTTGCACATGGGCAGGCTTGCTACAGCACACCTCGTGCATGTCTGTCGGCAGGAGTACCGAGGAGGTGGTGCTCGGTTGGCAGTTGTTGATGGAAATTTTTCATGTGTAGCAAGATAGAACAATAACAGTGGCACCCGCCGCAACCAAGCACAACAGCAATATAACAGGAACATCTATTGATAGTGTTGCCGGAATGCGCGCCTTGGATTTTCCTGTGAATGCCCGCGGGGGAGCCCGCGGGCACACAATATCGGGCGATAAAGTAAACACCCCGCAGTGTGCTTCGATTCGTTTTTTCTTGCTGGCTTTAGAAGTGGGTTTTTTGGCATACGCTCTCTAATGCACAGCTTGTGCGCTCAGTTTTTGAATGTTTGAACGTATGATCGCTGCTTCGACAAACTCTTTAACTTGAGGGCTACGAAATCAGCGTAAGAGTTGTGCTTCGTGCTCAACGTTTACAGAAGTCGAAACAAGGCCATCGTTGGCCAAGCGGCATGTCTGGGACCTAGAAGGCCGGTGATATCAAGCGCGTGGGTTTAGGCTGCAGGGACCCTGGGAGCTCTTTCTAGTGTCCGGTCAAGAGATGTCCACCGCTGTCTCCCTCATAACGTACAACCCCCCAAGGAAACAATCTATCCTCTGCCACGTCAGGAGAATGTGCTCTCTTTGCGGAAGCACGATTGACACGTGTGTGCATGCTAGTTCGGATCCGGTTGTCGTCAAAGTGATTCCGGATATAACCGAGTGCGTACTCATTACACATGGGAGCAGGGCAGCTGTTATCATGCCACATGTGTCCCTGTCCCGGATTGATATCACCCGGTAATGTATGAAACGAGAAACTGCCAATTGAATCCGACCATTCTTCCTCAAAATTCTTTCGGTTTCGGTTTTTGTTGACGCTGATGGTTCCCAGGGCAAACCCAGTGCCTCGATGTCTTCGTCGTCGCCTTGAGCCAAGCATGCAAGGGAGGGGAGAAGCGCTGGTATGCGTCGACGCTGGAGCTGCAGCTAGTCTCGTTGGATATGTGCAGGGCGTGCCGAAGTACCTCAATCTTGCACGTACGTGTAACTGATCAGACGCCTGGAAGTTTATGGTTTCGTCGCACAACACAGACCCCGCCGAACGCAAGCAGATCGTCGGTGCTTGTGTCGGGCCGTGTGCCGGCCGTGCGGGCTCTTCGTTTGACGTGGGCACTTCCCATGGAAAGTCTGCTACGGACAGCCGCCATCGAGCTGTGGACGTGGTCAGAATATCTTGAGCTGCAAGGATCGTTGTGTGCGGCTAGCCTAGGATCAGCGAATTGGTGGCCCCGACGACTGACACAGCTGGTCCTGGAGGCAGATTTGGATATTCCAATAGAGAATGTGTCGTGGCCCGTACGCGTGCAATGTCTGGCACTTGTGGGTGGTTTCGATCAGCCTATTGTCGGAACCGTGTGGCCGGCGTCCCTGCGAAAGCTGTCGTTCGGGGACAGATTCAATCAGCCCATTGCGGAAGTCGTGTGGCCGGCGTCCCTGCAACAAGTATCGTTCGGGAACGACTTCAATCAGCCTGTTGCCGAAGTCGTGTGGCCGGTGCCCCTGCAAAAGCTGTCGTTCTCGAGGGCATTCAATCAGCCTGTTGCCGATGTCGTGTGGCCGGTGTCCCTGCAAAAGTTGTCGTTCTCGAAGGCATTCAATCAACCTATCGCCGGAGTCGTGTGGCCGGCGTCCCTGCAAGAGCTATCATTCGGGTGGAAATTCAATCAGCCTATCGCTGGAGTCGTGTGGCCGGCGTCCCTGCGAAAGCTGTCACTCGGGTGGAGATTCAATCAGCCCATTGGCGGAGTCGTGTGGCCGGCGCCCCTGCAACAGCTATCGTTCGGGGTATGCTTCAATCAAGATTTGGCCGGAGTAACCTGGCCGGTGTCTCTACAAAAGCTATCGTTCTCGTTTGATTTCGATCAGCCTATCGCCGGCGTCGTGTGGCCGGCGTCCCTGCAAGAGCTATCTCTCGGGTGGATGTTCAATCAGCCTATCTCTGGAGTCGTGTGGCCGTCCTCGCTGCAAAATCTATCGTTCGGGGATACATTTAACCAATCGATTGCCGGAGTCGTGTGGCCGGCACCCCTGCAACAGCTGTCGTTCGGGAGGACGTTCAATCAGCCTATCTCTGGAGTCGTGTGACCTGCGTCCCTGCAACAGCTATCGTTCAGGGGGTTCAATCAGCCCATTGGCGGAGTCGTGTGGCCGGCGTCCTTGCAACAGCTGTCGTTCGGCGATTCTTTCAATCAGCCTGTTGCCGGAGTCTTGTGGCCCGCGCTCGTGCAACAGCTATCGTTCGGTGATTCTTTCGATCAGCCTATTGCCGGAGTCGTGTGGTCCGCATCCCTGCAACAGCTATCGCTCGGGTGGACATTCAATCAGCCCATTGGCGGAGTCTTGTGGCCCGCGCTCGTGCAACAGCTATCGTTCGGTGATCCTTTCAATCAGCCTATTGCCGGAGTCGTGTGGCCGGCGTCCCTGACCCTGCTATCGTTCGGGAAGGACTTCAAGCAGGCTGTTGTCGGAGTCTTATGGCCCGCATTCCTGCAACAGCTGTCGTTCGGTGATTCCTTCGATCAGCCTATTGCCGGAGTCGTGTGGCCCGCATCCCTGCAACAGCTATCGTTCGGGTGGAAATTCAATCAGCCTGTTGCCGGAGTCGTGTGGCCCGCGCTCCTGCAAAAGCTTTCTTTCGGATTAAGTTTCAAGCAACCTATTGCCGGGGTCGTGTGGCCAAGGTCGCTGCGACGTGTGACACGTAATGGAAAGAGCCTGTTGTGAAAGCTTCAATGGGGTTGTTGAGATGATGGTGAGGTTCCGTTCAGAGACTGTTGAGACGAATGGCTTGGTTGTACAAGTGCTATGGGCCATGTAGACTAAGCAATTGCAACCTTCATGGCATGGAAGGAGTCGCAGCACCTGCTTGCGACGCGAAACAGTGGAGTTACACATTGAACACCCTACATAGGGCGAGCGCGGGAAACGTTTCAGGTTGAACATTCTCCCCCACGCCACGAGTGCCCAATCGAAAGTGTGGATCGCCGCCCTTGTTGGGTTCTTGCATTTCACCTTACACACACTGTCGTGTGCGGCCGGTGTTACATTATACGGCGTCACGAACCGTGAACCGTTTCACGCGTTCTCCAGGAAGGTAGATAGCAAGTCTGTCCCCTCAACTTGGTGTTCGTTGTTGTCGTTGATGGTGGTGTGGTACTTGAATGTCGATGTTGCTGTACCCAGGTACTGTGGGAGGACCAACTTTCGTGGTCTGGGTTGGAAGAAGGGCGTGCCGGCGTACGCTGGCAGACCATCTCTACTCCAACACCCCATTTCCATGTGAGTGCGGCATGAAGCGCACACGAAGAATTTGGTAAGCACTTCGCCGCTGTATGTAATTGGCGAAATAGAAAACCTTTGGCGGGGCATTTCTGTCTTTTGCCTCTGGCGGGATGTTAGAGGCACCCTTACCCTTGCATGCAGCAGCAAACTGGTGAAATAATCTTGGTCGGAAAACGTCCAATATACTATCCACCTGGGATCGACGGTAAGGGCTCGCATCCAGCTGGCGCAGCATGTAGAGAATCAACCAGAGCACTCTGCACCAACCGCTTCACCAGCTAGCCCATTTACGTCTCTGAAACGATGCATTGCTGTACTACATTAATTCCACTTTGAAATTCTTCTCGTCTAAAGGGCTTGCAGCGAGACTACCAACGTGCTCATAACATGCTCCTTCAGAGAGGTGCCCGTTGCCCCTCTTGCACCAAACTCACTCCCTCCCCGACCCTGACACGTCCCAACGCCCCCTATTCCTTCGGTTCTTGCCCCTCCCCCACTACCCATACCGCCCATGCCCTGATGGTCCTGCGCTCCCCCCACCAAAACACTCATGGAGTACCTCCGCAGTCGCCCATGGTTTGGTTGGAAGGGCTGACGGACACGATAGGCGACACCAACGTACCCAGCGTCAAGCGTGTGCTGAACACGAAGCCATCGATGTGGTGATACCCCGACACGCGATGGCCGCCACAGCTCCCCCTGCTGACCGTGGCAGCTTGCCAGGGCCTATATCCGTATAGCCCGGCTCACGTAATCAAGGCTGGCTGTCAAACACCGTTCAAGCTCACCTCTCACCAGAGTCCCGAAGGGGACGATAAGAAAGAGAGGGGCGACCCTGTCATCAGCCATCATGTGGAAAATGATGGGTAATATCCGAACGACGTAGTGCAATGTCTTGAATCTGCGGGGCTAGCATCTTCCCGGGCAGGTCCCGCGCTGAAGAAGGGTCGAGTAGACCGAAACCCTAGAGATACGTATACCTCAATTTTTCTAGGCCACATCAACACTCGGAAAGGTGCCACAGGAAACGTTTGCGCAAAGGACGACCGCATGCAACCAACTTGAGCTATGTAAAAAGTGCGCTGCGATACGTTTCTGTGACACGGGAAGGAAGTCGTACCTCCATTCTTCGGAACGATAACTTCCTTCCTAACCCTTAACCCAGCTCACACTCTACGCGCGCACGCGAAAGTGAACGGCCATATAGTACTTTCTCCGCTTCGTTCGAAGGCTGACACCAACAGGACTGGTGAAATTTTCAGACTTTCCGCCAACGTATCGTGGCGCGATGAGCCTGGAAATTTGTTTCCGCTTGGCCCCTCCCACCGGCCTCAGTTCAAATCAGCTCTTCGTCCCCGTTGCTCGGTCTAGCTGCGGGTGGATACGTGAAGGATGCGAAAGCGTTTCGGGTCATAGCCAATGTTGCCAAGCTAATGTACTGCTGCACTGCTGTACAAACACCTTTCCTTCACAGCGTGCATGAAACTATCAGACGCCAGTTCCGTAGCACACAAGCCAAAAGAGAGCCAAGTGTCACAGGCAACGCTCATCGATTGGTCTATTATGCACGACAGGCTTCGACGCAAAACGTCACTCCCTCTGCTCTGTCCACACCATACCACCCTCTCCTGAAACTGCATGTGATGGTCGTGTTGGGCGTGCAACATGAAGGTGCCACACGGCAGGGCAAAAAAAAGACAAGACTTCGATGAAAGACACAGCATGTACATGATTCAGCTCCTACGACTCGATGTTTGTTCGGTTAAGTCCAAGTACAGTCGGAGAGGCGAGGATGACCACATGGCGTTGCTTCAACAATGGCTCCCCCAGAATTCACGTTGGACCTAGCCTTCCGTCAGATCGTCTTTCAAGTGAACCTAGCAACTGGGCCAGAAGGTACAATACGCGTAACATCACACCCACGGTGACTCTTTTACGTCTTTTTCCTTCGCAACAAGAATATTTTCGACGCCGATCTCCTCGACAGCATTGCACACGGTCGACCTTGAGCTTTCTAACTACTTGTTGTTCGGCGTAGCCACCCTTCCCTTCGCGAAGAAGAGCACCGAACTGTGTCAGGGGGCTACTCATTGTAATGTATACTCACGCCGCTCTTGAGCTTGCGGCTCTCCGCCTGCTGCAGACTGTCCAGAGCAGCTCTACAGCGCTCGACGACCGCTGACAAGTTGCTGCTGTTGCTCCTGTCAACGGAGAAGAAAACATCGGGTATAAGGAGGAGAATCTGTACGTGGTGAACGTGCCTTCGCCGAAGCTCAAGGAGGATTGTTCAAAGACTTTCAGCAAAACGACAGTGGATACAACAGCGAGATAGCTTGCGAAGGGAGGTGCAGGTTCTTGCGAGAGCAGACAGAAATGACGGCAAACGTACATGTTCAGATGGGGTTCGAAAAAGTCGAGAAAAAAATACTAATGTAGAGCTGGACTTGCGAGAGTTGAGGAAGAGGGGTATCCGTTTCACGTCCGAAACCGACGAGATCGCGAAGGTATGCCCGTGTAGCGTGGCGAGAAAGAACTAGAAAGCGCGTACTGTAGGTAGGAACGGGACGTTATACCTGGAGGATATGCACGCCCTCAACAAAGAGGTAGGCACAACAGGTCGACATGACGAGCTGAAATAACAAGGACATGAGATGGCGATTAGTTGAGGCAACAAACAACACATGAGAGTTTTTTCTGAGATGAGCTAATATGATAAGATGCGATATCAGATGAGATATTGAGCTGTGAGACGGGGCTGAGCTGAGCTGAGATGACAAGAAACGGCGAGCAACTCACTCGACCTCCTTGAGCATCTCCGAACGCCGGGAAGCCAGCGAGGCCTGCCTTGTCTCGATCTCGCGCAATGCCGCGGCCGCCGTCTCGTCGTGTTCCTCCCGCCCGGAGACGCCAGCGGAGCAGCTTTCCAGCACCGTCATCACTGCCACCACGCACCAGACGGCAACAGGACATTGTCGTTGTCGGACAGGATATAGCATGCACTCAGTTTGGTTGGGCAAGCAATCCACTAGGAGAGATGACTTCAGTGGGTACCTACAGAAGAGGTCCCCTGTACGGGGCGCGGATGTGCCGGGTCGATTCACCCGCCATGTTCAGAGTGTAGCACACCTTGACTACTTCATCCGTGCCAAGAGATGGAACCCGCCCTACATGGTACCGGCCACCCACCGTACAGGTAGAGGGACCTACCTCTACAATGTACGAAAGTACCACCATCAGACACACGGGTGGACGCTGCTGTAGTTGAGAGAAGCACGAGTCCCGAAAAGCAACAATAATAATCGTTCGCTCACCAAAGGTGCCGCACTCAGCCTCCACCTTCCCCATGGCCTTGTCAATGACCGCGGTGCTATCTCCCTTGAGATCAATCATGACCTTCGCCACGTCGTCTGCCGGCGACGACTTTTTCCGTGCTCCTCCGCCTGCCGCTGCCGAGGCCGCTTTCGCCGCCTTGCCTGATGCGGTGCTACCGCCACTGCTGTCGCGGTGTGCGCCAACAGAGGAAGTCCGTCCCTTGGCTTTCGTGCTCTGTGAGTCGGGGGTTAACAACACGTTCGGGTGACACATGATGTAGACAGCGTGGGGGTCGCAAGCAAGAACAAGACGAACAAAGCTGGACGGGACGAAAACACGGAAGTTAGCATGCGTTTCCAGTGTACGTGACACCGTAAAATCCCAACATACCACCAGGTAAATAGAAGCCTTAAACTTTGGGAAAGGGGCCACGGCGGGGCGAGGGCCTGGTGGTGAAAAGCTTTTTTCGTCTACCGAACATAGGGGGGGACTACTCGCGTTTCTCACCCGCGAAGGTAGTTTAGGAGGGTGGACAACGACAAAGCAATATATGGAGCCGTAGGCAACTTGGGGTGGGTGCAAACATTCGAGCATCGGAACTTTCTTCATGTTCACATCACCAGTGTACCCCAGATCCCCTATAGACGGTAGCAACAATTGGGCTTGCCTGGCGTTGGTTGGAAGCGAACCGGTTTCCGACGGGGCCAGAACCGCGTCTAGCGTTGGCTGGGGTTCGCTTTTGCGTGAGGTGAAGCCTGGGAGAGGACCGGACGCTGCTGGATGCCCTCTGAAATCGGGGAGATGGACGAAGAGAGACAGGTGTCGGGACGACATTTCTCGGGGGAAAAGCTATGGTTCGGAAAATATATACCTGGTAGGTTGTTGTCGTTGTTGTTGCTGACTTCACAATTAAATCCGTTCCAACCTCCCCATCGAGTATCTCCCTCTGCCCCTACTGATCTTACACTTGACGCGGTAGACCCCCGTGGTCACAGACCAGCTTACCCTAAATGTGGGTGGGCATCAGCATTTTCGCACGGTAGGGTCTGGCTGCTTTGAGATGTTATTGGGTGTACGGCCCATCAGCCGTGGTCTACAGGAGGGAGCCGTGTATTGGAATCTCTAGAGGTCGAGACACTACGTGTGTAACATGTGTTCGCGATGACAGGCGGTGTCCTGCCGGGGGTAGGACCGGGGAAGTGACTTCAGATTTTTCCGAATCGGCATTTTGTTGCCTCCTTTGTTCAGCGAAAATATGGTCTAACTCGAGGGGGCGGATCCGTCAAATGTAACCGCTGACTAGCACGTACCCTGCTTGCTCTTCTCTCTTCCTGCTCGAAAGCAACTGCGCCGACACATTGTGGAGGAAATCTTGTGGGTGCATGTCACACGAAAGAGAACCGGGTACTCAATTCCCGGCCGGAGACTGCAGCAGGCACATCCAGCGTACTAAATATCGATCAGCGATCGCTGTGCCCCCGCGAGACGATGGGAGAGTGAACTCTCCCGTCGCGGTAGCGCTCAAGATCCTCAAATACGCGTCCATGGTGCCTAGTAATCTCCATCCTTGTCCCAACGCATCCTCTTTGCGTCACGGTACATAGGTCCATCTACAGGAACACCTAGCGACGCATATCTTGCGTCAGACCAATATTGCACTACCATCCATTCGAACAAGATCTGCCCTCGGGGACGCAAACATCTGCACGAACGGTCCGTCAGCCCACCCGTTCCTGTGCCCCATGCTGTCACCTTCTTGGCGGTAACCGTTCGCCGCGGGGTCGTTGTCTTGGTGGCGGTAACGGACGACGACGAAGACGAAGCCGTGCCTCTGCCGCCACCACGGCTGCCGTGACGCCCCTGCTGCTGTACCCTTGGAAACACCGCCATCGGAGCGAGTCTTTGGCCACCTGCGTAGCATACGGTCGTTGCCGTTCCGGCGGAGCCGAGCAAACCCGTCAGACATTTAAGTACCAATGGGCATGAGATGCGATGGCGCCGTTAAGAAGAACCCTGCCACTGATGGTGCAATCTGGTCGTAGTTGTAGACTCCTTAGCATCAGGGTTACGTGGCATCACGATGGCGCCGGGTCACAACCATAAGCCGTGGTATTGCGAACACGTGCTTCCGCTCTACAGATTTCTTGCATGAATATGTGCAGTAAATACTAGAATGCCTCCGCTGCAGACGAAACTGCAACTTCGTCGTGATGTTGTACAGTACTAGGCCCTCTATAGTGCCGATTGAATAGTGCCGGTACCCGGTGTAGTGCCGGTAAAATCTCTGAACACAGACCGCGCCCTCGACAGTGCCGGTCCGGCACTATCGAGGGCAGCCCCGATATAGTGCCGATTGGGTACCACAGCGCCCCGCAATAGTGCCCGTTTACACACACGCAAGAACGATGGAGTTGAAAGCAAAGAAGATTATGGGGAAAGCACTCCAAAACGAACTCGAGTGCAAAGTAGCAGCCTTCGTAGACGTGTGCAGATTTATTCTGTTGCCACCGTTTCTGCCTTTGATCCGGAGAATAGATAAGTCTCTACCTCCCCCATGCCGCCCCCTTACGGGTTCCCAGATAATGACATTTAGAAGTGTTTCGAGTTCTCATTGGCCAACCGGTTAGCGCGGTCGATGCTAATAATAAAAAAAACACACACAACACAGCCGGAGGACAGACGTCACACAGAAAACAGGGTCCACGTGCTGCTGCAGACCCCAACAGCTCTGCGCAGAGGCGCACTATACCTTGTGCGGAAGGTGAAGTGTGCGAAGATGGCGGTGATTGCAAGGCATTACGTTAATAATACTAAGAAAGCGGGTGCGCCAGGCAGACATGAGAGAGTCTGTCGAGACGTAGCGAGGGAGGAGGGTGCATGTGGTTGTTTTGTTTTTCGTGCGGTGCACTTCCTGTGTGCTTTTCTTGTGTTTTTCTTGCAACATCGAAGCAGGTAAGTGCGCTAGGCAGACATTGAGAGAGTTTGTCGCGACGGAGTGAGGGTAGGCGGTACATGGTTGCTTGTTTTTCGTGTGGTGCGCTTCCTGTCGTGCTTTTCTTGGTTTAGTTTTGTTGTTTTTCTTGCAACATCGAGGCGGGAGCGCCAGGCAGACATGAGAGAGCTTTGTCGCGACGTAGTGATGGTGGGCTGTACATGGTTGGTTGTTTCTTTGCAGCTCGCTTCCTGTTGTGATTCTTTTTCGATTTGTCTTTCTTTTTTGTTGTAACATCGAAGGGGGGCAACGAGGCCTGACATTTAGCTTCGTCCACTATTAATACACAATTTCGATCCATTTCGTATTCTGTTGACCCCGCAAAGTGTGAGCGCCACACCATGAAATCAAACACCTCCCCACTCAATAGTGCCGGACCGGCACTATTGAGGGATATTCCAACCCTCAATAGTGTCGGACCGGCGCTATGATGCACTATTCTGAATACGGTATGAGTCGGAGAGATGGCACCCCCGTGTTAGCGTTTGTTTGTAGCGTAAATCTCCACAAGTAGGAGGGTGCGAACACCAACCGATACCTCTCAGGAAAGCCCTCGACGAGATGTTTCCAAAACTATCCTTTTCGGCAGTGGTACCCCCCTGGTTGTGGAGAAATACGCTATACAAAAACGCTCACACGTGGGTGCCATCTCTCCGACTCTTTCGGTAGTGTTGGTAAAATTTCAGGACACAACCCCGCACTATAGAGGGCCCAGTACTGGACCGTACTTACTTGTAGGATATGCGTAACAATTGAAGGGCTGCAGACTATACTGGACGATACGCCCTTCACATGGCGTCGTCAGTTGGTGCAAAGTGCCGTCTCTGCTTGTGCGAGTCCGTATCGCCTCGGTGTGCAAGAACGGCATCAACATCCCATCGCACGCAGCAAAGCCGAACAGGAAGGTGTGAGAGATGGACAAGATAACGCTGTTGGCGAATTCGCATCACATGCTGCATACAATATGGTCTACGTGAACACGGACGCATATTTCGAGCGTACCTCTGCGGGACCAAACAAGGGCTTGCTTTTCAGTCTAAAGACGACAGAGCAACAAGCCCATGTCGTGCCAGAGTTATCAATGTGTGCACCGAGATCTATGCATGCATGACAACCTCAAAGGCCCGCTCTCTGTTCACGACGGAGATTGAAACCATCACTCAGCAACAACCACACCCAGATTTTTTTTCAAATTCACGACTTACGGTATGATTCAAATCTCAACGATCCGACCAATTGTATACGCCACACAAGGAGATGGAGGATGCGTACGTCCTGTGCTCACCTCAAGTCGTTGTGCACGCTTCTTTCTCTGTCACTCCCTCTCGCCCACTCTCTCCTCTGAGTGCTACTGTGTACGAGCACACACGCGAGCATTCCAAACGGGCCAAATTCGAAGAAATGGCTTTCCAAAGGTTCGAGCGGCGTGTTCTTCAAAACCAAAATACGCCGCTGCTAAACATTTGATTGTGAGCGAGAGACAGATAGCCGTTCTGTGTTTGCTACGCCCAGTGTTTCGCGTGTCCGCACTCGCTCGGAAGGATGTCTTCGGCACAGGCTGTTTTCAGGGCTTTCAAGCTCCAGGGACTAGGCCTTCGAGCTGATGCTGCGAGAGCCATCGTACGAGTTGTGGAACGGTGAGCAGCAGCAGCGTGTGTTTGTTTTCCCGCGCGGCATGATGAGACAAAAGGCAGACAGCAGGGGGGAGAATGCACGTACTGTAGTCAGGATGTCGTGTTGTAACCAGTCGTGGAGCCGGTTGACAAAGGTCGTGCTCTGCTGTGTTTGTCTTCGCCCACACAGGGGATGGGGGGAGGCGGGGCAGGCATGGACAGCGGACAGAGATGTGCGTTGTACATATGTGCCCATCTGTACTCCTGTAACGTGCTGCGGCAGGTAGCATACATACATGTAGATGCATCCATAGACACATGTGAGACGGAGCAAGAAAGGAGCAAGGCTTGGCTGCTGCTAAGATTGGTCGGCGTGTCGGGATGGCGAACTCAGCAAACACACGGCTATCGAAAACTGCGACAAGGTTGCCCTGTTGTGGGGCTACGTACTACTGTATGCAAGTCTCGGGCGCAGCATCATCCGGACAACGCGAACCTCCATTTTTGAATTTTAAATTTGAATGTTCTCTTTAATCTCTCTGTACGCACTTGCGTGCGCCTTCGTCCGATGATCTATCATTCTGGGCGCCAGTCTATTGATGGTGTTGATGGATCAATGGGGGTCACGCACGGATGGTGGAGAGCTGTATCATACTCTTGCATGTCGCACAGTATTACTAAGTTATCCCAAACTACTGGATATTTCCTAGAGTGTGTAGCCCGGCGAATAAAAACGCGTCTGAAATTAGATACACCAATCGAAACATGAGCAGAACCGGCGGCTTACGTTACTTCATGACGCCAGGTGACGACTATCAGACGTGTATCGTTCTGTGTGCCCTGTCAATGAAGGGGTACATGCAGCTAGCTCCACCGTAAAGAGGGATATCCCTCACCTTCCCGTCTGTGTGGCCCCGGCTGAGGCCCTGTAATTTGTAATTTGCTCAAAGTTTTTCGCGGAACGCACAGAAGGCGACGCATCGCTACACATGTGCACAGAGATCAGGACGATTTTTCAAGCGAAACACGAACGACAACAATGTGTGTAGATACAACACGTGCTTTCGACCGCTCACCAAGACAAGGCGTTTTTTCCAGCTCTGCCCCGACAAAAACAAAAGAAAAGAGACGACTGTACGTTGCTTTGACCGGACGGGTGGGTTGCGAAACACTGCTGACTATGCTGAGGGGGGAACAACATTTAACATAAGCGTCAGATGTCCCTTGCAGCAACCAACGGCCACACATGGCGCACGGTTGCAGCACGAACACCCGGTTGGACAACCCGCTACGCTTCTGGTTCATCCTTGTGAAACGTAGCCCCGGGCCCGCGAAAACCGGGCATATCGCTCCGTCCCGGCATTGTAGGGACTCGAGGTCAATGTTCTACCCACTACAGTACGGCACGCGTTTACATTAGTACCCCCCCCTCCGTCTCCGCGTCACCCCCCTTCGGTGGAGCAGGGAGGAAGGTGCCGATGAAGCGGTTCAGGCCATCATCCGATCAGTCAAGGCCCGCATCGAGCGGAACGAGCTGTCCAGCAACGTGGTGGACGTGGACACCGTGTCCGCCGTCGTGGCCGACCTCACCAGCAGAGAGCAAGACCTGGCGGACAGCAGCACCCAGATGCAGAACGCCTTCGTCCGGCCCCGCCTCTACTTCGACCCCGTGCGCAACACGCTCCTACTGTGAGTTTTTTGGAAACCCCCTGCCTTGTGGGTAGGGAGCAGTCTTCACGATGTTAAATACGCGATAAAATGACAGAAATGTGTTATGAATTGTGGAAATTTAAAGTGCTGGATGTATATATTTTGCCCAAGTGGTAAAAAGATACCTGTGCTTCTGTGTGGGGAGGGGGTGGGGGCGTCATAGGGAATGGAGTCGTCGATAGCCCCTGGTATGCGTTTAATGCCCTGTCCAGGGCATGAGAAAACGAACAAATCTCCGCGGCTATCTCCTCCCTGTCTTTGGCGCACGCGATGCACGACGGTGAGCAGCAAGCACGCGTATGTGCGATCAAATCGATGCCGTCACCAACACGGGACTTTCCTCCTCTCGCCGCTTGACCGCCTGTTACTCTCGGCGCGTTGTTTGCCTGTTAACCGCGGTGGTGTGTGCTCGCGCCTTTAGGGAGGATGCCGGGACAAGAAAACGCAGCATGCACGGGCCAGCAGAGAGCAAGGTTAGTCGAGAGGGAGCTGCGTTGTTCTGCTTGTTTGTCTTAGTTTTCGGTGGTGCTGCACTGGATGCTGTTGCTGTTGCTGTGATTAGTGTTGTGGTCATCGTTGCTGCTTGAGTCACGCTAAGGTATGTCGTCGGAGAACCGGTAGCACCCCTCCAGCAACCTCCTATCAAAGAATGACAATCACATGCCATGGGATCGTGTCGTGACCTTTGGGGGAACTACTCCTGCTGCGGACATAACCAACTCCCTTCTTCGCGAATGTCCTGGTTTTGTCGCAATTTGCTCCTGCCTTGCCCCGGAGCAGTTCGATAGACTTGAACCCGCGTGTCCACTGTCTCGGGGTGCTGATGCGGGGGGCGCGGTGGCTGAAATCGGGTACCATATGTGACTTCAGATATCACACCTCCCCAGACCGATTTTCAAAGCTTCATTATTTAGTATACACCAGGAAGAGTCGTAGTGCCGAAACTGGAGGCGTTGGATACTTCTCATCGATAGCATTCCGACAACGTACCGTTTCGTGTGTCCGCCCTATTCGTTGTGGAGCAATCGAGCTCTTAACTTCGGAGACAGCTTGGTACCTTTTGGTGGAGCACGTCTGCGGTTCGGGTGCTGATATTGTCGCGCTTGAACGTCCAAAGGCTCGCCCGATGTGCGTTTGTTTATCAAAACGTGATCCTTACGTCGCTGACTCCGTACACACATTTGTAGAGGAATTGCCACATGGGACCTGCTGAGCTTCTGTCCCCTAGGAGTTTCCTCTTCTCCCTGATCCTTTCTACATGTGATCTACAACCGAAATAACGTCAACACACCTGCACCCCAATCCCATCACACTTACTACTACACAGGCGCGCATGTACCGAGAGCGTTTCTTGATGGTCCGACAGAGGGTGCAACGTCACGACCTTTTCCGGCCTCCCATCATAGAGTCTTCTCGGCGAGAGTACATCAAGCTCTCCCCGCTAGACTCTCTAGTGAGTGAGGCGTTTGGCTAGCAGGGTTTAGTTTCCCTGCTGACGCTGCTTTTGTGGTCGTTGTTTGCTGCTGTGGTTGTTGGTGTTGTTGTTGTCTCTGCCCGTTATGTTGGTGGTGGTGCTGCTGCTGCTGCTGCTGCTGCTGATGCCTTGGAGAGGAACATGTTGTCGTTGTTGTCGTTGTTGTCGTTGTTGTCGTTGTTGTCGTTGTTGGGGATGATGGTGATGTTGATGTAGTGGGTGATATCGTTGCTGTTGATGGTGGTGTGGTGGTGGTGGTGGTGGTGGTGGTGATACTGTCATCGTTTTTGTCTGGTGCTGTTGCCTCCGCGTCTGTAGGTGGGCAGTGCGGACCTCCGCTGGCTGCTTGGCATGCTCACGCAACCGGAGGAAGGGAAGTATTTCCTGGAGGACGAGGTCACGAGGCTACCGCTCGACCTCTCCAACGCGGTGAGCAAGTCGTTCGTTTCGTCTTACTTTCCGTTGATAAGGCCGGTAATCTGTCTTGTTTTCCGTTACAATATGACCGTCGATGTCGTTTTGGGGTGACGCTGATATGTTGTAGTCGTTCTGATGCCGATCATGTCTTCGTTGTTGCTGTTCTCCTTGTAGTCTAGTGTTGTTGGTGAGGGTTCTTGCGGTGAAGGTATTGGCTGTGCGCACCGCCACCTCCACCACCACTAACAACGACAACGACAACTACAAGCACGACGTTTGCATAGCCGTACCGCTAGCCTAACCAACTGACAAACGAACCAAACGAAACGGGCTGGATCAAACAAAAATCGAATTTCAGCACAAGACGGAGGGTCTCTTCACCGAGCACTGCGTCGTCATCGTCGAGGGGAAGATGACCGCAGGGGTGTTTCAGGTAAGCGATTCAGCAGGGAGGTAGGCCGGTGTGTCTTGTTCGAGTTGTTTCAGCGACTCCGCGCGCAGCGCACGCACGCTGCTCTCTATTCGCCTGCCCTACGTGACGTGTTATGGGAATGGATGTGTCGGTCAATCGACGAGGCGTTAGTCATATGGAACTGTCGACCCCCCGCCCCCGACCGTTGAGCCCCTTCCCGCCCGTTGAGGCTTGAGGTACGGGAGAACCTCGCTGAGAGCATTGTGCCTAGAACTCATTTGTGTCTTGATGTAGCTCAGCTAACCGGTAGAGTTGGCACCAACGATTGATTTTTCCTGACTAATCTGAGCTTGACTACGTTATCATCTATAATTTTTTTCCGCACTCGGTTGACTCTATCTTTCGTGGTATGTACTCCGATGCTTGAGTAGCCTTCTTCCCTTCCAGTAGGTCATGGGAGGAGGGGGGGGGGGGGGGGGGGGGGGCTCCCTGCGCCGGCCC
>FN649748.1:3850888-3865134 GCA_000310025.1 Ectocarpus siliculosus
GGCGGTGGTGGTAACGCTCTCTGCTCGTGGCGGTGGCGGCGAAGGCTGGGTCGGTGGTGGTATTGGCGGGAACACGGTTGGTCGGAGCGTTTCGCGAGGCGGGCGGTGCCCCGCCGGCACCGCCAAGCGCCGGCACGCTACGGCCACCGGGCGGCCGCGGCGGCGGCGGCGAGCGGCTGCCGCTGTCGGACACGCTCTCTGCCCTCGCACCCCACGCCGCCGCGGAGAGGGAGTTCAGTCGCCGTAACGCCATCTTCTTCCTGCCCATGCGTGGAACACTGCCCGGGGGCTGCATGCTTGGGCCCTGGCTGGTGTTCATCCTCATGAACCCCCTCACCCTCGCCGTGCCGTTACTAGCCGCAGGGCTGCTACTATCCGCCGGCCCCGCGTCGTGACTCAGGTAGCGCATCAGCTTCCTTCCCCTTCTGGGGGTGCGCGTGGGGGGAGCCACGCCGACCGCGGCGGCATTTGCGAGCGCCAACAGGGCCTGAGTGCCGGGCTGCTGGTCGCCGCCGCCGCCGCCGCCGCCATCGCCCCTCGCCGACATATTCACCGCCGCCGTCTCCGCCGCCGCCGCCGCCGCCTCCGCCATTACCACAAGCTTCTTCGCCTTGCGGGTCACCCCCGCGGTGCCGGGTGGGGTGAGCCTGTCGGGGTTGGCGCCGCCACCACCGCGAGGGTGTGCCGGGGTCTTGGGAGGCGGGCCCGCGTCGCCGCCCGCCCCGCTGGCGGAACCACGAGGGCTCATCGGTGGCCGAGAGCCTGCCGCCGCTGCATCATCGCCACCGCTGTTACCACCAGCGCCAGATTCCATTCTGCTGGGGCTCATGCTCTGCCGTCCGAAGGTCCAGACACCTGCGGCGGCGGCGGCGGCGGCGGCAGCGGCAGCGGCAGTACGGAGGGCTCGGGGTGGAGGAGGGTACAGTCGAGCGTCAAGCCGGGGGTGGCGACGCTCCCGCTCTGCCCGCGGCGGAGCGCCGGTCATAGCTTAACCCGGATGCGGACGCGCGTCCTGCGCCTGCTCCTGCCCGTGGTGATCAGGAGTCGGCGGGATGTATTCTCTCCCTCCGTCTTTCCGAACCCCGCCGCCGCCGCCGCCGCCCTTCCCGCCGTCAGCTCTCCTGAGCTCGTCTTCCCCCCAAGTTCGCCCCAAACCGGACGCTCCCGGCTTCGGGGTCTTCAACGGCTCCTCGCCCCCCCACCCCCTTCCCTTCGCAGTAGCCGTCGACCCCCCCCCCTCTCCGCCCCCCGCAGGCCCTCCCGCCGCGTTGAAGAACCCCCTAGGCATGGGGCTCCTCGCCGCGGGCCCCCTGAGCCCATGCCCTACCAGGGGCGAACGCAGCAGGTTACCGTACGAGGTATTCCGACTCAAGGTTCGCGACGGTGTCATCAAACCCATGGGAGGCTGCTGCTGCTCACCGCCGCCCCCGCCCCCGATGGAGCTTAAAAACGTGTCCTCTCCGCCCATAGACCGCAGCCTCAACGGCGGTCCCTGCCTGCCGCCGCCGCCGCCGCCGTTGTTGCCGTTGCTGCTGCTGCTGCCGCCAACGCCACCGCCACCCATCGGAGCCGGGCGCGCAGACGCAGAGGCCGACCAGGCGGTCATGGCAGAGATAGCTGTGGCGGCGGACTTGGACTCCCGCGTCCTCCGGGGGGTGGTGAAAGGCAGAGCGGAAACGGCGCTGCTTCTGCGGGGAGAATCGAACGTCAACAGGGTTTCGCACGTTGAACGACGTGCCCTGCGACAACAAAGAGAGGGAAAAAGCACGGGGGCCGGGGCCGGGGGGAGGGGACGGACGCGGGAAGACGCTTTAGGTTTATTAGGCAAGCGTTTGTGGTGGAAGGTCACGGCGGCGCGGTGGACATCGAAGCTGCGCCACCGATTGGCAAGCTCACACTGCTCGCTGAAACTACAGCGGCAGAGTACGAGAGTGCTTCGAAAAGCCAGACACAAGGTAGGTAAAACAACCTCAAGAATCGATCTCATACACCATTTCCGATTGACTCAACACCTAATTCTTGCGGTGCGCCTGGTGCGACGAGAGACGGAAGAGCGCGCGACGGGGACGGGCTGCACTACCGGACAGACATCCATCCTTCACGAAACCCCTCCGGAAAATCGACCAACCGACTGACAAACAAAAAAACATCAAAATGGTGTGGATGCTACCGGCTCTAGCTGGGCAAAGAGAAAACGGAGAAAAAATCCTGCATTTTAATTGAAGTGAGGGTTTGATTTTCACAAAAATCTACAAGTAGACTATTCCTTCAGCCCTTAACCACTCCTCAACAGTACACCAAAGTATTCCCTGTTGCTTTCCCCACTGCTGACGAAACACGGAGCGAGCAAGGGTTGCGCCATTCAAGAGCTGCTCAAGAAACGACAGCGCGGTCAGCAGAGGCGTACCACACGTAAAACACGGAGGGTTGGCGTACAGTATCTATCAGAGCCGGGCTTACGATGGGGATGTTGCCAAGGAGAAGTGTGCGTCCGAAGGGAAAGCTCCTTGCAACAGAGCTTGCACCGCCGGCGTGGACTGTGCCCAACGCTGGAACTGGTCAAAAGTCAGCGATTTGTCCTGGACCCCAAAGCGGACCAAAGCGGAAGGCGGGGGCGAGATGGGATTCGGGGTAAATGCTCAGTTCACACTTCCAGACCACCAATGACAATGACTGATCCGCCGTATGTTTTGCTCAAAGAAAAACCGCGATATACCGTATTATTGACGCCTGAGGGATTTCCGACGCATCATCCAGTACACACTCCTTGTACCCGAGCCTCTCAGTCCCCATGTCGCCATCGCAAGCGTTTCACCCCGCAAAAACCGGATACCCACAACACCCAGTAGTGGTCAATCTCGCTGCAGCAGCGGCTACAGTTTACCGGCAAGAGATAAAGAGAGAACGTTAAAGAGAAAATAGGGTTGAATGAAGACAACTGATTTTCGCGTGCCCAGACCACGAGAAATGTAAATACTTGCACACCAGTACGGTTCAAGAGAAGCCCGCATATGACAGAGAGGTTTGTTCGCTTGTCTCAACCCTTCCTTAAACCGTAGCCGCTACTGCTATACGATATAATACTCACGCTGCCTTCGCCAAACTCCCGGAGGGCCTGATCCGCGATACCCTCGTTCGTGAACATTGACCTCGGCCCCTTATCCGCGGTGGGCGTGACATAACCCCCCGCCAAACTCGCGCCCCCTCCCCCACGCCTCCTCCCTCGAGAAGACGACATCGAGGGCGGCGCACCATCGTCCGCCCCCCCGCCGAAAAAGTCATCCCCACGGCTGAAGTTTCCAACACGAGGCGTCGTCCTGGCCAGGGCGGGGTCTAGGCCGCCCCCCGTGGTCTTGCTTTCGCCATCCAGGGTGAGGGAGCCCCAGCTAAGAGAAGACCTGTCTACCGGTTCTATGCCCATGTTCAGGAGCGTGCGAGGCACCTGGTTGAGCATCAGCAAGAGCTCGTCCCTGCCGATCAAGCCGTCCTGAGGGATAGAAAGAACAAACGGTGGCACTTGTTGTGAGGCAAAAGAAGGCGCGGCGCAATCGCAGTTTCCTTGACATGGTACAGTAGGTCACACGAGGAGCCACGAACCTTTTTCGAGGTACATGCGTCGTTGAAACGACTATAATAAGGAGCGTGTTGTTTTCCGTGTGATTGATTTTGCTGTATCCACCAGTCTGCTCATTGCTCCGCGAGCTACGCGTCACGGGACCCCCCCCCCCCCCCGACACACACACCCTGACTCCCGGCCGTGTTTCAAGGAAGACCAACGGCAAGAAAAGGCGAAAACATCAACAAGACAGCCGCTTACAAAAACCATGGCAACCGCTCAGGTTGGCAAGACAGCAGCAGGGTGGAAAACGTAGGGTCGGAACTCGTAACAAAAACTGCAAGAAACCAGACAGCGCAAAATGACACAAAAAAAATCCCAGTCAAGTTTCTTTCGCATGGCGCCTCTTCCGTCGCGAACATGCAAAGAGCACACAAACCCTCTGCAAACCTTGGGATAGCCACGAGAAGCTGCACCAAGCGAGGCTACGTCACGCTAAGCCAAACGCAAGCCCTATCCAGGGACGCGGAACAAAACAACACCGGGAATTGTCAGACCAACACCACCGACAAGCCTCGCCAACACAAGGCCAATGCCCTCTCCCCCCCAACAGACACAGGGATCGACAAAATGCCAAGCAAGCGCTACAATAGCGGCTGGCCTCTCCTGCACTGACTTCGCGAGTTTATGAGGAAGTACAAGAGGGAGGGGGTTCGCAGACTGTATTCCCTAACCCCAACCCAACTTCCCCGATTGTATGCTTTATCCAACATGTTTAGTTACGTAAATTCACCTCGTTCATGTCGTATACCCCGAAGAGGAACTGCATCTTCTCTTCCAGGGTCCCTCGGCAGCACACCGCCAGTCCGACCACAAAGTCATCGAAGGATATTCGCCCCGACTTGTTGCTATCCAGAGCGTGGAACAAGCGGTCTGTACCGCGGGTGGCACACACGGAACGACGGAAAACACGATGCGGAACGACCCGTGCAACGACAGTGAGGAACATACGGAACGACCCGCCGCGCGGGATGTATGTACATGCGCACACAAATCACATGCACGATCGGTTGGCTAGCGTTGCCCACGCTCCTCTTGGAGGTATCTACGACGCCGACTTCTAATTTTTCGTTCATCAAACAAATTCTGCTGATACTGGTGGTGTAGTGAGGAAATTATCTTCCAGAATGCCGGGGACATTCACGCCCAGAAACAACTTCTCTTTAACGGTGAAAAAAAAGTATCCAGGTTTTACCCTCCCTGCCGTGTGACCCCGGCGGCTGGTGCGTGAAGCATGTAGTAAAGATTACCGCACGGTGTAACAATCACTGACGCCCAGAAAAGATCGACCGAAGCACACACAGACCGATACGTGCTTACACACATGCATACCACATGCCACGACGTCGTATACGTCCTTGCACTGCACGTATGCATACCACATACGAGGGAGAATCAAAAACTACGACACGCCACATAAAACAGTACAAGATCAAGTAACGGCGATTCCCAATCAAAACTCCGAAGTACCACAGACCATGCAACATGTCTTCCGCCATCACAATATCAAGGAACGCAAATTCCGAAATATTTCCAGTAGTGTACCATAAAGCGCGATTCTTGGCGTACGTACCTCCAACGAGCCCGGGTACGGGAAAGTTCTGCAGAAATGTGGCCTTGTCGATAGACTCTCCGCCCTTGTCTCCCTTGGACAGTCCCGCTAGGTCCTTGTACGTCAGGCTGATCACGTGCAGCTCGACATCGTCGCTGAAGGGAACAAACGCGTGGTGGGAAAACACACACAAACACAAACACACACGAACACGAACACGAACACGAACACGAACACGGTCAGCCGGTTACAGCGGTCGATGCCAACAAGAAAATACACACACAAAACACGTATGCCCCAGGCGTTTGCTGCGGCAAACATGCTCCCAAAGACCGAGTGGTCTGCTGCTTGTGGGTGGGGATAGCAGTATGACTAGATTCCTCCACGGGTCGTCAGGCTGTCGTATGCGTCCACTATGATTACATGCGGCGAATCGAAATTCCTGATGAAATCAACACTGAGGGCTGGTGCGGTGAAAAGGGGTTTTGAGGTCGAGGCATCTGGAGGAAGGCTTTGTGCAGCAAAGAGAGCACGCGGAAGAGGATACAACATCACATGGTACCATGTAGCGCAAGTGTGTCCACAAACACTCGGCAATTTGACAACTTGAATCGAGCAAAAGCAAACACAAGACGAGACTCCAGGTTTCCCGTCGCATTTCGTGTTCCTACTCCCGTGCCGAAGGGGCATCATTTGAGGTATTTCACGTCTCCGCTTCACTGGGGATGTCGGGTTGTATTCCCAAAATCAGAAGGGCGCGTCACTGTTGAACAGGGAAAAGCAATGTGTGCCTTTAAACAAAGGTTGCACTACTGCTGTACACCACAGATGGCGACAAGCAGACAGGCAGCCACACGATGGCCACACACAAAACACCCTTGTCGCAGCAGCAGTACTTTCATGCTGCTGCCTTTTGAGTGACAAGGACCGTATTCGCGGCCCTGGTTCGGGTGATATGTGTGAGGCAACGGGTCGCAAGCTCTTCCCTCGCCTTCGATCACGTTTCGCCTCTAAATTACCATCAGCAAAGAAAGACAACCGAACACATGCCGCGGTTCGGTGTGGTTCGTTGGTTTGTTCGAGTCGAATAAACGTCAGCTGCGTCAGTTGTTGAGCGTGGGAAACGCGAAACGTCATACCGCAGCAGGCAGTCAGCTGTGAGGTGGTGCTACTGCCTGCTTTATCTTCATCTTGCATCACCCCTTGTTGACCCTGCCGCGCTCCCGTAAGCCCACTCCGGAGAATACTTGTGTAACACAAAAATACGCGGAACTCGACAACGGGAATGAACAAAATATGTCCGTTAAATCTGAGACTCTTGGCATTCAGGACTGGTTCCAGGTATACAGCTGCTATACATTGAAAGTAACCATTTTCGAAACCAGTAAAGTCAACCTCCAGAGTTCGAAACTCGTGTATTGGTTATTCAATGAAGTAGCTGTGTAATGTAGCCCCACAAGTCGCGCTCGATTGTTCGGGTGTTCCAACACTAAACAATAAGAGGGAAGGTCATGTTGGGAGGGGAGATTTTCGAGTACGTACGCGGAGCATTTCGCATTCAAGGTTTGCATGACTCCAGAGCTCTGTGCAAAGGAGCTTGGGACACGCACATAGTAGTAGACCCAATCAACATGGGGGGTCGAGCTCCCCTCTCCATCTCCGCCCTAAAGTGCAACCCCGGTGATAAAACTCCTCAGATAAGACATTGTAAGATGCTCCGTCTTGTGGGTTGGACTGAACAAGATAGTGAGTAGCACTGAACAAGGTAGCTATTACGCCAGGTGTGCTCGGTGTTGAGGCCCGAACGGATAGCGCAAGGCGCGCATGTGTGCGTATGTTTGGCTCTTTGTTGATGGCACCGGCCGCGCAAACCGGGCCATGTATATGTCCCATCGTGCCTGGCGGCAGAGTAGCCTTACACACCGTTCGGTGTACATGTTTTAGCCCTGACGTGTCTATCGGCCGGGGTGATTGGTGAGAGCAAAACACAAACATACCGCCAGGAGCCAAGAGAGGCAATTTAGGTACTACAGGGAAGTGCCGCCAATTGTAGGTCCGTCTGTTGCTGGGCCTGTTGGGGGATGTACATATAAGCGTATGGATAGCGCCCGTATTTCCGACCGGAATAATACTGCTTGATTCGTATTCTTCGAGAGCAGCGAGCGGCCGGAGGGACACCATTATACCACAGACGGGTGTACGCGTGTGGATGCAGCATCGACATCTTCCCCGGCAATGCAGCAGGCACTGCTTCGGAACCGTTGCAACTACTTAGTCTTGTTATGATACTAGGACGTCCTTCAGATGACTAAAAGGCGAGAGAACAAACAAAGAATAGATCGAA
Organism: Ectocarpus siliculosus; assembly: GCA_000310025.1. NCBI lineage: Eukaryota > Phaeophyceae > Ectocarpales > Ectocarpaceae > Ectocarpus > Ectocarpus siliculosus. The sequence continues at coordinate 3,858,401 of FN649748.1, forward strand.
AAAATAACGCACACGCCCCGAGCAGATTTTCATGCTTTGTGGAGGGAGGGAGCTGCTTCCGTTCCATTCGGTTTTCCTCCCCTCACTGAAAAGACTCCACCACATCCCGGTCGACTGTGGGTATATCTCGAATGGGTACAAGTAGTCTCTCTGCGTGTGCATTTATTCCGATGTGTTTTCGCCGAAGTTACAGAAAAAGCGCTTCTGCGACCAAGATTCAAAATACACGTGCGATGGGCGGGCGCTCTCCCGCCTGCCTCCAGCCGCCCGCGATGGGTTCAGTCAAAGGGCTGTCAGCTTTGAGGGTGGAACTGCAACCAACAAGCAATTCCCAAAAAGCAGCACCGTTGTTTTTGTAGGCACACACAGCAAGCAGCAGCAGCTTCCATCATTTTCCTCACTCCTCTCTCACATACAAGTATCACAATACAAATACTTTCAGAATCGAGTTCCGCAGCAACATTTCGCGTCGTTTTCTCTGGGGCGGCTGCGGCCCTTGCGATTTGCCGGAAAAGTGCCGAAAAGACAACAAAAAAAAACAACTGTAGTACAGATACCACCAGTACATGTCCATGACCCGTGAGCCCGTCGCCAGTGGGGGCGAGACAGACAGACAGACAGCAGTGCGCAGCGCATTGTTTCTCTTCCTGCTTACGGAAACTTGCGCTGTTCAACAGGAAAATATAGCTGGATGAGGGTGGGAGGATAGAGAGAAGCCGGACGAGGGAGGGAGTTGCGCCACACCTATTTTGTACGCATCTTTCTGAGGTTTGTGAAGAAAAAAAACGGTCTGCACCAACGAAGGGCGCGCGGTCACTTATCGCGTATGCAACACAAAAGTACAGTAGTCTGCTGGTGCGGATGCTGAAAACAAGTCGATTTATGTGAGAGTTTTGGGGAACAGAAACCGGGAGCGACAGAGGGGGAGGGGGAAGGGGCGAACCAAAAAAGGGTCTCGCACGCGTCAGGTTTGTTGCACCCTTACGACAGCTGCTGTGGGTCGGTCGGGGTATTTATTGCTCGTGTTTGGACAGCATCAGATTATAATTTGAATATATAGGTAAATGCAAGAAGGCTCGATCAACAACACAGGTACTGCTGTCATCACACTGCTGTTGATGATGTCGCACGAACCCAAGGGCCGAGTACACACATGCCTAGAGTTCGCCACACACACTTACAACTTCGTGCCCGCCAAGCGCCCTTCCTTCGTCAACGGCCTCCGCGCTTTGCTCCCGGAAGCTCCCATATTGTCGTAACACTACGAGGGTCCCCCGACACCTTCCAAGCTCTTGCAGTAAACTAAACCCCGCCTCTTCCTATTGCAGCATGCCGTTTGTCTCTTCGGGGAGGAGAGAAGACAAAGCTTGGGAAAGACACAAAAATAGTTGGGAGGGGCGGTCGAAAAGTCCAGCAAGCCCCGTCGCCTGACCAGCGGAGGTCGACCCCCTCCGGCCCCGGTGTTAGCGCTTCCTGTTAGGGAACTCCCTCTATCTCCCTGTCGCCTTGCAACCTCGACCGCATGCGTCTGCGCAAATAGCAGATCGACGGAGAGAGTTTACAGAAAGGGGACGTGTAAAATTCTACCTCCACAGGAACAGGGGGAGCGGCACGCTAGATGAGATACTTCGGGAGGGGGTGGGGAGTATGATCACGGCGCCCCCAGTTGCCTCGCGGCATCAACCGCCCTGCTCTGTGCTGTTCCGCCTGATTTGCTCTCTGTCTATCAGCTTCACCGCCGTGCAACAAGCGCTCTCGACGGAACCATGACCACGTTTACCCGTATACTAGTCGCTCTAGTGTTGAGCGTGTCCTCCGCGAGCGCTTTCGTACCCTGCCCGTCTGCGCTGACCAAGTCGAACCACCGAGCAATCCATGATCCGGCTCCGGCAGCAACAACAGCAGCAGCACCGCGACCTCGGTATCAGCAGCACGCGGGCCCGCTCCTCATGGGCTGGGGCGACGCATTAGGGAAAGCATTCGCGAACGAGGACATGGCCCCCCAAAAGAACCCTGGTCTCAAGAACGCCCCCAACACATGCATGGTGAGGAGGGCGAAAGTAGACATGCTGACTGACGCGAATACTCTCCGCTCCTCGAGAGTGCGTACGCGTAAAAATGTGTGTGATGTTGACATCGCGTGTGGAAAACGCATGTGGGACTTTCTCTTTGAAGTAGGAACACCAGTTGCCGCTACGTCCCCTTTGGTCACACCCTACTTGTACTGCTACATTATTGTCAGCATTAGAAGTCAAACAAACACGTGCGCGCACATCCGGCAGCCGTGTACTGCCACTGGGTCACGATGGGCAAAGTTGAAGCGTTGTTCGTTCATCATCGGGAAGTAAAAGCACTTGCGCATACCTACTACCCAGACGACTGCCCCATCCGTCAATGTCGGAGTATTTTCTCTCTTATACCGCTTTTAGGGCTACAGCAGTACAGCAGTAACACAAACTCCAGCAGGCTTTCTTCCCCACTCACCGCAAAGATTAGATTCAGATTCAGACTTGAACGCATTCCTTCGGCTGCTGTGTGGTATTGTCTCGATCGGGTAGCCTTTCAGTGATCGCCTGCTGTATATACCACATAATTCTAAATGTCTATTGTTGTATGCATGCACATTGGATATTTGGACTCCGTGGTAGAAGTATGATAGCGTTATTCAATTTTTAGGTCTTTCGTCCGAATGGAGCAGCATCACCTGCGTTGCAGCATTATTTTTCCTAATCTGTGGTGCAGGTGCACTGGCAGATTCCATCACCTCGGCTACGGGGCTACGGATGCACCGGCCGGAAAGGCAGCCGATGCTGTGCCGCCGTTTGATCGCAACGCGGAGTCGGATTTTTATTTTTATTTTCTTAGTATGACACAATAAATCCGTCTCTATCTACAGAAAGAAGTCGGATATTTGCTTTTTAATAGGCAATTCCCATCCAGAGCATGACATCGCTATCTCTGGGCTCTTTTCTCCTCTACACTACTAAATAGTCGGAGTGGACAAGGTGGAGCCGACCTAGGATGGCCCCAAGACCCAAACGGTCCGTACCGTAGAAATACTCCCGTACTCTTATAGGAATACTCCGCTAGAAATATGTACATGTACGCGTAGATGTGCTACAATACCGTCGACGTACTCAAGAAATCCTCCAGCAATTACTCTGTGAACCGCAGCCGGTAGGAAACCAACCGTTGGCATGCATGCGTGTTTCAGGTAACCGTCAACGGAAAGACCATCCAGGCGGTGCAGGGGCAGCGTCTGAGGGATGTTGTACTGGCTGCCAAGGCGAAGATCGAGTACGGCTGCGAGAAGGTATTCTATGCATATTTACGGCAGTAGGCAAGCGTGTACCACAGCAGTACTACGGACCTGCAGTTGAGAAATGCTACGTTCATTCACAGACCCAGTCTTACATCTTCACGAAAAATAAGAAAGTGGGTCAAGAAACACACCACAGCGGTGAATCCCCACACTTAACTCTATATAACAACCTGTGCTCGACAAAGCAGTGTCGACGAAATAGGAACCTGAGCCTCAGCCCGATTTCGACGTTTCATATCTCCGGGGCCGTACTGTAGCGCTCTTCGATCATTGTGTGTCGGCTTTGGAAAGAAACGACGTCAAACCGCTAGACCAATTAGCTCTGGCTGTTCGGTTTGAGAGCCTACGATTTCTGTACTTTTTTTGCAACCCAACATCAGATCAGAAACCCACGACTTGCGTTTTTGCAACCCGACATCAAGTCACTATTAGTATAGACCAGCCATTGGTCTTATGATATGGTTTTGGGTTGCGATAGGTCCGAAGGCAGAAGAGCCTTGTCAGTCTATGCATATGAATAGCACATTGTGAGCTAGCTGCAACGAACTAACAAGAGTCGCTGAAGCAGTTGGATGAACGAGCGCGATGAGTCAGTCGTTGCAACGTGTCTGAGGAGACGCAACCGATGGTATTTGTACTCAAGTATTATAGTACCAGTTGGGATCAAGTTGTTGTTCGCCGTATGGGGTTGACGACCGTTTGAGTATGTCTATGCGACCCATACAAAACGGGGATTATGACACGTGCCCACCGGTAGGCGGGACGACTGTTCTAGAATCGAAAACACTGCACCAAACAGTCTATTGCTAGTTCGATATCTACGCAGGTGCGATCCCGGCCCTTAAAGGCACATCTCAAATTAGAACCTAGAGGGAGCTCGCTAGCGCACCGTCGACAATTCCACCGAACGCTCGTNNNNGCGCCGGGAGCGCACCTGCGTATATATCAAATTAGTAGTTAGATTGTGCTTGTAGTGCAATGTTGTCGATTCTACAGAACGTTCGTCCCACCGCCGTACACAAGATAGATACCAATACTGGCGTGGTTACGCCTTCGGGAAAGGATTACTTGATACCCATCGCCGCCTAGTGACGCGCCCGCCGCGGCGGTGTAAGCAGCAGAAGGGCCTGTTGGGCTGGGTACCGGCGACCTCACCTTGTATGCCACCCGAAACGTTTGTGAGCAACCACGACCACATACCTCCTGAGTATCAAAATAGCCTTTTAGTTGGTCTCCTGCTGTAAAGGAATTGTTTCCTACAACCATGTTTTTTTTTTTTGTTGTCTCTTGTGAATATCTATCAACAATACAGAGGTTTTATCGAGTTGGTCGTCGAGCGGACATCAGGTCCATCCGGTGTGCGTCTTTCGTGTGCGTGTGCGTGATCGTGCTGGATTGATATTCTCGCGTGCTAACTTCGTTAGCCGCTAGCCGCTACGGCAGTATCTCCTGCCGCCGGGGGGGGGGGGGGGCGCAGCCCCCCATCTATCCGCTGTTTTCGTCCTCGGTGAGTGCTACAATGGCTCCTGCGTTCCAAGCCGACCGCCGTTTGTTTCAAGCACGCACCGGGCCGTCGTTAGTCGTAGGCCGAGGCGTTCCTGAAATGATTTGTGACTGCCGCCGTCGATCGCCCCCCCACCGTGGACAGGGAGACTGTGGGACGTGCGAGTCAATCGTTGACGGCCGGAAGATCCGCATCTGCAAGGCGATCGTACCAAGAAACAAGACCAAGGTCAACATTAAGACCAAGTTCGGGTAGACGGGTGGCTGGATTGACACACGGTCCGATCCGATCGGCGTGAGGACGTTGTTCGTTGTTGACGGCTCGATACGACGTCCTAAGCGCCCCTGAGTAGAACGTTTCCTGCTTGCAGCTTGTAGTCGCTGTTCTCTTGGAAGGGCTGCGGTGGGAATAGATATACATACATCGCTCGATGCCTTTCGGGTGGGATACGACACACTACACCCCTCTTCCATTTTGTTTCAAGATGTGTGACGGTCGGTTGTACCACAGTAGAAAGAAGGTATACCAACTGTAATACGTATTCCGTGTTAAGAACTGGGCAGAGCGCCAATATAGATTTTTGCCGAGCCGAGCGTAAGCGTGCATCTACCCGTGTGCGAAAGGCTACAAGCGGGATTCGGAGAGAAGGCTCGCTCTGATCGGGGATCGATTTTGTGACTGGTTGCAGTGCAGCAAGCAGCGTGCCCATTCTCCTGGCGTGGGGGGGGGTGTACTCATAGTCGGGCATGCCGTAGTCGTTAGACCATTAACCTCGCATCCCTACAAAGCCGGGACGGAGCACGCCGGGTTCTCACCGGACCAGGCTCTCGCATCACCAAGCGCGAAGCGCCGTGAGGTATTCGGCGAGTCGCATGAAGGGTGCGCTGCATCCTGCTAAGGGTGTTCGGCATCTTGTGCTTACTTCCTTGCGTACGAATGACAGCTGCGTATGACTTAATTTATTTTCTGGTGCTTTCACTTCCAGAGACAGTTATAAGCTCGTGTAACTGCCTCGAGGGTGTTTGACCAATTTAACACAACGGGCGATTATCCCCTTTGCGCGGAGTGAGGGTTCTCGACCCCTCACAACAAAATCTACTAGACCACCATTCATGGTTACCGCAAAAAAAAAAACAAAGAAAGGCGAAAAAGAAAGAAGCGGTAACCTGGTTGCCGAGCTCACGAAGTGAATCGGCTTGTTTTACAACATCACTGCCAAGCGACGAAAACCCAACCTCGATGGCAAACACCGGGGGCGGCGGCTTGTTTTACAATGTCGTTGCCAAGCGACGAAAACCCAACCTCGATGGCAAACATCGAAGGGGGGATGAGGGGGGGGGGAAGGGTCGCAAAATCATGTTTTTAAAAATAAATGCGGTGCGTTCTCTTTGTGTGTCCGGAGAGCACGACTTTAGGTGTATTTCCTGCAAGCGTCGTCGCTTTTTTCTCTCGAGTAGTTGGTACAAGTGAGAGATAGCACGCAGACGTGGCTGGGGGGCTATATCGCCGGGCTTTTAGGCGTAGAAACGTACACTTACAGCAGTCACAGAGAGAGAGATAGAGAAAAGGTGCCCGCAGTTTTCTGATTGGTCAAATGTCTTTTTTTAAGAAAATTTCTGATTGGCCAAAAATCCCACGGCGAATTTGAATATTTTCAATTTTTCAAGAGGTGACGTCATGACCGTGGCTGACGTCATCGGTCGACCATGGAATTTTCACCTTCTTCGGAAATTTCATTTCACCAAAATTGGCCAATCAGAAAACTGCTGGCACCTTTTCTCTCTCTTTCAGAAACTCTCTCCCTGGTTCGACACTTTCCCACAAGCGTTTTTGATGTGTAAAAAGTCTTTGCAGGGATCAAGGGAGAATCCTGCTTGCTTTATTTTGTGCATGTTGAATCACTTTTTT
>FN649748.1:3879429-3902043 GCA_000310025.1 Ectocarpus siliculosus
GCCCCTTTTTTTTTTTTTTTTCCCTTTTTTTTTGTTTTTTGGTCCCCCCCCCCCCCCCCCCTCTCTCTTTTTCTTTCTCTCTCTCTTTCTTTTTCTTTTTTTCTCTTTCGGTATCTTTTTTTTTTTATCCCTTTCTGTTTCCCCCCCCCCCCCCCCCCTCTCTCTTTCTCTCTCTCTCACACACACCTGGTGGTATCAAAGGCAGAAACGAGGACGGGCAAGGCGCTCTTTTCCAAATCGGGCGCGGCTTGCCCTTCGAGGATGCGATCGAGCAGCTCGCGGGTTGATCTGTGAATGTTCACTACCCCCGGTAGAAGGTTCCGAGAAAAAAGAGACGACCAGACGATGGGATTCCTGCGTATGCAGATATAGGCGCGCGTGCCAATCCGCGAGTGCCCGTCCGGAGAGACACCGAGCGGCGGAAAGTGGGACAGGGATTCAACCTGGGTCGTACGCTCTTCGACTAGTACTGCATGTACGAAATTTGTACCACGAACTTCGAACGAAATAAAATCGTAGTTCGGTGTCGGGGCATCGGCTCTCCACCTGCAAGACCACGACAAAAACACTACATCTCCGTGAGAGGAAAATTGATCGTGGTGGTCCGCCAGATAGTTCTCCCGCACGCACGAAACCGACCGGAGTTGACCCCGAGGCCCGTGTTGTCGTCTGCCATGAGGTAGTGAGATAGCACGCCCCCCCCACCTACAGAAGGTGATATTTTTCCTCGCAGTAAATGGCTGGCCCAGCAGATGAGGTGGACCAGGCAAAACCCACACAAAGCCAGCCAACACATTACGAAGCGGCCTCTTTCAGAAACAAGGAAAAATATTCCGAAGCAGGCTACCATGTCGGGCTTCTCGATGTCCCCGTAGTTGTGTACACTACATTGTAGTTAATTTTGAACCGAAAAAATGGTGGCTGTCACTCAAGCCTACCTTAGTTTTCAACCGCACGAGCAGAGCACGGAGGTGGGAAGGCAAGATACGCACCTGGCCTCGGCTCTCTCCATCGTCTCTCGCAGCTTGTCCGTCTCCATCGTCTACGATCCGTCATCCGACATCATCACGACAGGGACAAGGATCATCAGCATAAGGATCAAGATCCGGGGGAAAAACAGCCTCGACAACGGGGGGCGGGATGATGGGGCCTTCACGAACCGCAACCTTCGATACATACATGTAAACGAACGCGGGACGCCCCCACGACTTGCAGCCTGCGCTCTCGAGACCGGTTTCCTTGCCATTCACAAGCAGCATGCGGTTTAGTCCAACAAGAATGCCAACCACGATCTTGTTCCCAGCCAATACCGTGAAAGTGCGGGCGAACGCACAGCAGGTGTGCAATCGATATTTTTAATGCTCGATTGCTCCATAACCAATGCCGCCAACGCCGAAAATGGTGGGGGTGGTTTTGGACAGATCTCGTCGACAGCTATAATTTCTGAATTTCCTTGCACGTGTCCGGTGGGGTTTCCGCGCTTTTCGTTGCGGAGCAATCGATCTTAAAAAATCGGTCTCACAAAAACCCGCATTTTGCGTTCACCTCGCATTTTCACGGTCACATGCACGACCCTCGCTATTAGCACAGAACCCACGCAGCAAAGTGGTCGCTCACCGCTGCCCAGAGGACGGCCACCAGCGCTCCGGCTGGAAAAAAAGAAAGCATTGCAGACCACAAGCATCAGGGCACCCACAGAACGGAACAGTTGCGGGATAATCAATCGCTCCGCATATTGTACCGTTGCAAGCAGTGGTGTTTTACCGATCATCAGCGTTGGCGCCCTGATCGGGGAGTTGGTGCGGAACCCGAAAAAACAGGGATAGAGGACTTTTGCTGGATTTGAGAACGGGGATGGTTGAGCACAGAGTTCCGAATTCTATTGTTTTTCTCGCCCGCCTCCGCCCCTGAAGTCAAACAACGGTTTCTCAGTTGGGGCGCAATTGCGTGCCACAGCACGTGGCGTGAACCGAGGAAAAATTTCGAGCTGGAGATGAACAACAACCCCCGTACAGAACGCGGTCCCACTTAGAAAACTTACGCGCAACATGTGTGTGGGGTTCAACCAAGCTACATTGTCCCGCTCGTGGCGTCTACAGCAGTATGCCAACAGCAAGAGCCCAAACGTAGGACTGCAGTTGGATTTCGCGTCCACCTCCCGACTATGTCAGCGTCCGCACAGATCGGCAAACTCGTACCGTGGGGCTGTGTTCGTAGCAGTTTGTTGCAGTACAAGTTCGATTCCCGCATGAGGAGCGGAGCAACAAGCACCGGTAGGTTTGGCGCGAGCGGGGACAGGTTGCCTAAGATACCACACACCCTGGACCGATTTTCAAAGCTCGAGTATTCCACGACGAAGAGGATGCAGAAACGAAACGATACCTTTTCGGAAAGCTTAAGACGACTTCAATGCCGCCGTCTTCGGCGCTGCCACTCTTTCTGCTGTGGAGAAACCCACATTAGCTTTGTAAATCGGTCCAGGAGGTGGGGGGGAAAAAAATGTCCAAGATGTGGAACCTATATTGCTGTGTACGGCAATTCCTCCGACGATGATCACGGGTCTTTGCATACGAAAACTGTAAGCAATTAGCCTGGCACCTAGTTATGTGACCAATGCATGCAGCTTTTTTCGTTGACACGTGAGTGTTTTCTGGTGCACATGGGGAAGACGGACGTCCTCAACAGCAGCGGACACACGGACTGTATGCGTGCGTTCCAGAACGGTCGCCAGACCTACCTGCAGCTCGAACGCTGTGTCGAACTCTGCAATCTTTCGCTCCGTAGTTCGTTGATAGAGACACACTCCATACCTCCCACACAAAACAAATTAACCAAAGAGGACCGACGACCCACCGCCCTGGATCGCACTCGAGGACATGTTTCGCAATCAACCGGCTGACACTGAATCCCTCCGATCAATGAGTGAGGTTGGAAGAGATTAGACTATGCTCAATCCCTCACCGGAGCTCCCTGAAACTTTGGCGGGAGATAGCCCACTCTCGACCAAAGCGCACACAACGCCAGCGTGGCACCATAGCCCAAGCCAGCTTGAACTTAGGGCAAGGCTAAATGGTCCCTCGCCTAGCCACTCCCTCAGGGTCCCTGATGCCATGCCTGCTTTGGAAAGCTGCTGCCGAGCTGACATGCATCAGAGAATGCACTGCAGGGGGCGACGCACTCCGGATTACAGTTAGAGAGAAGGTGGGGTGAGGTTGGATACGTAGGTTGCATAAGATATCACACCCTCCGGACCGATTTTCGAAGCTCGATTTCTCGGCAAGAAAAATCATTGACGGTGCCAAAAATGGTGGGGTTGGAACCGCCTTGTTGAGAGCTTTCCGAAAACATAGCTTTTGATTTCGTCACCCTCTTCATCGTGGAGTAACCGAGCTGTGAATATTGGTCCAGGGGGTGTGATATCTTACGCATCCACCGGTAAGTATATTGAGGTTTACTCGTTGTGGCTGGGCTGGCTCTTTTTTCCATATCTTTCAGTGTCGCATGTGCATGATACATTTTTCCCATTCCCCCTTTGAAGTTCACCCCTCCGCACGAAACCGGAACCTCTACAGGGGAGAGGGTGATTGCGTCCCACGTGATATTTCTGATTTGGGGAGCAAGTGCGGGGGTGGACTTGGTTCCGTTGGTAGACTATATGCGTGGTGTGGATAAGGGTAGATACCTTAGAAGGTGGGGCTACGAGTTTAGTCCATGTCTTGGAGGAATATATTTGATTTCTAGAAAGAAGGTGTACCCCCTTTTCGGGGTAGTTGGCTTGTGACCACGGAAAGCTTCCGCGTCAGTTGGACCGGCGGACATTATTACAAGGTACTGAGCAGAGACCGGAACAACAGTGTTTTGTAATGTGAATACATACATACAGTAGTAGAACAACAACGACAAAAACGCTTCTCCTGCTGTACGGGAGCCTCGAGCTGAACGATTTGCTCTCGTTTCGTGTCGGGGGCAGTTCGCCCGACCTTGGTTGCAAATGTCTTTGTGTTATTTCGTTTAGGCTTTCGAAGGCGAGGTGCTTCTCTTGCTCTATCTAGCTGGATAAAGCAAGCAGTCTCCGTCGACGGATTTGAAATAATATAATACTGCTGCTGCTGCGCTACTCCTCACGTTCGCGTCTATCTACTGTGTGTAGAAGGTGTATCTGGTTGTGTGGAAGGGACTTGTAGACATGAGCCAGGACAGCAGTACTTAGGTCAGGTGTCCGACGACAGCAAGGCCAAAAATGCATGCTCCATTTTCGTGTTCACCCAACGGAAACATCAATTCTCGTGGTGATGGTCGACTACGATCATTTGAAACAATCTATCGCAGGCACTCAGCGCATAGAGGCAGTTGTACCTCATCTCTTACCGCCACCTGCCCTCAAAAGGGGGTCGTATGTTTGCCTCCGTACATGTACTTCCACGTACGAACCGAGGGTATAGTATCAATCGTGACTTTAATCTTCCGACCGATAACCTTGCTTTTTCATGTGTGAATGTAGAACTCATCTCGTTTTCGAGGTTACGCATCGAGTGTACCCTTTTTTAGGATAGAAGAGACTAAACGGTGGGACGTCGTCGGCAGCTGGCACACCACGACATCTACACACAAACGCGTAGTAATGGCATACGTAACCGCACCAAGTTGAGGCAAGGGGGGGGGGTTCAAGCGACGCCATGACAACGACGACGGCATGTGGAGGTTTTCACCGCAACACCACACATACGTTTTCTAGTGTTCAGCGGCCTGAATGTGGATGATCCCCCTTGTCTGTGGTTGGTTTGTTCACTAGGATGAACAAAGAGGTCACCCGACCCCGCAGCGTGTGGTTTCGCTGTTTGCCGGTACATGAACGTGCATGAAGAGTTTCATAAAACACTACATAAAAGAGTAAGCAATACGCGAAAATTATCATTGGCCGAACGAAGACTATGCACAACACATGACCAAAATCTCCACTTTGTTCGCTGCCACAAAAATGTCGCACAAGCTGGGCACGCAAAAACCAACTAAAGCGTTAAAAAAAAGAAGTACACCATCAACACACACCCAACAATATCGCTACACGTAGTAGGCGCCCCTTCCACACAAACTTACAGTAATCTACGTTACTACACAGGCGCTCGTCTCCCCCTACTGCTAGAGCCCGCGAGCTTGTCCACCAACGCGGAAACAACCGGAAGGTTGAGGAGGTTGCCGACCACGGGCGTTGCTCGCAATGCTTGGACCGCGATGGGAATGAAAGGCCCGAACAGGTTGAGAAAACCAACCACCTGGGCATGGACGAGGGGGGAAATGTACGTAGGCAGACCATGGTTGGAAAAGGACGGACAAAGATACTATTGTAGCAGCAACAGGAGGAAAGACAAGGAGGAAAACTGTGGAACGCGTGTCTACTATGAACTACTACAAAGATTTGGTCGTGTTTGGGCTCGGGGGTTCATGCACGGATGTTCCACGCCGGTGACGTTCACAAGTACGCACGTCACTACTTTAAGTGCGTTTGAAGTATGCAAATCTTTCGGCATAGCTATGTGTGAGTCACTGCAGCAACGTTGTGTCCGTTGTTCACGGCATGTTGGAACACAAGTTTCACGGAGGTATGTTGTGCACTGGGTACTCAAACGGCCAACGGGAGGCAAGGACTAAAGATTGTTCCAATAACAGCGTGAAATTGCGTGGCCTATCACACCAATCCTTAAACCAACAACGGCTTCACTTACGGTGGAAAGGGCCACTACGTAGAGCAGCGTGGTGTATCACAAGCTTGAGTCTACGGCAAACGAAGCTATGTAAACACAAGTGTAGACTATATTAGAGTAAATGGCAACGGAGTAAGCCGATCTAACGTTCCTGCTTTGCGTACATTGAGCTGATTGCAGTAATGTCAGATGCTGAAACCGGACCCAACCTGGTAAGTCTCGACCGCAATAACACGGGCACGGAACGCAAAAAACAGTGAAACTCCGGCAATACATGCCAGCAGATATCGAGAAAAAACTCTTGGACATGAACGAGACTGAAACAAGCCGCACAATCCGAGAGACCCTCGACTTTTTTCTCGCTCTTTCTCACCTGAAATCCCATCCCAATAACCGCCCAGTTGAGGAATACGAGCGCGACCCCGCCGAAGAAGCATAGATTGCCCCGCACTTGTTTCCGTTTGAAGAAGAACACGAACGTTCGCCTCGTCCCGATGGTCATCGTTATTCCTGCCAGGAAAAGCACGTCGCCTGGTGTGCGCACGCGCACCAAGCAAGAAATGCGGCAACGACGACAAGGGAGAGAGAGGGACAGGAAAGGCATGTGTCGAGGATCTGGCCGGAGAAAACCTGCTGTGTTGAAGGAGGTTGGGCACTTCGCGCAACAGTCGTGGCTCCGATATAAGAAGGTGGTGGGACGAAGGCCCTCGACCCTCTTATATCGGAGCTCCCTCTTGTGCCGGATTAAGAGAGTACTCAAGTATACTATAGATGGTCGAGTCCGTGACAACCGATTTCGACCCTCTTATATCGGAGCCACGACGGTACACCGGTAATGGCCCAAGCAGCTGGATACGAAAGGTTGCAACAACGGGATTCCGTGCATACCTATGCATACGAAGGGGGGTGACGACCTCCAAGTCCGAAGAAAGATTAAGAATACACGACGTTCAACAATCCCGTGAGCAGTTCCGCGCATCCATGCCCACGTTTCGAGGCAGAGGGCATGCGAACTGCAGCAGATATTTCGTGCGGGGTCACCGCAAAAACTTAAACTTTCCTTTCTTTTCTTTTTCATTCTTTGGTACCTCGCATAGCATGTAGAGTCGAGCGGAGGATTCTAGACTATCTGTCGTTGATTTCAATTGACCTGCGGGCCCTTCGGGTCCATTGCATTTTATTCGAATACCTTTCGTGGGTACGTTGGCCTGCGACCACGGGAATCGACCGCGTCAAGTGTTGGACTAGTACGGACAGAGGAAGGTGCCGGGTAGAGAGAACGGAACGGTTTTTAACGTGAAGACAACAACAACAACAACAATAGCTGAAGTTGGCCTCATCGGGGAACATGCGCCGTCGAGACGTGTGTTTTGCTTGGGAACTGCCTGATCGTACAAGGTGTGAAAAACGAACTCAGAGGTTCAGCGGATTGTCCGCGGGCATAAAAACGTTCTTCAGCAAGGAACTTTGGAGGTCCTGTTTGGCTGCCGCTTGCTTCGACGAGTCGGTCGCGCACCAATCTTCACGCCACCACGGCTGTGCGCGTACTTCCACAACCAAATTTGGTAGGTGTGCAGAGATCGCGTCTTCTTTCTGAGTCTGGTTAGTCACGAGTACCTCTAGTTGAACATAGTCATGTGATTACCGTGGGTATTTTTCCGTTGACGGTTGGATTGGGTACCAAAAAACTGTGCAGCTGTAATGAAATGTAGACGTCGGCAAGATAGAAAATGAAAGTCTGACCCCGTCACCCGACTCGACTTGAAAAACAGCAACAACAGCAACAACATTAGCAACAACGACAAAACAATCGACGAACACCAGTGAACCAATTGTGGTCAGAAAATACACAGCTGCCGAATGGTGTTGTTGTCAGAGGTTGGCCTTTTGTCGATGGTTCCGCACCCTCCAAAAAAATTAGCGCCTCCCAGTGCACCACCGCCCGCGTTACCCTCGACACTATTTCCATGACGAATACTGTAGAAACTTAGCAGCCCATGTACACGAAAGGCTTAACCCCTTTGGGTCTAGGCTGGACTGTCAGATTTTTTTTTTGCGTCGAAAAAAAAAATTAGAGCGAGAGCGAGCGGGAGAGAGAGAAGTGCAGAGAAAGACACCAGTGTACTTCTGCACACGCAACAGCTACCTCCAACTGTAGGCCATGAGAGAAGCCGGCGACAGGGTGGTGGCCACGGACAGGGTTGTAGAAGGGTTGATGGGTGGTCGCGCTGCGGTCAGTAGGGCAGGTTAGCTGTGTAGACTTTGAAATGATCAGTCGTCTAGCTGCCTCAACTAGTCTATTTTCGGTATATTGTAAATGATCAGTCCAGAGAGGGCAAAATGATCAGTGAAGACCCATAGCTGGTATTTGTACTTCTGTACTTCTCTGTTCTCTGTCCCCCCCCCGAAATGTGCCCTGCCAGCTCTCTAGAGCTCCTGTGTTTTTCAAACAACATGCACATCCACCAGCACACACCTGTACCTCGTGGTTTCCTAGGTTCGGGCGAGGGTGGTATGTGTGGCGCTACGAGTGCGGATGTGCTGAAATGTTTTACTCGTCTACAGCAGTAGTAGTAGTGTTGTTGTAGCGTTCGTTGTAGCTGCCTACACAATGACTGCTGGATCTTGGGAACGATTTTCAAATTGTTGGTAACCACGATATCCTCGATATCTGGGCTTCGGCAGGGATTGCAATACCCCTCCCGTTTGCTGCCCTCTGCTCTTTGCAGCAGCAGTGGCTTCCTACGTTCGGGCGAGTGTATGTGTGGTGCTGCGAAAGAACACATATGTATGTATGTATGTATGTATGTATGTATGCACACACGCGTTCATTGACATGTGCATACGTTGAGAGATTCATGATTTGGCATTGATTGGCCCCATTCCCATTCCCGAGACCTTGATATTACCCGCCGCTGTCACTGAAGTCTCTTCATTGGTCAGCCGGTTAGCGCGGGTCCTAATAATCTAGACACACCTACCTATGGACTTGCCAATACACGGCGCAGGGCGGCAACTCCACGACTTGCCACTACACCAGCATTTGCAAAAGATCAATCAATGATCAGTGAGAACGCCTGAAGACTCAAAAGGGTTAAGCCATTGTTGCTCACAGGAAACAAAGCAGCAGGGAATCGTCGTGTGTTATGCCAGGCAATGGCCTCTCTCCCCGGCGCTGCTTGGGCAAACAAGTCGGCGGCTGACAACGGCTGACCCGAATCGGCGAGATACATGTACAAAGGTGCGCTGGCGGTGCGGCAAATCGAAATACCGTTCTTGTTGACACGTTTCAAGGATGAGCTCCAACCAATGCACCTTGCATCAAGGTACAGAAGATCAAACTCAGCAATCCCCCCCCCTATTTGAATGAGATGCGATAAATAAATTAATTAAGTCATACGCAGCTGTCATCCGTACGCAAGAAAGTAAGCACCAGATGCCGAACAGGGAAGACTTAGTACATACACAAACACCCCCGGAAGGATAGATTGCAAGCGTAGAGCGGTACACAGAAACGTTTATCTCTAAACTGCCAACCGCATTAATTCACGCCGCACGCACCGATTGCCAGCAGTCCGGGGTTGAATAACATCATCACCCCGAGCAGCAGGAATATCCCACCAAGCGCCAGCAAGCCCATCCCTATTTTTCTGTTATCAGACATCATCCTGCTGGTGCTGGTGAATGTGCTCCGTTCGCCCGTTATCGCTAAGCCCGTTTGCTGTGCGCTGCTGCCGCTGCTGGCGGTGTATTGGAACAAATCCCTGGCTTGGGTGCAAAACCGTCCGAAGTCCTTTGCAATTTTCGCCTGCCACGGCAATGAAGAGTGCGTATAGGAGTGTGACCGAGGCTGATGCTCGCTCTGTGTCGCTCGCAAAGGCCTTTTATCTTCTCACCCAATGAGACTGCGCCACTTGCTTGCACATATCGGCGGTGTCGGTGGGGGGCATCGATAGACTGGATAATGTCATACCCGGGTATCCAACGGAAAACGTGTGACGGGGCCCCTGGACCGACGAAGACCATACGGGACTGGCGCCTGGCTCCACGTGATTCAGCACGAGGGCACGAGGGCTGAGGGGCACTCATCTCGTGATCCCTTATGCGCACAAAGATAGCCCGCAAAGATGGTGGGGGTAAACATCAGCGCCGAGAGGCCCTCCCTGAGGTCCGAGCGGGGCTGGTCCTGGTGAAGAGCAAAGATGTCGGTCGATCTCGACGTCCTCGCAGAACCTGGGTGCTCCCAGTGCTGCGCGTGTTGGCCTTGGCCGCGTCAATGCTCTGCCTCACTCCCACGGGTGGCATGGTCACAGGGATGTCGAAGATGGATGCTTGGAGCGCAGGTTCCGGGCCCGAGCAGCAGCACGAGGATCGTCGGCCGACCGGGTGCGTAGCGGGTGCAGCAGCGTAGGTTTTTTGCCCCGCGCGTGGTTGAATCCGTTTTTCTCGTCCTGGCTGTAACGCACTGACTTTTTTACGACACACATTCCTTTGTTTGGCGGGTAGCCGAACAGGACCGTCGATAGATCGTATCGGTGGCCCTCCCACGCGGCATCACGGGTGTCTCTTGCGTCAGGCTTTCATGCTAAAATGAATGCACGGTGCTGTGTGTTTTTTTGCCGCGTCCGCCGAAACGAGAAGGTCGATCTATTTTGTTACCATACCGTCGCTGGGCACACCGCGCTGCTTTTTTGGTCCACCAAACTCCGGAATGCATGTACAAGTACACACCCAGCAGGGCACCCGAGCAGAAACATGTGCAAGTCGTTGCTTGCTGTTGTTACGTTTTAGACGCACGTCTGTCTCAAGCTCTAGTCGGCGAAATGGTGCGGGCATTTCGGTCATCCGCGGCAGTATCAGATTCTGTAGGCAGCAAGCAAGAAGAAGATTTGATTCCCAAGGAACCTTCCAGGTTTGGAAGTTTCGCTAGACGATGACGGTTATGTACCGATTCGAGCGGACCACTGCTCCCAGCAAAATGCAGGTACACGGCTGTACACGGCTGTACACGGCTGCTGGGTGTGTGCGGTTGTGGAGTGGGTCGTAGACAAAGAACTACGAGATAAGTCGTCGCTTACTTACTGGCACAGCACGTTTCTGGACGAAATAAAGCATGACGACGAGTGTTAAGTGTTGCGCTCGTTGTCGTCGCGTCTTGTCAAAGGCACATATCACAGCAGTCTACAGTACATACTTGCAGCCCATGTTGTCTCTCCATCGTTCGTTGGTTGAAAATTGAGAACTGACTGAGGCCACTTTCCGGGCAGTGGAAGCTGGTAGAAGACCAAGCAGCGGCAGTAGCACGGGGCTCATGACTTGTTTGAAGAAATCGGGTTCTTACGTTTCGGCGATTTCTGCAAATCCTCCCTTATGGTATATCGAAGCCGCCGCTACTGCTGCAATGCTCTTGCAACTTGGTCTCTTTGAGATGGTGGGGATAACCGGAGCATAACATAACGACAAGCTTGGACAAGCCGAAATGCTTCGTGTTTAAACATTTCTTCTAAATTGTGTCTACTCATGAGTATGCATATATACCATTGCTGTGACAAACGGGTTTGACTCTCTTATCTTCGTACTCCTGTCTCTGATCTCGCCACTGCTGTAACGGTGTTGTCAACAAATGGATCGGAGAAAGCGTGAAAGGCACAGCAGTAGAGCGTAAGCTGGCACGTGTTGCACATATGCGGTCGTTCGTTGGTTGCGTCGCACCTATCAATAGCACGGGCCGTACGAGCACCAGGCCCAGCCATCTAGGTATGTAGATGCCTTTGGTCCACATCGATTCACGGCATCTAAACAACTATGTTACCGGTTCGACATCTGGATGGGTTTTGTTGGTTCGCATCGATTCACCGCATCTAAACAAAATGTTAATCGTGTGCGACATTTAAATGGCTTTGGTTCACAGAGATTCACGGCATCTAAACAACTGCGGAGTATGTATCAGTTTCGACATCTACATGCCTTTGGCTCACACCGAAGCATCTTAACAGCTATGTTTACGTTTGCTTCGTTTCCGACGGTATTATGTGTAGCGTCTGGGGGCAGCAGCAGGAGCACGTGGTCTTCGTCGGGGTCCCTGAGGAAACCGCGGTGCTTCCGCTCAAGGCGCTGGCGCAAGAGATGATTGGGAGAGGCTACCGTGCCAGCCTCGCTCTGCCCCACGGATTCCAGGCCTGGTGAGTGCATGAAGGGGGTGGAGGGCACGATGATGCGATGGTGGCTTTGAGGGTAGGCATTCCGTTGGTGAGACAGCGTGTCTTTGGTCAAAGAGTTTGCAAGAGTATCGTCATACCGCTGTGTAGCAAAACCTACGCAAATCGAGCGTCGGTTGTCCGATCTCACTCTGTCCTTCTGTGTAGCACATCTACACAAGATGATCAAGGTGTGTCCAGTGCCCCCATTCCAACCATATCCTTCCATGCCATCACTCGCCTCTATTTTAGACCCCCTTGCTATTTCTGTGTTGTGCTCTGCCTTTCTTCCTTGCTCTCTCTCCCCCTCTGCCTCTCTATCGCTGGCCTGTCTCCGCCGTCCCCCACGTAATTTTGCCGTTTCACATATCACCGACGCTGTTGTTCCGCTTCAACCAGGGTGGAAGACATCCCCGGTCTTTCCTTCCTCTCCCTCAAGCCCACCGGCGGGGCCCCCAACTCCAACGCCACCACACACAGCCACGGGACCCCCGCAACAACTCCGCAACACCACCTAGCAGCAGCGGCGGGAGGAGCAACGGCGATTACAGACGCTGAGGAGCAGCAGCAGCAGCAGCATGCCCCGTCTCCGTATGTCGCCCACCCTTGCCCCGCGCGCCCCCCGCCCACCAACGGGAGAAGGAGGCCTTGTTCGGGGGAGGGGCTCGGGGACGCTTGGGGGGGGGGGGTCGGCGGCGGGTGGGGCGCCGGGCTCGGTATCTGGAGGGGGGTGAGGGGGAGCTTGGTGGGGGCGAGGGACTTTTTCGGGCACCTGAAGACGTACCTCGGGTTTTACCTCCGGGAGGAGGCGGTGATGTACGCCCCTTTGTTAGAGGTGAGGTGCTGGGTGTGACGGTGTTCTGCATGCACATGAAGTTTTCCCGTACACAGCCGTAACGGTTTGTGCGTGCGTACCAGTGCACCTGTATAGAGTAGTCGTCCGTAGTTTTCAGTCCGGTTTATGTGACCTCAGGCCGGTTTATGTGACCTCGGTGTGGTCGACCATAGTTTGCGGCCCGTGTGTTCGGGCAAGGCAAATGGTTCCAAGGTTCCAGATCTGAATCGATGTCGCTGGGTACAGAGAAGTCCAGAACATGAAAATCCTGATGCCTTCATTTGACGTTAGATTTTCACTTAGATAGTGACCGACTTCTGAAGTTAAACGTAACGCTACAAGCATTGCGGGCTGGTTGCGAAGTCGTGGCTGAAAGAAGTGTTCTACTGCATCATAGTGGTTATCGCACGGGGTTGGCGTTTGTGGCTTGGAGTTTAAAAGAGACGGTAGAAGGGATTGCGAAGTGTTTCTGCATTCATTCCCGCATACCATGTGACAGGAGTACGATCAGACGATACTCGCATCCGCATTAGAGCGACACCGCGGCAAAAGTGTAGACACGCAGTGAATGCTGCTATCGGGCACTGGCTAAAATGGTGCTCCCGGCTACCCATCGAGAGCTGTTGATGGGATGATGGGGGACTCTCACTGCTAATTCCAAGCACGTGTGTGCCACATCGGATATGAGCAGAAAGCCTCGTTCCCGACCCAGGTTCTCCCCTCGGTTTTATTTCAAGTGATTCGAATAAGCTACACGGGTAGTTACCGGCCAAACGGGGCGGTAAGCAACAACGGCGGTGATTTTCCCGCTACACCCGGGGTAATACTCTGCGGTGCCCCATTTCACACAGACGCGTGGACACACACATACAGAGATGACACGTTTTCTGGACGCGATAGTAAAACTTGACCCTGCTTCAATTATATTTCTTGTGTGCGGACAGGCTCTTCGGCGGGACCCTCCCGCCCTCGTCATTGCCGACCGGAGAGCATCGGCGGCGTTCCGAGCGTGCTCGAGGCTAGGCCTGCGCTGCGTCGTGAACAGCGCGGGGCTGCTGGGCGACCTCGATCGGCCGCCAAACTCTATCCCCGCTCCCTACACTGGTGAGGGCGATGACACCGCGGTTGAAGTCGTTGTGTTTTCACCAGACAACATTGTAATGTTGTAGTTATGTGAAGACAGCATTAACAACAACAACAACAACAACAACAACAACAACAACAACAACAATCACCATTGTTAGAATTGTTAGATTAATGTCACCATCATCACGATATTGTAATAACTCAATCTCGTATTGTTTTCACTGCGGATGTGAGTCGGGAGGGGCAACGTGCAGGAGTTTTTCGAAGTGTTATCTATACCCTGTTTAGGTACACAGGTGCCGTTGACCACGCAAGACATCCGCGTCAGTCGGACCGGTACGGGTATTATATGGAAGAGACCGGAACAGTTTTTATTTTGTGAAGACAACAAATAGCAACGAGAAGCTCTCGACGAGGTGGTTGTCGTTCCACCTTCAGCATTTTCGGCACGGTCACTGCTGCTGTTGCTGCAGATTGTAATCGAGCTTTGATGGTCGGTGTAGGGGGGGTAGTATCTCGCATATTCATCCTACGGTGCTCACCCTGACAAATGGTCGTGCGAACACAGCTGGAGCTCGGCGTCGTACTGTGCACGATTGATCTCCCTCCCGCTTCGTTCCATGCTAATCTTGTTTTGTGCCTGTGCTATCCCCTTTTCGTGGTCTTCAGGTTTCCCGTTGGAGGGTCAGACGATAGGACAGCGGGTGCACAGCAGCCTGTTTCGCCTGGTGCTCGCTTTGTCGAGGATGCAGGCAAGTCTTGCTGCCGCACCACCGGCGGTGTACATATCGTTTCTGCTGATGAGTGGCGTTGGGTGCTTCAAGTGAACATTGAATGTAACTCGGGTGAAGTTGTAGCCGCTGCTTGTGAATCAATTTGTCAAGCACTACAATTGTAGTAAGGCGGACACCCGTACCATGGCGGGTACCCTACCCTGCACTGCTTTTTTTTAACCAGCTTGATTTCTCCCTATCACGCGGTTTTTGCGGGCCGGTTCACCGGCGCTATGAGGGGACTGTAGGGAGTGTTGTAGACGCATCAACCGTTCACACGGGGTCATACAAGACAGAGAGTGACGTTCCGACAACGTGCATGGTGACTTTGGTCAACGCTGATGCTGTCGAATTGACGAGTGCTTCTCATCGGATCTGCATGGTATCGCCGTGCTTGCTTGCTTTTATTGCTTCTTCTCTTATCCTTTTTTTGGTCTCTTGCTTTTTTCTTTTTGTCCTTTTTTTTTTTTTCACCACGATAGGCGGCTCGCGAGGCTGACCACGACTTAGCCTCGTGGGCGAACGACCGGCCAGTTTTAGGCTCCGAAGAGGGCCCGCATCATCACCACCATCAAGATCATCACCACCACCATCAGCAAGACCCAAGGTCGTCCACCGTGATGGCTCTGGGCAACAGCTGCTTTGGCAGCTTGGAGTATCCTCGAGAGCTTCCCGCGAGAGTGCATATGGTGAGCATTGTACAAGACATGATTGTTGTTGGTGGTGGTGGCGGTGGTTCAAAGTAGAAAAAAAAATACTGGCAACAAAAGCAAAGGAATTCCGAGCTTACACTCCGCGTGTGTGACCCGGGCTCGTGAGTCAAAACACATGTTTCCGGAAGGTGTATGGGTCGTTGGTACGAAACGAAGAGGCTGTACACAGTACAGACGCATGAAGAACATTGTTCTTTTTGGTTCGTTCAGGTTCGCTGAGCTGTTCGAGCTTGAGAAACGTCACTGATGGCAGCTGCTAGGCGATTCACACCAACACATGATATGCTTTCATCTTGCGTCACGCCTTGATAACACTACCACTATACCCCACTCCGGAGGCGTGCCTTGCAACTTAAACAAAAGTATATCCACTTACTGAAAAATACTTCACCACGTCCCTTTCGACTGAGGTTATATCTCGAACGGGTAGTCTTTCTGTGAGGTTACGTTTACTTTCTAAGAAGTATGTTAACGTAAATAACGGCTCCATGACCGCTGTACCGTCCAGGTGGGTCCGTTATGGATGTCTTCATGGACGGTTGACGACCAAAACCATTTCAACGGCGGACATCGGAGCGAGGGTCACTTCGCGAGTGGCCATCACGGTAACACCGGGGCCGGTTCTCCTGCCAAAAGCAAGAAGAGCAAGGATGACGACGGCGGTGCCAAAGGAGGTGGTGGCGCCGCTACCGCGCGGAAAGGTTTTGCTAGAGATACGGCGGCGATGGAGGGCGGGGACGGGACGGCGAGAGGGAACGAGGCGCTGGAGGACGTTTGGTCCTGGTTAGAGCCGGTGAGCGTGTTTGTTGTTGGAGTGGCACGTTGGGAGAGTTGTGGCCGGTCGACAAGGGTTTCATGTACGTAGGCATGTTGACGTGCATGCGTCTACATATGTATGTGCAGGTGGATTTATTGTTAGGATCGACCGCGATAACCGTCTGACCGATGAAAATACGCCAGTGTGTGTGTGCGTGTGTTTTGTAACGATATCGTCGTCCGTGGTGTCTGGTCAATCTCTCGTGAGATTGCTTGCTGGTGCCGCTGCTGGGAACCCCACCCGGGTCGCGGCGCTACGGGGAACCTGCGCTTGCTACAGCAGCGTTGGCTGTAGCTGCTTGACCCTGCAACCTTATTTTTGCAATGGCGGCCATGTCCGACTCCGTTCCTAGATTCGCATACTCGGTCGAATGCTTGTTTACTAAAGCCGCTTGGACTGCTGTTGTTGATATTTTTGGTGTCGACTAGTCTACCAATTTTCTCGGTCTGTTTGTCTACAACCCTCGCCGGTGGCGTCTTCGAGCTGAAATATAGAATCATACTCTAGGGTAGTCGCGCGTACTCACATATGCTGGAGGGGCTTTAGGTATTTGGGCGCTCGAGCACACATGCAATGGGCCTTAATGTTGACGCTGCCATCGGCCCCTTTTGTTTTGTTTTTTTCCTCGTCTTCAAGAATGTGATCGCTCGGGCTCTAAAACGACGGAATATTTGTAGAGTTCGCCTTGGGCGTCTACTGCATGTGGCGTAAGATATCACACCCCCTGGACCGGTTTTCATCGCTCGAATACTCGGCTGCAAAACCAGAATGACGGTGCCGAATGGCGGCCTTGGGGAGCCGCCTCGTCGAGAGGTTTCCGTCGGTGATGTTGATGCCGATTCGCCTCTGTCTTGTGTCTGTTGGCGTTGTTGATGCCGTTTCACCTCTGTCTTGTTGCCTGTTGATGATGCCGTTTCGCCTAACCGCAGTACCTTCAGCATTCATGGCGCGACCTCGTGCGTTGCTCATGTTTTTGTCCGCTGCCTTGTTGAATGCTTGGGTGTATCCAGGAGGGCGTGGGCGAAGATGACGCTGCCCCCGTGGTGGTTGTGCAGCTCGGCTACGGGGGAGGGTGGGCGTGGGGCGTGTCGCCGGATGCCGCAGTGGGAGGCAGCGAAGGGGAAGATGGAAGTGGCGCCCGGCCGTCTTGGAAGGCTTTTCGTGAAGAGGTGGGAGGGGGGGCGTACTCGTGTTTGGCATGAGATCATTGACCACACGTGCTCGAGAGGACAGGGGGGGACGTTTTGCTCGTTTGCGGTATTCGCTTGGAATGCAGCTGGCGAAATCTTTTACATGTTCGTACCGATGTGTCTCTCTCTCGGCCGTCTTGTTTGGCTTTGGAAGGACCAAGAGTCCCAGTGCACCAACGGGAGCTCCGTTGCGCAAAGAAGTGACGAAGCCAACACGAAACACACATTCGTGTGCTAAATATGTGGAGATGGAGATGATCTTTAGAACGGGTCCCGTCTCCCCAATACGTATCTTGTCTTTCGAGGGCGATTAACTCCTTCTGTTTGCGTTGGCGCGACGAAAGATTTCTGATCTTGGTTTCACAGTCGTCTTTCTTGAAACGTTCTCTCTCTTTCTCTTCCTCCCTCTCTATCTCTTCTCTCTCTCCCCCCCCCCCTCTCTCTCTCTGTGTGTCTCTCGCTCGTGCGTGATTCGCTGGTTGGCTGCTGTATCTACTTCACGCCATTCTACTACCACCAGACGGCAACGCAGCTATCGGCGGTGGGATGCCGAACGCTCTGGCTGGACCACCGCCCATACCCTGACCACCGTAGTCAGCCCAGCGAGGATCAAGACGAAACCGCCGCTGATGAACCCAAGAACGGTTCCGGAGACCATTCCGCGGAACGTTCCGCCGTAGGCCGGAGTTCTTTGTGGAAGCGATATACGGAAGGATCGGAACCACCAAAGACTACGCCGTTGCCTTCGAGTGCTGGCGGAATGGAGGAAGACGCCGAGCTGTTGGCGGCCGGCGGCGGTGATAGAAGGACGGGCCCCCCGCTTGGTGGATGGGAGTTGCTGGACGGGAGGCAATCTTTATTGTTTTTTGACGCGGAGGGGATGGTGGCCTCCTCCGAGTCCGAGTGGCTGTTGAGGTGAGCCTAATGGACTCCTTCGTTCAACGGCTCTTCCTGTCTGTTGTTTCCTTTCATGTTGAGTATGTTTATTTTATTAAACCTACGAAGACCTGCTGTTTGTAACGACTTCTGTTTTGTTGTTTTGTCGCTACCGTCCCGGCCTGTCGCATACACCACGCAGCAAGAAGCTCTCAAACCCGAACGTACGGAATGGTGTCAACAGTCGAACCCTTGCCTCTTTTTTGCCTTCGCCGCTTTGCCAATCAGCCTTGCGTCCATCGACAAAAACATGAGTGATACGCCGCGGCTATCAGCCACAGTAGTGGTCCCTGTGTAAGGCCTCATTCAACATGTCCAGTGGCCCTTTTAAAGGCCGGTGAAATCGCGTGACACAGATGGAACACTCAAGTTGTTTAAGGCCTCATTAATATAAGGCCAGTCGCCCTGAAAAAGGCTGGTGAAATCGCGTGACACAGATGGAATATTCAAGTTGACTCACACTCTGAGTAGCAGTAGGTGCCCGGTATTCGGCCAGCGAAATTCCTTGGCACTATTGACCCTTATACCGGGACCACTACCCTGTGCAAGGGAGATACAATATGATCTCTACATACAGCAGTAGTCGATATGTAAATAATACCATAGGATAATGTTGCTACGCATAGCAACGACAGTTAAGGGCAGGAAAGGAAGAGAGACTGTTGGAAACATGAATGAGGAAGGAAGAGGTGGCATCGACGAGAGCAATTTTTTCGACCCAGCTGATCGTCCACGACACAAGCAAGCGCCCGAGAGTACCCGCAGATAAGAAAATATCCGTGAAAACAGACACGCTCAAAAAAAGTTCCAGAAATAATATATATGGTGGCTGGGTGAGAGTTTTTTTTTTCTATTCGCAATTTCGGGGACGCCATATAGAACTACACTCATCCCTCGGTTGAAGACACCATTTTGAGGACACTCCCCCGATTAAGGACAGCTTTTTTTTCACAGGCATGGTGGCTCGCAGAACGTATGTACAACATTAGACGGGGTATCGACCTTAAGGACACTTCCCTGGCTTATGGACATCTGTTTAAACGAAAATCCATGTGTGTCCTAAGTCCTTACCCGAGGGACGACCGTACACTCCAAGACTCAAAGTAGTGAAGGCAAGGGGACGATGGAAGCAGCCACAATATGCAAAGGGAACCGAAACGAAGGCGAGTAGTTCGCTAAAACGTAGAAGCCTCCGCAGACTGCCGTTTCTGTCTTTAGTCCGGAGAGTGCCTTAGCACTGTCCCCTCACGGGGGTCGCAGATCATGGCCTTTTGAAACACTGTCTGTTTTTTTTTCAGCCGCACTGAGACTGAGGTCTTTCCATTGTTCGGCCGGTTTTGCGCGGTCCATGGTATCAAACACACGCACAGAGACACACACGGTATCCAGTTTGCTTTCGAGGGAAACATACAGATACAGGTATCTTCTGCCCCCTTTCGGTATGTATGGGGGGGGTGGCATGACCGATGCATACTCGACGCTGAAAACAACCCTCCCTAGGAAGGGATAGGGGATAGAATTTCGAGAGAGTGCGGTCTTGATTATAATAGTGATACCATTTACTTAAGTATTTATTTTTGTTGTATGTTTTTTTTGTTCTTTTTCCTTGCCCTCGCGTACCGAGTCGGGAGCGGTGGGCTCTCTGTAGTTGTCTCGTGCTGATTCATTGACCTCATTTGTCGGAACTATTTTTATTCGCGGCGCCTCCGACTCTTCGTGTCCCGTGCCAACAGCGATCAATACTTGGGTCCATTGTTATTGTGAAGCTTACTGCCAACTGGTTCTCTGCCCTGTCAGGATTACGAAAGTCGCAATTGTATTTTGGCGTTTGCATCAGTGAGAGAGAGAGAACCAATCGCCCTCTTCAGGGATGTGTCCCTTTCCAAAGGCCGTCGCCATTAATTGTCCCATTGTTTGTTATGCAGCGTGTTTTGCTTTCGTCTCGTCATAACATCTCATGTGAGCGTGTGAGTTCTTTCCATTTGAGATTCAGGGTCATGTCTCACCGGCTTGTGAATGGTCATATTTTAGTACCAGACGCCAATGATTTTCTGTTTCTCTTACATTTTTAGTTACAGCGTTTCCCACCGGGTTGCTACTGACTGCCTTCATGACGGACGGCATGTTCGCTCTGTTGCATTCGTATTTACAGCTCATGTTTGTGTGTATGATGGTCTTCATCACATACGGCAATGCTTCCTTTGTTTTGTCTCAACATAGCACAATGAGTCCATCTCTATGGTTTTGTGTATTTTTTCTTTCTTTACTGCAGAATCATGTCCCACCGGCTGGTGACGGTTTTGGTGACGGATGGCGACCTCCGCTCTCTCCAGACGGCCCTGTGGCATGGGAAACCTTCCGTGGTGCTACCGACGTCACCAGACCAGGTCAGGCACGAGGCAGACATAGGCCTGAATGTGCTTGGTACCTATGCACGTGTATCAGCGTCTCACGGGGCCCCTCTTCGTTGTATTGCTTTCAGTGTGGCCCTATGGTAGTGCGCTAGACACGAGAAATAGTTGGGATGGGCTCTTCGCCTTGGTTTGACTGTGATGTCTGTAGAGGCCGAGACAGGGCCACCGGACAAAAGGGGGTTCTGTACGATGGGTACTCCGACATAGCGGTCCCCCCTAAATAGTGTGAAGCGCCGATACGAGGGCACCAAGCAGCAAGATTGTTTGACCGATTCCATTCAGTTCAGTTGGAATACGCCGCTGTCGAAGAAACATCCCACAATAACGGTGAGTAATGGTTGGTTTGTCCACAATTGAAGGGCATACATTGCCACCGTCTTGCGCCATTCAGTATATAGCGGCGGTCCCCTCACTAGCGGCATTGAATGCGTTTGACACCACAATAGATACCTCTGTATCGGGGGAGTACCCGCTGTATACCGGCGCCTGTGCTTTTGGGCGTCTGCCTAAGATGTTGCTGGATTTCAGCAGGTTGCTGCTCTGGTGCAGCTCGAAAAATTGCGGTCCGATAGGGCACCCTTTGTCTGCACGTTGCACATAAGCATACCTTCCCTGCATTCTCTCTCTCACCTCTGATCCGGAGGATCTTCGGAAGAAAGATCCTTGTTTGACACCCCCACTTCCCGCGTAACGTGCTTACCTCCCTCTAATTTTTTTCAACCAACTTTCGGCAGGATATTCCCATGCCACCATGCGTGTATACCTACCCCTTGTGTTTGACGTACCTGCTCACCGCGTAACGGCCGTCCCTGCCTTCTCTTTCGTGCCATCGCCGGACGCGTGTGTTTGGCGCCGCGGGACAGAGGGAGGCGGCCGCCCGTTTGGCGCACAGCGGGGCAGGAGTGACTTGCCCTCCACCTTGCAACGCCACCAGCCTCACGGCCGCCGTCGTCGACGCACATGGCGCCGACATGCGGCGGGGGGCCCTCAGGTCTAGCGCGGCTCTTCACGAGGCGGGCGGGGTCGGTCGTGCGGGAGATTTGGTGAGATAGAAGTAGATCACGGCGGTTCTTTTTTTATTGTTGGTGTTGAGCTCTTTTCCGACGTGTTGGAGAATGTCTTCTTGTTGGCTGCTAACGTGTAATTGGCAGTGTTGGCCTGTGAAGACGAAGGGCTTGCTTGCTATTGGTGGATTCGGGGGCTCCGGTGTATGTATGGGGGGCCCACTTGTTGCTTGTTGTGGTGTAGGGGGAACCTTTGATTTGGTTTTGGGGGCCCGCCTTTTGTTTGTTGCGGTATACAAGTAGAGGGGAGAGCCTTCGTGTTTGGGTTAGGGGGCCCGGTTTGTTTTGGTGTCAATGCACGGCGTAATTACGGCCAACGCAGTTTGCTCCAGCCTTCACATACTCCCTACAACTCGTGATATGTATGTGGAGGCTGATGATCCCGCGCTTGCTGCCAAACGCTGTTGTTTGTCCGCTTCCCTGGCCTGACCGCTGTCGCCTTGTTAAGCTGGAAAACGAGCTCCGGACCCACCTGGCTGCGACCGCGCGGCGCCTGGGCTGTCCTCACGGAGACCCTTCCCTTTGGTGGGGGGTCGATGACGATCGTGATGGTGATGGTGATGGTGATGGTGATGTGCCCTCCTGGTGCTACCGCCGCCGCCGCCGTGAAGAGGAAGAAGAAGACCCCAGCGAAGACGACTGGTTCTCGTGGGAGCTGGGGGCGGAAGAGAGGTTCCCGCCCTCGCAAGGTTACGTTTCGGAAGGCTTGTCGTGGTTCCCGGACGACCCCGAGTGGGTCTGGAGAGAGATGTCCTGGCTTCAGAGGCACCTCGTTGACGTGTACGCCGTGTACGGAGCCCTCGTGATGGGCGTCGGGCTGCTCATGAAGCTCACGTGGAACCTTGTCTGGTGAGAAAGAGAGAGAGAGAGAAACGGGGGGGGGGGGG
>FN649748.1:3912160-3941501 GCA_000310025.1 Ectocarpus siliculosus
CCTAAGGCAAGTCACCTCGCCGTACTCCCACTGCTTGCCGTGTCGACCAGCACGCCCCCCTGTTGGTGCAATTCACACATTCACAGCGCATTGCGGGCAATACAGAGGGTCGAGCAAAATTTGACAACTTGAGTTGGAATGGACGGAACGCCCAACAAACAGCAGTAGGTGTTGTTGACGCCGTGCTGTATTGACACCGTACTGTATTGCGGAGAAAACAGAGGATCGCGCAAAAACTGATAAACATGACTCGTTTCAGAAGGAACGCTCAACAGTATATACGTGTTGTCGACACCGCATTGCAGAGAAGGTGGAGGGTCGCCCAATAATTGACAACGTGACATGGATCAGATGTAACGCCCTTACCCACCGTGCATATGTCCTACAACAGAGGCACACACAGTCAAACATACGCATACGTCGACACACTTTTAAGCTCACTCACCAATCTGCTTGAGCATGGTCGGGGGCAGCTTGACGGCGGCTCTCCCACCGCCGGTCCGCTTAGAAACAGCGTGAAACACGACCCTGTTCGCGGTGCCGATCGAGTCAGCAGTGACGTCAGCGGATCGTGTTAGCAGTCACGCCAGCGAATGGTTTCGTCAGCAACGGGTTTTTGTTCACCGGGTGCCAACCGGGAGGTCACGACAAAAAAAACGGGATGAACGCATGCCGGAAGAATCGCAGCACCACAGTGGACGTTGTTTTTCTCACACCGAAGGTTTAATCTGCTATTTACACAAAAAAATAAGCCCGGTTTCCCTCCACTCACTGAAAAGAGCTCAGCACATCCCTTTCGATTATGGTTATGGGGTACCTCGAACGGGTGGTATTTCTCAAGCATTTTCTAGAAAATATCGTGCTGGTGTATGCATGAGGAGGACACCAGATGGGCCGGGGTGCTTCAGCCGCTGGCTCCTCGTTCAGCGTAGTTCCGAAAAGGGAGGTGAGGCCCCCGTCGAGCACAGTGGACATCAACATCAATAACGTGTACGTTGTAGTAGCATACAGAAGCCGAAATCACACTATTAGACTAGTCAGCCCTGACTAGTCTAATGGTTTGATTTCGGCTTGTATGAGCAGGGTGGATACATGTGTCAGCAAGAATTTTTGTTATTGTTGTCATTGTTGTTGATGGCCCTTTCATCGTTGTTGCTGTTGTTGTTGATGGTGCAATGAGACGATTGATCAACACAAACAAGTCGCTACCGTTCGCTACGGACACCGACGGATCAGCCGCTCAAGACAAAACAAACAGAGCATCTCTTATGCATAGGAGGAACGTAGAATAGAAGCAACAAGGGCTGGCGAGGACCGCGGGCTGCAACCCAAGACTTCTATATTTTTGTACCTCACGCTTGAATAACAGTCAAAATGTCTACATCGGAGGGGGGGATACTAATACTTGAGAAAGTGGGCACAGATACATAAAGAACATTGTTCTTGTTGGTTCGTTCAGGTTCGCTGGGCTCTTGGAGCCAAAAACACGTTATCTTTTGTGAGCTTTCGAGCTTGGGAAACGTTACTGATTGGCAGCTGGCAGCTGGTTCACCCCAACACATGCTTTACTTTCTTCCATCCTGCATCACGTCTAGATGGCACTAGTAGCTGTACTACTATGCATATTTGCTCTGATGAGCCCACTCAGGAGGCGCGCCTTGTAAATCCTATGTACTTGAATCCGGTGACATTTTATTGCCAACCCCGAGTGGTACCCCAAAACTTTGCCCTATATAAACCACACTGGGATATGAGCACTGGGGGAGGTAGCAGTTCGGCTTCGATTTCAGGATTGCAGCCTGCCGGGCCTCTTGGAGGGGGGGCGTGGTGTCAGAGGGGAGAAAGCAAAATCATCAGACATGACCAGGAGACTCAAAAGTTTGGGGATTCCATTCAGCAAATGACACGGAGGAACAATAAACAGGGGAAGAAACACCCTCCTTGCTCGGTTTCCGGAGGGTATCGAACCCTCAGAACCTCGTTACTAACTCTTAACAAGGTGATGCAGAAATCGAAACGGGTTGTTTTTTTGAAAAAGGACTTCTCCGGCGCTTCGGCAAAAAACAGACAAAAGGACGGTTCCGGAGGGCATCGAACCCTCGACCTCGCGATTAACAGTCGCACGCTCTGCCACTGAGCTACGGAACCCCTACATGATTCCATGCTGTGTCGGCGGAATATTGAGTTTCTATATTACGGTGAGTGTCCTGCCGATGTCCCCCTAGTTCCTGGCGATGACCTTAAGTCTTTTCAAGAAGCGAGTAGTAGGAAGGGCGGACGTAGCGGTTCCATACATCCGTGACATCCCATCTTCCCTGATTGAAAAAGTGAAAATTCTGCATGTGTTCCATAGTGTCCCGCAAAGGTTCCGTAGCTCAGTGGCAGAGCGTGCGACTGTTAATCGCGAGGTCGAGGGTTCGATGCCCTCCGGAACCGTCCTTTTTTCACATCACCTTGGCTTTTTCTTACTCTTCCGCCAGTTTGGGGTGCATATTTCGATGCACCAGGCGGGGCTAGACCATAGGCAGCCGCCGTAACACGCACGCGGCATTTTCTTTAAACAAAAAAAAAACTGGGATACGTACGCCTGCTGCATGCATCGTATCGCCGTCTCATGGTCGTTTGGTCACCTTCGGATGTTCAGGTTGAGACCCATGCCGACAGCATCGCTTGCCACAAGAACGTCGTAGCCGGTGTCTTCCGAGTTGAACAAGCGGGCCTTCGCATTCAAAAACGAAAAAAAAAAAAATCGCATAAAAACCGAAAGAGTTGTTGATAACGTACAAACTGATTTTCCTCTGTTAATTTGTTTATTTTTGTCAATAAATAGTTTGAAAACTACATCGAAAAAACTTGAGCAAGGCATACATCAAGATTAGCGGACTGCACCTTGCTCGCGCTCTGTACATGACGCGCTTGGCATGTTGACAACACCAACACGTTGAAAAACGGCAACAGAGTGCGGACCGCCGCACCAGCTGCGAAAAGGAGGACGGGTGACTGAAAAAAAACCGGGTGAAGCAGGGAAAAACTACACCGATTTATGTATATATAGTCCGCAGTACAGAATACATACGGGCGCGAAGTCGAAGTAAAAATACCAGCGCCCGACGGTAAGCTTCACAGCACCAGTACCTGCAGACAGACAGAGAGTGAATAAACTATTAACATACCGTACGTTTCGTAAGATAACCCCCCCCCCCCCCCCCTATAAAGAGCTCCCAAATGTTGGTGGTGTCTCTAGTAGGTGTAGGAACGGTGCTCCGTCTCGAAAGGGACGCGTGGTCAATGGTCAAATGACTACGGCAAGCAACAAACGGTATTCGGAACTACATATCTTTGTCGTGGAGACAATCGGGCTTTAAAAATCGGCCCAGGAGGTGTGGTATCTCACGTAGCCTGCGCCAGTACGGTCGTCCGGCTTGGACGGACGGCCAACACGACACCGCTTCGTCACATAGAACACAACAGAGCAACTCCGAAACATGCTCCTTACATCAACGCAATCGCAGAGCAGTAGTTCAAGGGTCTCAGTTCGCGAAAAACTGGCAACATGTCGACACCCGTTTTTAAACTTTCTCTTTTTTTCTTTCTAAGCCATGCCTTGCTGTCGAAAGAGCTTCCCGATCACAGGCTCTGTTACCGTTGCGGTGTAAAAAAAATGGAGAACCAAAACTCGAGCTCAAGTCCATCGAACCTCGGGGGGGGGAGGGGGAGGGGTGGCGGCATGTGAAGCCACCTGCGGTGCAGGCTCCAGCCACGCCAGTTGCGGAATCGAACGGTTTTGGGCTGCTTCGGTTACCGTTCACGTACCCACCTGATGGGCTCGAGTCTCCTGCGGCAGCGAGCCGTAGATGACGCAGCACTTGTGAGGAGTCTTGCTCTCGATCTCTTTCTTGATGCTGAAAATGTCCTTGCGGCTGAAGGCTACGACGGCATCGCCTGAAAGCATCGGCAACGAGTTAAATTTTGAGTTGAGTTCGATTAGACCACAGAGCAACACATCAGCAGCGAAGCAGATTCCCACTCCTTTCTGCGCCAGTATTCCTAGCCAACCACACCACTTGTGACAGCAGTGCCGAGACCATCCTTAGCAACGGTGCGGAGCACATCCTTACCCGGCAAGAAAAAGAAACAAAAAAAACACTCATAGGAACATTCAATATCATTGCTACCAACAGCCCGCAACGCATGTTTCAAGACCCAACCATGTGGTTTTGCAGCTGCAAGCACCCACCAATCAAAGCAACCTCCGACTCGCTGCTGGACCGTTGTACGGCAGTACTGCTGCAGCTTGTCCCCTATCGACAAGCTCAGCGAAAACGGGCTGTGCATGCAAGGGAGCTGAAAAAACGAAAAAAACATTTATCACCCTAGTTTCGCGGTGTGCTTCTGGCCTTTCGGATGCTCGTCAACCTATCTCTTGTCTCTTGCGGAAACGACGAAGCAAAGCCGCAGTGACGTCAACCATATCTCAACACATTACCACGTCGTTTCTTTCTTTCCACATCTCTGTCTCTGTCTCTGTCTCTGTCTGTCTGTCTGTCTGTCTGTCTGTCTCTCTCTCTCTCTCTCTCTCTCTCTCTATTCTCTCCGTTTGTGTGTCTCTCCGCCCATCTCTCTCGCTATCTCTCTTTCTGCCCACCTGTCTCTGTCTCTCTTCACCCATCGTTCCCACCTATGTCTCTGTGCAGCTATCTCTCTGTCCCCACCTCTCCATCTATTTCTGCCGCCTCTCTCTACCTCTCAGTTCCTACATCAAACCCATGTATCGTACCAAAACCATCTGTTTATCTATTTATCGATATTCTTCTATTTCTCGCCTGGTTGGATGTTTTTGTAGTTGTTGCCTAGGCTTTCTTCTGCACACACCAGCTCGGTCTTGCGCTGGTACTCCCTCAGCTCGAAATCATCCCCCGTCTGCCCAGCATACAGCAGTGTAGCAACGGCAGGCGCACGGGACGTTCAAGGTTCGGACAAGAAGAATACCATGCGAGTAGCAGCAGCAGCAGCAGAACCACCACCAGCAGCAGAATTTCGCAAGAACGGTCAACCAAACCTACAGCGTGCGGCTCGTTGAAGTCCGCCATAACCTACACAATCCAGTCGTTACAAACTCTCGTAGCCTGATCTTACTCCTTGATCTCGCACCCGAAAAAAGCGGAACTATACATAAAAATTACATATGACAAGAAGGGTAAGCGTTGTTTGTTCATTCCTGCTCGTTAAGCGATCCAGCCTGGCCATCGTGCATGTAAAGTCAGCAGCGGCCAATTTGAAATGTTCGATCGTTCTACCCTACAGCACTAGCTTCTCCTTGTCGCTCTCCGCCCTCAAGTTATTACTGTACCTGAGCTGGGATTCGATCCCCTCCCTCCTTCCATACACCCACGATGTCCCTAGTTTGCCCTTCTCTGTGTATTTCTCCGACGCGGAAAGCCTGACACCTTCTACCAAACTCCCCAAAATACCTGACTGACTTGCAGCTATTTAGGTGTAAACAATACCATCCACAACCGAATCGACCCAAGTTTGTATTGGCCATGCATGACAGCGTAGGTCGGACCTGGTCCGCTCCCTTCGTCCCAATGATTACCCTCAGAAGAACCCAATTACGACAACAAGCAAATGCAACACTCATGACTTCACCCTAATCTAATCGGACTAAATTGAGACTCTTCTCACTTCCTTGGCCATGGTTAAATCCTTGGCCATGGGTTAAATAAAACCGCTCGCTTCGTGCAAACGACAACTCCAAGACAAGCCAATTTCCAACCACAAACAGACCCCCAACACTCGAGCTCAACCTTCACTCGAGTCCAATCCGGACACTCTCACCTCCTTCGCCATGGCCTCCACTAGGACTGCTCCCTCCATCCCCCCGCAGACGTGTATCTCCGGACAGTTGAGGCCAAGAACAGCCTTCGGAGATTCGCGAAGAACCACGCGAGGGTCGGGCGTTGCGATTAACTTCAAACGCTCCAGACACGAGCTTTGAAAAACAAATACATAGAAGGAAGCCAATAGGTGACATCATCTCTGCTATCTTACGTTGCGCTCGCGCGTTCTACGTCGTTGTTTTTTTCTCGCTTTTCCATTTATTTATTTTTTCGACAAGCTAACAACGGTCCCCGAGGTACGACACGCCCGCAGCATTTCACCCATGTGCAGTTTTCGTTTTTTGTTTGTCGCTTTCCATGCTTGCGAGAAGCTAACAACGGTCCGTAAGGACGCCCGCCCGCCCGTAGTATCTCACCCATGTCCAGCGTGGGGCTGGTTGCCTCATCTACATCGTACGTTTTTCTTTTTCTTTTCTTAATATTCCGTAACGAATCCATCTTTGTCTATCCGTAGACAAGGGTCCAGGACAAATTAGCAATGCAGTTTTCGTTTCTCGCGTTTTCCATGTTTTCGACAAGCTAAGAGTCAGCGGCGTCTCACCGATGTCCACCTTGGGCCTCGCTGCCTCATCTCTACCACTGTATCGTACGTTTTATCTAACGCTTTCAAGAAGCTACATGTACCAGCGGGGTCTCACCGATGTCCAACTTGGCCCCCGCTGCTCGTCCGCCAGCATCTGTATCTCGTCAATCACGGCCACCTCGTACTCGTTGACGGTCGAAGCCATCTCGATCGTGCAGGAAACGTGGGTGGCGAAAGGCACCTCTCGCTTCTCTTGCCCCGTCATGAGGCTGCAGTATACCCCTTGGCTGTTCAGCTGTTCGTTGATGGCAGGGGGAGGGGGGGGTACGTGAAAAACACAAAAGGTTTTGTCACGCTGGGGGTCCATGAACACAAGCACAAGTTTTGGATGGGTGTGTGAGCGTGTGCTGAGAAGCATCAACTCGCTCATTGTTGCGACAAGAGGTACATACTACGGCAAAGGAAGCAGGACGGCACCAACACCACCAACGATAACACCAATAACACCCATATGCACGCAAAACACCAATATGCCCGCTAAACAAAATGGAGTATTCACACATCAGGAATGGTACCAACAACGACAACAACCAACAGCAACAACAACAACACGACACCACCAACAACCACAATGAGCGCGTCGCACCTGCTCGTACACCTCCAGCGCCAGCAGCCGAAGCGGCCCGCAGAACAGTCCCGCCGGCCCGTCCCCCGGCTGCCTGTCGGCGCCGGCCTTCTTGAGGCGCTCGATCGCTTGGTACGTCTTGCCGGAGTTGGTTGGTCCTACGCATAAAAACGGCGTTTTGTTTTTGTGTGTGTACGTGTTGCGGGTGGGTGGTGCGGCAGGCGTTACTACTACTGTACTGCTATCGTGGCACGCACACGTAAACAGTGGCGGTTTCGCCGTGAAGCAAAAACGTTAAATGTAGGGATGGTGGCATAGGTGTGAGGTGGAGGGTGGGTAGGGATGTGAGGACGTCGGGGAGCGGGAGGGGGGGTTCGCTGTTTACTACACGAGAGAGGTGGGGTAGTAGGTGAGTGTACATTCTTGCCGCGGAGCCGCTGCTGTTGTACGTACCTCCGTGGTAAATGATGCGGCGTTTTCTCAGCCTCGCGAGCGGGAATCCTTGCTGAGGGTTCCTCAGATCTACGATGCTGTCCATGCGCTTCGTCGCCTCGATCTCGTCGGCGTAGCTTTCCTGCGCCAGCTCGACCAACCTACCACGTACGGAAGGAACTTGTGAGTCAAAGTACAACTGCGGAGGCACCGCCAAAAGAAGAAACAAAAGATACATACTGTTGTAGCCGAAACAGGTCGACAGCCGGAGGGAACGGCAAATCTATCCATACACCGAACTGAACGAAGGTTCATCTGCGAAGATAAAAGATGCGACATTCGACCCACGGACATCGGACCGGAGGGCCAAAAAAAACGAAAAGAAACAGTATAGAAGAATAGCTACAGTGTGTGTGCGGGGTGTTTAGTGCCGGTTGGATAGTGCTGGTTGCCGGTACAGTGCCGGCGTTTTCGGCGACACACAGGGAATCACCAAAATCGTTCTGTGCTTTGAATACTGCCGTTGTCCGGAATTCTCTTGGGCACTTACCGGCAATGACCCCCCACTGTATTCCTTTGCGCAAACAAACAACAAGCACCCGGCAGGGCTACCGCACGCATGTACCTTGGGATCAAACCCTTCTCCACTACGTCGTTGCGTTCCTTGACGAACGGTCCCTCACGTCCCCGCTTGGGCTGCTTGGACGAGAACGTGAACGATCGCCCGGAGGTGGTCCTTGTCCTAATGGGTCTTTTCATGAGGACAGCGTCGGCCTGGAACTTGGGGTGGTAGCACAGAGAGGACATTTCCTCCTGCAGTTTTTGTCCGGCTTCACCTGTTCCGGTTGTGTTTCGTTTTTCGCGCGCGGGGAGGGGCCGTTGGTTGATGGCTGCACATTAAATCTACAACGTTAAAGAGTTGTTGAACAACAAAACAAACCCATCTTCTCAATCCACACATAAGAAAAGTCCAGATTGAATTAGCAGTTGCCTGGTAATTCTGCTTTTTATTTCTGAAAATTTATATACACACGCTATGGCATGCGATCAGGTCGTTCGTGATCACCACCGCCATGTCGAAATAAAAAAAAGACATGGGTGTAAGATTGTGTGTGGCAGTTAAATACATCGTCTTGCATGTCGCCTGCTTGCATGTCGCCTGCGACGTCTGACTGTCCTGGGGACACTGCAACGCTTCACTAGGCCTACAAGCACATCTCAAGTCCGAAACTACGTACGTACACCAGACCAGCTTGCGATGAGCAAAACAGAAACACAGGATGATGCGTAGAACTACCTTCGTGGGTACCATGCTGTTCAGACGCCAAGACGCCTGAAAATGATAAATCACTGACTAATCCCCGGACCAACGCTGCTCTCCAAGCTCGGTGTCACAAACAACGCGCACCATCGATAATCTTGTCGGTGTACGTGTCGGGTGATGTGATGTCCTAATCTAAGTTGGTGGGCGGCAAACAAGAGGCAACTATAACTATCTATGGCCGTTTCGACTATTCGCAATATTTTGGTGGTTGCCGGCAGGTTTACACGTGCGAACGTGTAGTGAGGCCGCCAGGCAAGCGTATTCACGGATGCGCGAACAGCGGTGAGTGCCGTATACGCGCTTGCTGACAGCCCGCGTCAGAATACAACGTGATTACCAACGCTACTGCAAAAAAGACGAGAGTCACACCTCCGTGCATTACTATCCATTACACCTTCCGTAAGTAGGTAGGTTTCATGCACCTGGAAATGCGGTGTCGGGGTGATCCAAGACCAGGTCCTCAAACACCCGCAGCAGCTTGGACATCGTGTGCTACGTTAAGGCGACGACGACAAGGAAAGGGAAACACGTCAGAGAGAGAGGGGGGGGGGGGAGGGGGGGGGTGCGAAGAGAGGATAGGGGAATGGGGAATTACCCTCGATTGAGTGTGCGTTGTTGTACATGTACATACACAATTCCGTTCTGGTGATATACCCCATAACGGCTTCGATTAAACATGGACGACGACACGAGGACCACTCTATCAACAGAGACAGGAAAAAACAAGTTGAAGTCGAGCCCGGGTCTTCATCACATTGCAACAGCAATCAGTTTGAACACACGACCTTTCGGATATGGCGATTCGCTCGTCCCGAGTATAGTAGTCTTAACGAAGAGATGGTTTTGCCAACGACAACCGCGAAAAATTGAGGTACAAAATGCCACAAAGCCTGGCAGAAACGCTCGACACCGAGCGATCGGCACACACGGCCGAGGCAATCCGAAGATGGCCACCTTCGCAAACAAGAAAGCTTTGCTACCAGTTTGACACGCTCG
This sequence comes from Ectocarpus siliculosus, assembly GCA_000310025.1. NCBI lineage: Eukaryota > Phaeophyceae > Ectocarpales > Ectocarpaceae > Ectocarpus > Ectocarpus siliculosus. The sequence goes on from FN649748.1 coordinate 3,921,961, forward strand.
CGTGTGAACAAGGCTGTAGCACCACCGAGACTTGCCCGCACGAGATTCTCCTCAACAAACTCGCCTTCGAAATGTGGTGGCGGGCGAGCATCTCCTGCACCCCGTAGTCGCTCGCGAGTCCCTTCAGCAGCCACCTCAGCTTCTTCTTGGCGTGAACGTTCTTCCACGCAGACCCCTGCTGCTGAGAGTACGAATCCTCGCTACCCTCCCCTCCTCCTCCCCATCCCTCCGATGCGGCCGCTGCTTGCTTCCCTCGCCCGCCCCGACCCAGAGATCCCCCCCCCCTTCCATCCCCAGTGGCGTCCCCCCCCCTACGGTTTCTCCTTCCGCGGCGCGATTCGTCTGCGCTCTTCGACCGCGGAGTCCCCTCGCCGCTCGCTGGCTTGGCCCCGTCACCGCTCATGCCGGTGATCGGTCCTGCCGCTTCTCCAACGGGCACCTCGTTCAGCTCCCCGGTCTCCGACTCAGCAGCGGGTGCTATTCCTCCTCCGCCTGAAACCGCTGAGGGGGGTTCGTGTTGTAGCTCGTTGGCGGTGCCTTCGACGGCGCGCGCCGCCCCTCTCCTGCCACGCCCCCGCGAACGCCTGCGCCGAGTTTTCCCGGAAATTTCCTCGAGCTGCGGCGGCTCCGTCCCGAACTTCCTCTCCAGCTCCGCGTTCAGCGCCGCCTCTCTTCTACTATCCAGGTCCGTGATGACTGCATCCTCGCTACTGATGCGGCTGCTGGTTTCCTGGCGTGTTGTTGCGATCGGCGGTACGGTGTCCGGGGCCGCCAAGTCACCATCGTCAGGCCCCAGGCCTCCGCGAGCAGTCGTGTTTGTCGTCGCGTGGAGTTCGTCAGAGCTAGGGCGGCTGTCCGAGCTATTAGGCGTCGACCACTCACCGATGACGGCAGTCGATTCGCTGGAAGTCGTGGCCATCGTTGCCGGAGGAGACAACGTCACGGAGCTGCCCGCAGCAGTCGGGGTGGCCACGTCGGGTTCGCTGGCCTCGGCCGCAGCGGCAGCGGCAGCAGCAGCACTAGAATCCGCACTGGTCTCGACACCTCCGCTGCCAGCATCATTGTTGACGCTCGGGCCGACAACCCCTCCTCGCATCGACGACAGCTGGTCCCGCCGAGCAAGGCCCGTTCGCTGGTGCATCATGTTCTGGTACCTGACCCACTCCGTCTTCCCTTTCTTCCTCGCCAGCTGGGTGGGCCTCCTGCCACAGCCTGCTTGGCGTCCCAAGCCCACGCCCGGCGACGACGACAAGCTATTAGCGCCCGGCGCCGAGCCGCCGCTAAAGTGCTGTTGGCGGGCTGCTGGGACCTGTCGGGTGGAGCCGATCCGCGTGCTGCGACACCTAGCGGTGGTGGCGTGAGCAAGAGCACCGAGGCGCGAGCATCGTGACACGGCAACGGCGCTGGTACTCAGGGTCGAGCGTCCCAAGCCGTAGGTTCGCCTGGCCGCGAGCATGTTGGCAGACACACGCAAGCGGTTATTTTGCCCCCAGGGCCTAGCAAAGCTGTGTTGGTAAGTAGGGGCGGGAGTCTGCTCACGAGGTGTTGGGAGAGAGAGATTACAGAGGTACAGCAACAAGGGACCAGGTGGCGATTTGAAAAGCAATGGCACGGCCCATGATGCAAGATGAAGGTTGACAGTCCCGCGAACCAATTAATCTATGTGGTATGTTGTTGTTACAATTGACGGTGCGGTGCCCCTTTTTGTCGGCGGCGGTGCAACTAAGCACGAAAAGCGCGTGCAAACAGAGCATTGAGCAGCAAGAGATAGGTGCGGCACTGACTTGACAGAGAATACACCAGCCTTCCAAGGTAAGCCGAGATAGAATCTCTGTCGTTGACGTGCACCCCAAGAAGACGAAGAGTTTGGCGGTGTCGGCGTATTGTTATGTGTACACCGACTTTCAGCAGTAGATCCTTGACGGTAGCCTCGGTTTGGCAAGAGAGGGGAGACCCAAATGGATTGCTGCTGCCTACTTCCTTGCTGCCAGCTGTGTCTTCTTCCTGTGGGTGGCACCGTGTTGCCACACGTGAAAACACATTAAGCCTCTCATGATTGCGTACTACAACTTGAAAGACTGCTGTGCAGTTAGGTATGCGGCAGCAGAGTGTATGAACAAGCACCAAGTCCCGATCGTTGACATTGGAAACAGAGGGGCACACGCTGGTTGAATTTCATGTTCCTTCAGCCTGCTGAACTACTGTACTATACGTGTGTACATGCATACATTTTGTGAACACTCTCAACGAAGGATGACGGCCTTCAGTCGGGAGAGAATGGGATCGAGATTGGTTGATATATTGCTTTCCCTCGATAGAGTTCCGGCTCTTTATTGGCCATATACTACACACAGAACATCCAAGATACCACGTCGTGGAAATAAGCTTCCGCTGACGATAATGGATCATTGCTAATCGTGTACTCTTTTCTATCGATAGAGATGGATTGAGAAAAATATTTTGAGATCCAAAAACCCGCCTATCTGTGCATATACATATCTCACATCTCCCTTTTGTTTTTCTTCCTGTCGCGGGTCTTTCGTCGGAAGGAGCGATCGTGCGACAAGTACGACACCCCTGCGATTGTTGTCCGGAAACACATTTTTACAAGCAGACCCTAGAGCGAATGATGGCGAGGCTTCGACGGGCGCTGCCGAAGCAGCTGGGAGCGACGGCGGTGCTGCTGTGCACTCTCCTGGCCCACTCCGAAGGTTTCTTCGCAGCCCCCAACACACCAACCACCCACAGCAAGCTCGCGTCCGACTTGAATGGGCGCACAAATGGCCAGTTTGCCGCTCGTAGCGACAGCAGCAGCGGTGGATCCTCTGCTGCGCTCGGCACAGCAGGGTCGCGCGAGCGACTGTTCGAGACAGTTACGACCCTGCGTGGTGGGAGCCCCGCGATGAACATCCCTGGGTATGATGCCGCTGCCGCCGCGATCGCAGCGATTTCTGTCCCCGCCATCGCATGGACAGGGGGGCCGGCTCTCTTCGCCCAGGTACGCATGGGGTGGTGGTGTGTGGATCTCCTTTTGTGTTTCATGCCCGGAGTATATCGTTCCCTGGGAAATCCCTACCTTCTGCTACACTGCTATGTATTTTTCCGAAGTGAAACCAAGGAATACTGCTATGTGCATCTCACACGTTATTGAGACACCACGCCACGAGTGATCTTGCGGGTAAAATCCTCAAAGCTTCATCGTGGACTACTGTAGTGCGCCGGTTCAATAGCACGTGGTTATCCAACCACAGCCAGCGCTTCGGTAGCGGTTACGCCTCGCCACAGTTTTGTACATTCCGTCCCAACTCTCCTCCATCCCCGCCCCTGCGTGCCTCCTTCTTGTGCCTTCTGCGGCAGGGCGTCCTGCTGTCCATGGTGACATCGATTGACGGATTTCGCATCCGGGAGCACTTTGTCAGCTACGGCTACGGCTTCTCCGTTGCCCTCCAGGTGTGTCTCGAAGTTGGCGCTTGTTGCTCTCCGCGCTTGGAGCGTTGCTAGTCCCGTCGGAAGGTAGCCAGGTCGGTCTCAGGTCATTCCTGGCCTCGTTCGGCAAGCCACTGCTACGGCAGTTGGGTGGTGTCCTGCAGAAGGCCGACTGCTACTGTTGTGCTGAGGATTTAGCTGCAGCAGTTGGGTGGTTCCTGCAGAAGGCCGACTACTGCTGTAGTGCTGAGGAATTTAGCCCGCCATTGATCGGACACCTGGCACTACTCAGAAGTATGACACAGCAGTTGTACTGTTTCCTTTGTGTCACGCGTTTCCTGCGGCCTTTCTCAAAGCGACCCGCCGTATGTTGTGCGGCCTTGTACGGGGACCAGCATCTCGTCGCCACCGCTGTAGCATAGCGGCAGTCCGGCGAGAGACCAGGAACATTTTCTTCTCAAGAGATACTGCTGTAGACATCGCCCCTTTGGATACCCCCCCGGCGGCGTTGTGAGCGCATCAGACAGCTCTCGCGTGTTCTCGGGGCGAGTTCACTGAATTTTCGTCGCTCATGTTACCGCTGTTTACTCTCCAATTTTTCTTTTCCCTAACTTGTTTTCCATTTTTCTGTTTTTTTTTTCTCTCAGGCCGCTGGCGCGGCTTGGCTGTTCCGCGACAACTTGCACACGCTCTCCGCGTTGCACGCTGCTGGGCTGGTGGCCTACGGGCTGAGGCTGGCCTCGTTTTGCGGCTGGAGGGACACTCTCTCGTGCTTCCAGAACCGCAGGAAGTGAGCAGCACGATCTCCGAAAAATAAACGAACATTGGGTACAAAACGGCAGGATCTCCGAAAAAGGGAGCGCATTGGTCGTGCCTCTGTTTGTGTGTATAGATCTAGCTTCACCTGACCACCGTCTGTTTAGGTGAGATAATATTTGCCCCGAGAGAACAGTGAGCAGAAAGAAGCAGCGCCGGCGTGCGCTCTTCGCCGGCACAGGCCCTCTCTGGTAGTTTTAGAGCCACCGCTAGACACCAGAACTCGAGCATTTTTTTTTTGGTTTTGAGTGTCGCCTCCTTCATGCGGGCCGCCTTCGCGAGAAAGTAAGTTTATTGAGAAAATAGAAGAGGGAGGGGCTACGCAGTCCTAACCCCAGTCCTAACCCAACTTCCCCGATTGCATACGTTATCTAACATGCTTACTTCACACGTTGCGTATGTGGACCTTGAGCCCCAAATCTCCCAGTCGCGTCTCCCCTTTTGTGTGGATCTGCGGGCTAGACGACCCTCTTCCGTCGACCGCTCTCGAATTGAAAGCAATGGAGCACAGGGTGGCACCAAAAGGTTGCATCGCATGCGAGGAGAGCGGGAGCGGTGTAGGAGAATTCTGGATATGTTTGAGAGACTTGACCCGTGGAGCTAAAAGCCCTTTGTTTCGGCTCGTGCTCAGTGGTGAAGTGCGGGGCTACATCCACGCACGCACTTCCGGGTTGCCAAGTGGTTCGTGTGAGGGCGTGGGGGTATGTTGCTATTACGGTGTGTTTGTGTGCATCTTGGCTTGGAACCGTGATCAAACAAAGATATATACACTAACTTCACTAAATATATTCACGTTTGAAACGGTTGGTCGGTGCTCTAGTTTTGCTTTTCGAAGCAGGCTGCTGTACCGTTGGCTAACTTGTCTATGCTCTGTTTGCGTCGTCGGACTGCTTGTCGTGCTTCTTGTCTTAGGCGGCTAGCCCAGCCCAAGAAGAAGAATGCCGGTCCCCCGTACACTTTCTGGGGCATTTGCTCCATGCTCTACGCGTTTCTTGCCCTACCGACCGTTTATGCTCTTCGCCGCCTTCCTGCGGCTGAGGTGAGTGAGAGAAATAGATAGAGAGAAGGAGAGAGAGAGAGAGAGAGAGAGAGAGAGAGAGAGAGAGAGAGAGAGAGGAAGGGTAACAACAGCAACGGACGCGTTCCATGCGTGCCCCATAGCTGCTACACATGGAAATTTAGCATACCTCTTGGATTGCGCGCGATTGCAGTGTGAGAGATCTATGGTTGCACGTAAAGCGGTCTGTTTGGCTGAGAAAACATTTATGCCTGGTATAAGGTAACACTTGATTTTTTGAGGTCGCGCCTCAAGGACAATATACGAGAGGCGAGCTGGCTCCACAACATGAGGCGGGGGGGGGGGGAGGGTGTACTCATAGTGGTGCATGCCGTAGTCGTTAGACCATTGACCTCGCATCCCTACAAAGCCGGGACGGAGCACGCCGGGTTCTCGCCGGACCAGGCATGAGGGGAGGGATTGATCGATTCATTGGCTCTTCCACCTTGCCGGCTGCCCTGCGCTCTTCCTCTTTCTCCCAGGGCTCATACGTAGGCGTTAGCCAAGCGGGGTTGGCGGTCATGGCCTTCGGGCTGCTGGTGGAGTCGGTGGCGGACCTGCAAAAGTCCCTGTTCAAGAAGAAATCCCCGGATACCTTCTGCAGCACGTGGGTACAACGAAGGCGATGTTTTTCACGCTTACGGAAAAATGGTAGCCCGCAATGTCGTGTGCGTGTGTGCAGATCTTCGGTCCGAGGATAGACCGCAGTTCCAGGTTCAGCTAGCCTTGCCGGTGTTGCGTGTTGCTGAGGCGTACGCCACGCCTTCGGCAGTTTCATACAAAGGTGGCCGGTTAACCCAGAAGCCGAAACGCTTTCGTCTTCGGCCGGAATGCTTCATGGTGCGTAATGTGCGGTGATGGGTAGTTGTGCCCTCGCTCTGCGATGAAACTGCCGTTGTCTAGCGTCCAGAGAAGGACCTGTTTAACGATACAAGTCTTGTTCCAGGGAGCGTGTGTGTTGAGAAAGCGGTGTGGACGTCGGGTTGCCAACGATCATCATCATCGGGTTAAACGTAAAGAGCGATCGAAATACTTATAGCCTAGGGATATCGCTCCCCTACAGCAACACGGAAGGTGCAGTATGTTCACACTCCGTAAGCCGATTCCCGTTTTCACACACTTATTCTGTCGCGTTCTCACCAGTCACATATTGCCATAAATTGTTAAATTGTACTACGTATTAACAGTCGCCTCCTCGCCAGAATTTCTGCGGAACAACAAATGTCGACACCGAAAAAAGCTCAACAACACACCAGAGCTCCGGCGTTCTAAAGCAGCTGCGGGAGCTAGCCCACCTTCCACATGCACCTCCTATCGTGACCATCTCTTTCACCTTCTCTTTTGTTGCGCGATCCGATTGGCTCTCCTTGCTCTTGGCCTTTTTCAGCGGCCTGTACCGCTTTTCACGCCACCCCAACTACTTCGGGGAGGCGGTTTTCTGGACCGGGGCCTGGCTGGCGGCGATCCCTGCGTATACTAAGTGGTGAGTGGTGACAACATGGATCACTCTCGAAACGAGACTCCAGGCAGCATTGGCTACGGTCTGTCGCACGGATTGATCGCTCTCGAAATGATTCCCCAAACAGCATCGGCTACAGTCATGTCGCTCCGAGCAAGGGAGCTCTCGGGATACTGCACCAGGGATTGCCTTGTCACAATCCTGGTTGGCACACGAAAATTTCGTGTGTCTATGCCATCTAGAGTTTTTTTTTGACCAGATGAACCAAGAGCGGCTGCTCGGCAAATCGTGCCGTGGAGTCGTCATGACGGAGTTCGCTGTTATCTTGTCTTTGTCTTGACGTAATTAACCTTAAGCTAGTTTCTTGTAGCTGTGCCAATACCTCATTGGCCTCAATTGACCCGAACATCACGCGAAGTTGACTTTTTATCACTTGACTTTTTTCGCGTAATTCCTGATAAACGACTCAATATGCACCTTATCTTTCCAATGAGCACACCGCCTCCCCTTTGCTTCCAAGCGTGAACCAATCTGCAGAACGGTCCCAACCAATAGATCTGTCCGTCTCTTGCGTCTCTCTCTCTTTTCCGGTCTAGGTACCACTGGGTGTTCTCCGTGATAGGCCCCTCCCAGATCGTCTCCATCATCCTCCGGGCGACGGGGGGGCTGGAGAAGAGGCAGGTGGAGAAGTACGGGTCCTCGAAGGAGTGGAAGGAGTACGCCAAGTCCACCCCCGTCTTTGTTCCCGGGACGCGGCAGTACACCTGGGAAAAAGCTGCATCGAAGAAGAACTAAATAGCAGTTTTTGTTCATGTCGAGGGCGATATCCTGATATCACGCCCGGATGACTTCGCGTCTCTTAAAAGAAGGTCTCGTTAAGATACCTTCGGTGCTCCCTCACGTTCGAGAACAAAAGGAACTTGCGGAACCTTATGTAACGGGGTAGGGTTCACCAACGTGCGCGCGCGGCTGTCGTTTGGCACGAACGAGTAAAGTCATGAAATGAAAGCAATGACCGCTACTTAAGGGACTGTTGTACACTGCAGTGCGTACCGTGGGCAGACGTGATTGAATAAGTCCTACCTCTATCAGATGGGTCGTGCTTCTGGGGCACAGAGCCAGGACTTTTTCGATGCTTCGAGTTTTCATCTGTGATGCAATCAGGGTCCTATCGTTTTTCTAGAGACTATACAACTTTGTGGTCAGAAGGCCCCAGAGCTTATATTCACGACACAGCAGTAACCAAGGTTTTCCAATGTGGCGGCAGGCATGCTTTGTCGTGCTTGTGGGCGGGCGTTGCTTTCTGCCGCTCTCGTCCAAGGGTTGTCTTCGCTCTCCCCGCAGAGCTACAAATCTGTTGTTCTGTATGCGGTTCCCGCTGCGTTTCTCAAGGGGGTTGTCGGCTTGCGAATCCTCGCACGGCATCGTTGTTATCGTGCTTGGGAAAATAAACACGTTCGCAATTCTTGTAGTCCGGTTCACGGCGGTGTATGGGCGCGATGAGCGGGATTCCAGTCCGTGCTCAATTAGGCGGAGGGAACGGCACGCTTTCGATCAATACACGCACAGGCATCTGGATTGGGGCTGCGGATGTAAGATGAGCGAAGAAAGTATTTTCAGCATTATGTCTGTCCGAAGAGTCAATTTGATTGGAGTTAAGTAGAGACCAGGGTTCAGTACCGCAAACGACACAAAAAAATGCCCCCGGGTTATATCCAACATGCTGTCTTCAAAAACAATTCCAGACCGGATGTATTCAATGTTGTGTGGCGTGTGTGCTAGGCCGCGCCTCCTTGCCTTATCTGAGAGTAGTTTTAGGACTTTTGGGCTCATGTTGACAGGTAGAAATATGTGACCCCCGAGGTGTGGCGTTGTGTGTCCCATTTTGTGTGTGGAGGGCGATGTCTTGTTTCGTATTTTTCCCTAGCACAGCAGTGAGTGAGTTGACGAAACCACGCATACAAGAACTCAATTCAATTTGTGTACGATAGAGTATCCCCATGTTCGATGATGCTATTATTTGTGCATTGGCATGCAGCTGCCAGCCGACGCTGTCCCGCCACCCGTGGACTCTCAAAATTCCACTAAATTCGTCGGTCGTCATGGTGTATCTTGACCACCCACCAAGCGCAGAAGAGAGCAAACAAACACCTTCCTTCCTAGATCTGTTTGTCGCATACTCTTCATCACAGCATTTGGCATGTGTTCCTCATCAATCACCTCACGGAGGGACCTTTATCGATCTCTCCAAAGTTCTTCAATCTCCGCCGCCGTCGAACGTCCATTTTCAATTTTCATGATTTCTCCATTCATCTCTTGGTACACCCACCATGGCGTCTAACTCAGCCGGCTCTTGTTGATTGGCCCCAAGCCGAGTGCTGCTGGATGAGCACGGCTGTCCCGTTTGACAATGTGAAGAGATGGTAAAGTCGTTTTATTGGTCGTCCTCGTAGACACAAGCAACGGAAGAGAGTGGGCACCCAGGTGCATCACAAACACCGAGGCACGCGAGCAACAGTCGCAAGATGCATTCGGAACTCGGAATACATGACAGCAAGGAATGCGCGACAACTTGCCAAAGATCCTACTACCGGAGATACCCCGAAGATCCAAATGACCGATGGACGGTCACGCACTTGCGCACCTGCATAGCTCAAAACCACACATGAGTACTACCGCAGTAGCCTTCGTAAGGATGGCATAATCCACCTCACGAACACCCTCCCTGATTCTGTACATCATAACGAATGCTCTCAAAACCAAAGCGCTCAGGGTACTCATAGAAAACTCCAAAAAGAAACAAAAATAAAACAAACGAAGGGAAACCCGGCCACCGGATCAAAACCCTCCGCCCCCACGGGTCATCCTGCTGATTGAACTGTCAACACAATCAACACAGCAGTCACAAAGTTGCAAACCTACACGTCTACAACTGTCAGGCATTTGTACTACCCCTTTTCAAGTAGTCCCCTCCCAGCCAACAGGATCCCTACTGTATCGAGTTGCTGTCAGCACCGCGGCGCGCCTAAGGCCACAAGCACCAATGCCAAATTGCAGCGGAAAAACGTAAAACCTAACGCTACATCGCTAAATGACATTTTTATAGAGGGCGATCAACCAAGAGGAAGATCAAGCAGTATCTCAACCACAACGGTACCCCGCTTCGAGAGACACTGGACCTAGACATTTTTTGCTACTCCTTTCACAAGTAACTCCCTCTCCAGCAACAGGATCCCTACTGCTGTATCCAGCTGCTGTTAGCAACGGGGCGCGTCTGCAACCAACCCCGATCACCATTGTCGATCACATGACAGTGAGGGGTGCCCCCCTCGGTCTGTACATCAATGAAAGATCATATAAAAGGGCAATCAACCACATGTTAGGGGAGGGTGCCCCCTCTCAGCCTACACATCAGAGGACGATCGAAGCAGCATATCAATCACAAACAGTTCATCAACCAGCCCTGCCGGTACCTGCTAATATGAGAGACGCTGGTAGCCATCTATCACGGAAAAAGGCGTCATTCATCAGCCCTCCCTGATTTCAGGCAAAATAATTCCGAACATCATCAATCAAATTGGTGTGACCGCAGTGCCCTGCGGATCACCATTCCTCAAAGTGAGACGACAACGGAATACCACACCATCCTCAGTATTTCATCGTGCAATAAGCCTCATCATGGCTCAACCTACGCGGTTAGTTACTGAGATGCGCATGGTATACCGGACAGGCAACATCGAGTTTCGTGGACTGCGTTCGTATCCCGATCGAACACACAAAAAAAAAAAAAAAAAAAACAACGAGCGAACGGCGGAAAAGTAACAGGCCAGAAAAAATTCCCCTTTGTACTTTCGTCAGTCGTATCATCAAAATCGGCTCTTGATGGGGGAATGCCGACGAGCCGAATTGCACGCAAGGCACGAAAGCGAACGGGCGTTGATGCACCGCTGGGAAAACAGATCTAGACAACATCAGAGTGCTTCGTATGCGACGTCTAACTCAACACCACCGACTCCAACTTCAATCGCGGCGACTGCAGTTTCAGTTCTCGATGGGCAGTTTTTCGCGTTGTGCCCCTTTTTTCCGCACCTCTGGCAAAGCTTCTCTGGGCATGCACTCGCATAGTGGTCACCATCACAGACGTAGCACTTGACTCTCTTATCGCTAGCTATATTCGCCTCTTCGTAACCTCGGTTTTGTTTCGGACGTCTCTTTCCTCCCCCCTTCCCCTCTACTGCTACGAACGCATGATGGTTCGCTCGCCGATCACTCTTCCCCTTCTTTTCCTCCGCTTTCAGTTGCCCAGCCCGTGTGCGAGGCACTCTCAAAATCTCTTCTTCATCGAGTGTTTTCTGGGCGAGCAGCTGTTGCTTTTGAATCTCGAATTCCGGGGAAAGCGCATCGAGGAACCGTGCATACACGAGCATTTTTGGGATGGGCTGGTCGAATGCCAACTCTAGGTTAGTCACTACGGACTTGAACTCCTGGAAAAACACTCGGGGTTCCTGGTTCTTCCCTTGTTGTGCATTATAAAACTTTCCGATCAGCGAGATCTGCTCGCCGCCGGTCAAGGGGGTGAATGTTTCTTCTAACGCACGCCACGCTGCCGAGGGCCCCTTTCGATCGTACACCAGCATTTTTGTGGAGTTGTTGGATATCGCTCCGGTCAGCATCCCCCACAAATCCCGGTACATGGCTATCTCCCCTACTTCCACTCCTTGCTCTATCATGCCATCATCGTCTACGCCTAGGACCTCAATGTCTCTGCTGTCGCTCAAGGCGCGACCCATCCCACAAGTCTGAACCTGCGTAATGAAATCGTTTCGGAACATCAGCCAGTTTTTCTCGTCTCCGTTGAAGTCCAACTGTTTCAGGCGTGGGATACGGGCATGCGAGCTGAAAGCATACCGTGAAGCTTGCTCCTCTCTGCTGATTCCCTCTCGCGAGATAGCACCGTGTGGTGTAGGCTCTCGTGTTTCCGGGCCTCGCAGTCCTCTCGCTCCCTCGAGCCCTCGTCCAGTATTCGGCGCTTGGTCTAGCTGACCCGCGCCAGGGAAGGCGTGCGTCCTCCCCTGTGACTCCCCCCCGCCGCCCGCTGCGGTCGCACTTCCGGCGGGCGGTGTCCCGGGCACTAACCGGGACAAGGTGTTCATGATGCCTTCCAGTTTCTCCGTCACCATCTTCTCCATTCTGGTGCTGGCGTCGCCCACGGCGTCGTCGATGGCCGTCCTAAGCTCCTCATGAGTCGGGCCAGCCTCGCCCCCGCCAGAGTTCACAGAGTCGTTCGAAGACATGTGTGTCTGCCGCACTAGACTATGACGTTAACGCCACAAGAACTCTAGAGTGTTGATTGGCCCCAAGCCGAGTGCTGCTGGATGAGCACGGCTGTCCCGTTTGACAATGTGAAGAGATGGTAAAGTCGTTTTATTGGTCGTCCTCGTAGACACAAGCAACGGAAGAGAGTGGGCACCCAGGTGCATCACAAACACCGAGGCACGCGAGCAACAGTCGCAAGATGCATTCGGAACTCGGAATACATGACAGCAAGGAATGCGCGACAACTTGCCAAAGATCCTACTACCGGAGATACCCCGAAGATCCAAATGACCGATGGACGGTCACGCACTTGCGCACCTGCATAGCTCAAAACCACACATGAGTACTACCGCAGTAGCCTTCGTAAGGATGGCATAATCCACCTCACGAACAGCTCTTCGTGTGTGTAGGTCTTGGAAAAGAAGGCCTGTATGTACTTCCAAAATGTCCAAGCCTGTGTTGTCATTCTCCACCCCTTGGTCATCACAGCGGTCACAACTAATCATCGCCATCCGAGAGAGGTCCAAAGCGGTAGGTCAGGGCACTGAACGTACATACTTTAAGACCTATAATAACATAGGTGGAGCCCGATACCATACACATCGCAGTATGTTGAGAGTGGCTGACAGAGCTCGTCAGACATGGGGGAAAGACTCCTGAGAGCCCTTTGGACGGCGCTCGGCGTCACTGCTGTGAGACACTGAAAAAAAACTTTAAGAACATCTTGTCATGGGGGTTCCGTAGCTCAGTGGCAGAGCGTGCGACTGTTAATCGCGAGGTCGAGGGTTCGATGCCCTCCGGAACCGTTTGTTTTGCCATCGCTTTCATTTTGCCGGTCGCCACGGTGGTCTAGTTGCTGAACTCTCCAAACAAGCAGTTGTATCAGGTTATTGCTTCGATTTTCCTCTTTGCCTACAATTTGCAGCGGGAAGCGATCAAATGTGGCACAGAGATATGAATTTCACTGTCGACGACGGAAAGAAGAGACGGACGGCTGAATCAACCCTTCTTTCTCGCGATTTTTTTTTCATGAAGTACCACCACCGCAGAAGGAAGACGGGAAAAAACAACAAATAAATGAAAGGAAGCTCTTGACCTTCCTCTGGTGCGGAGGGGCGCTTTCGACATGTCGTAAACTCTACTGGCAAAGTCGCAGGCATGCCAGTGATAAAATGTATAAGGCGGGGATCGGTCCTGCGATTGATTGTACGAATTTATTTAGTCAGTCTTGGAGGTCGGCACCTACTATTACTTACTCCCTACCTGTCTGTGCACTATTAACATCGCCGCAGACTGCTACAGCTGTGGTTATTGGAAAATATCCGTCGTCAACAGAAGTAAGCAGTGCGGTGGCGCCGCCATCCTCCGATACCGACACACTGGCTGGCTCCCTTCTCCAGCAGGATCTTCTTTGTGCCTGTCTGTACGCCAAGAAGTGTGTGCTTGATGTTGACGGCCAAGAAAAGAGCTCGCAGCCTTGTCAACGTCGGCTCGATTGAATCGATCCCCGCGAGAGCAGGGTTACTATAGACAATGCACGATGAAACCATCACGCGCGGCCTTGCGCTGTATGGGGTTCATTTGGACGGTCCTCGAAGCTGCTGTCGCTCGGAACGATCTGCATCATCTGATGGTACTCTCTCTGTCTCAGGTCTCGGTAAGATACACGCATGTCCGGGGGCGCCGCGAGTGTATTGAGGGGGGGGTTTGCGATGTTGACAGTCTCGTGACAGCCATGGCATCAGCAAGGTCTCAGGTCTCAGGTCTGCTGACGTCTCATCTGGTCGTCTGGTAGTAGCATACGACCTATGACGACCAGACACAACTCTGGCGGGAGACAAAGATGGCGAACCAAGGGCATGACAGAAGGGAGCAAACTTCGAGATCACATGGAGTGAGTATTTGATGACGCCGGTCGGATGTGCTAAATAATGGCAGTTTCACACACAGCAGGAGCTGCGTGCCAACACATGAAGGGATCCGCATTTGATAGTTGTTGGATACTTTCGCTGGCTTTACTGCTCACCCGAGCTTTTTGCCCGTAGTGCGCATGCAGTCGTGGCTGCATCTCTGGTAACCAAAACACCACGTTGTTCATAGGCGTCTCCTTGAGTCCATTCGGCATGCTACATCAGCGCACACGCAGCAGTACGTAGACTGCAGCTGCTTGTAGTCTTCAACCCCGCGTGCAAGAGGGTTTTGCTCTGCCTTTGCCGCTAGGGGTGTAGCGCCCTGTTATCCGGAGTGCCACCATCTAGATTAGTGCGGGGCTAGTGATTATGCGGTGCGCACGCAGTAGTTTTTTATTTTCTACTGTCGTCTTGTACAATAGGCCCCACGACCAAAAGTTCAAAATGAAAATCGACAACTTTTACTTTTTTCTCTGATGACGCGGCCTGCATGGTTGATTCAAACTTTCAAATCGTGTCACCGAGCAGGGCCACAACCAAAATTGAAGTTCGTCCGCGCGTATCTTTGTTGGGTCCTATACAAGATACCACAAGGTTCCTGTTTTTACAGCCTTCACACCCACTGCAGATTTCCAATTTCCTGCAGCAAGCACCAATACCTGACGTGTTGTTGTTGTTGTTGTTGTTGTTGTTGTTGTTGTTGTTGTCTTCACATTAAAAACCGTTCCGATCTCTCTCTACCCAGTACCTTCATATATCCATACTGATCCAACACTTGACGCGGTCGATTCCCGTGGTCACAGGCCAACTTACGTGTGTACACGTGCGTTCGATGCACGGCGCCTCCGAGCATAGTGTACAGAATTGGTCTGTACACCGACCCACGACAGACATGTTTCGCAGCAGTACCTGCCAGTGAGCGTGCTCCTGCTACGCGCGGTTGTCAAGGATCGAGATGGTCGTCAATGGCACGAGATAAAAGCAGGGGGGCAACTGCTGTTGTTGCACTATGTTATGTAGGCGAAAAAACTTCCGTGGAACCAACAGAGTTGCTTTGCCATCAGTCTACATAGTCGAGACTTATCTCAATATCGCTCGATTTCATTTCGTGAGTGTAGCTTCCTACCAGAGGGGGTATTGAGCAGGCTTTTTTTTCTGCGTACCGCTGCATTCGGATAAGCCAAAACCTTTGCACTGAGAGAACAACAGTGGTGTCAGGGAATGTTGTTGCGATCGCACAAGCACCACAAAACGCCTCCCTCTGTTCTCTCCCATTTCTCCCTCCGCTCCTCCGCCTCCCTCACCGAAAAGAAGAAAATGCCGGCGTATCGCCCCCCGAGCGACTTTCGGGTCAACGTCGAGGCCGGGCTCCGCACGACGCTGTCCCTGGGGCTGGTCTTCTTGTGGTTAGGGTTCGGGCCATTCGGGGGAGGACTGTCATTCTTTGCCGGGGTGACGGCCATCGTGTGCGTCGGAGGCTCGGCGGGGCAGACCATCTCCAGGTCTTTGGTGAGAACTACTGGGAAGAAAAATGGTTGTAGACAGAAGAAGGTGCCGGGCAGAGACATAAGGGGCGGTTCATATGTGAAGCCAATACCAACAACACAGAAGGCGACGCGTTTCTCTGTCTACAGGCGGGGTTTATTTGTATGCATAGTAAGGCTTGAGTTTGTCACTTGTTAGGTGGTGTTTTTTCTTTCGACTTTTCGACTTGTGCGTTTCTTCTGTTTTTTGGTGTGTTTTTTTATTGTTGGTATATTTTGTAGTTTGTTTCTACATAGTACGTGTATTTGTACTTTTTATCTGCACTTGTTCTTCTCTCAACGTGAGACAAATACAGCATCACACGCACCTGTTACGGAGGAACAGAGAAATAAATGGTAAGGGGGCAGGTCCGCTGCTCCTAGCTTCGAGGTACGCACAGTAGTTGTTGTTTGATCTCTTGTCTTCGCCGTCGTAGACAAGATCCGCTCGGCGCTCACTCGCAGAGAGCAAGGGCGGGGCTGGGATTCTGTTCCTTAATGCCACTTCAATGACAAATATCCACATCCAACGAAATTCCAACTATCCATGCAGCGCCCATTCAATGATCATACAAATGGGGCCATGACAATAACCGGCGGTTCCTGAGGCAAAATGCGGAGGACTCGGCACCGCTCCAGAAGCCGCCATCGGCTCCGTTTTCACAGCAGGGGTGGGCGACGTCGCCTCCATTTTCACGGCAGCGGGCGGTGTCGGCGTTTTCACAGCGACGGCGGGCGGTTGCGGTTCCATCTCTGCAGCCAGCACCGGCTGCGGCGGTACCGGTTGCAACGGCATGTCGGCCACCGCAACCGGCGGCGATGGGTTCGCCAGCGGGTCCTGCTGCTGCTGTTGCGAAGAGCTCGAGAGAGAGAGAGAGAGAGAGATGCGCCACAAGATCTGACGTGCACGTTCTAGCTCAGGGCTCAGAAGGGTAGAAGATAGGCTGCGCCTCCTTTGCTGGCGGCGCAGCCGTATGAGGTAGCATTGGACTATAGTGGCGCAGGGCATGTGAGCAGAGGCTACTGCTGTGATCGGGTCCTGTGGCAGCGGCCTTGGCCACGGCTGCCTACCAGGGCCCAACAAAGACGTCTGCAACGGGTACAGAAATCCGAACCCATCGACACCCTACGGCTGCTGCAACAACGGCATGCTATTTCCTGGCGCACCATAGTGCACGTGCCTGCGTCCCTGGTAGTGGCGCGACCCCCCATGTCTCTCCGTCAAGCTCTTCGCAGCAGCAGCAGCAGCAGCAGCAGCAGCAGCTGGACCCGCTGGCGAACCCATCGCCGCCGGTTGCGGTGGCCGGCTTGCCGTTGCATCCGATACCCCCGCAGCCGGTGCCGGCTGCAAGGATAAAGCCCCAACCGCCCGCCGCCGCTGTGAAAACGGCGACACCGCCCGCTGCCTTGAAAACAGACGCGGTGCCGCCCACTACTGCTATGGAAGGGGGCCGATGCCGGCTTCTGGGGCGGTTGCCGACGCCCCCGCAACGCATTATGCGTCAGAAACCACCGGTTTCGGCTGTTGCTGTGTCGGGGAGCTGTAGCGCCCCCGATTCAGCCGCATGTATGTCAACTCGTCGTTCGCTCTCCAAGCTCCAACTTCCCCCCCCGGGCCCCCCGGCGCTACACACAATTCCGTACAATACCCGGGTGGCATGCGTTATTTTTAACCCCCAGCAACACCAGGTTAGGGCGACACGAGATACCACATCCCCTGGACCAGTTCTTAAAACTCGATTGCTCTGCGTTACGAGATACCACATCCCTCGGACCAATTCTTAAAACTCGATTACTCTGCGGGCAGCAAGATTAGAGTGAGGGTGCCGAGAACGGCGTTGTGGGAACCGCCTCATCGAGAAATTGACGATAACGCCTCGTTTGATTGATGCATCCTCTTGGTCGTGGAGTACTCGAGATTTAAGAATCGGTCCACGGGGTGTGGTGTGTTATCTTACGGTATGCCAAGCATTATCACAATCATGCGATGAACAATAACGAACGGGCAGTCTTTCTGTGCTTTTTATGTATATTTTCTGAAACTAACGTACGCTGCGACCGAATACGCATGCACCTCGCAGATGATGACACACGGAGCTCTGGTTGGGGCGATCTGCGCTATACTTCCGCGGTGGCTGATGCAGTGGGGGCGTTTCCCCGCGGGAGCGGGATTTTTCGCGGCAGTCTTTCTGGTCCTCAGGTGAGATGCCGCGCGTGGACGCTGATGTCAGATTCAACGGGGTGACGGGTGGGACGGGGGGGTGGGGGTGGGGGTAGGGTGTACTCATTCTCGTGCATGCCTTAGTCGTTGGACCATTGACCTCGCATCCCTACAAAGCCGGGACGGAGCACGCCGGGTTCTCACCGGACCAGGCGCTCACATCACCAAGCGCGAAGCGTCGCGAGGTATTCGGCGAGTCGCATGAAGGGTGCGCTGCACCCTGCTGCGGGTGTTCGGCATCTTGTGCTTACTCCCTTGCGTACGGATGACATGGGTGGGTGGGTCGAGCGGATTTATCGTCGGTTGCGGTGTTGTCTAGCCATGGACCACCATTCTCACTACGAATCCCCTTGGAGATACGAGAAAGGGAGCACATCGTTGTTTGCTCTTGCTCCTACGGTAGAAGGGGCCCCTCCGGATTTATCCACGTGTCTGCTAATACAGAACCCGCCACCGCTTGCACAAGAAGTTCTGTTCATTGCCCCGAGGTTCGTTTTATTTTCCTCAGCCCAACACACACAACAACGTGGATTCACCAGCCTCACTTGTGATTATTTTTCTCAAAACCTCAGACCACCGTTCCCATTCGAGCACATTACAAAAGAAAACGGTCCACATGAAATCCTTGTTCGTGGGCAGATATCAGCAACCGAAGGGGTTTAGATGATGTGCAACAAACCCGCACCCTCGTACACAACACACAGAAAAAAACAAACGCCGCTATCATGTCACTTGCTTCTGCTTCTGCTGCTGCTGCTGCTACTGCTGCTGTTGCTCTCGCGGATCCTCGCAGGAGTCGACGGTTGACGTCCCTCGGCAAGAAATTCGGCTGCGTGGGTGTGACGCTCCTTGTCCTAGGAAAGATGTCCGACGACGGGCTAACCCTCTCCTGGTGGGGCTCCGTGGCTACGTTCGTTCGGGTCCACATCGAGGGGGGGGTCACCGCCCTGGTGGCTTCTCTGCTGCCGTACCCCCGCCTCGCCACGAGAGAAGGAGCGCTCCGTGCTCAGGTGTGAATGGTGTGCGCGCGTCGGGCATGGGGTTCGTCTTGCCTTGGGGGGTTTTGGCAGGCGGACGCGTGGCTTGTTGGTGGCGGTGGCGTTGTCGTCTTTGGCTTGCTGTTGAGAGTACTCCGCCCTGTGGTTCGAAGAAATGCATTGCAGTCGAAGAACGGAAGGGCAGAAAATAGGTGGCCATGGTTTTGTTCTTGCCCGCCTCTTGTTGTTCTTTTCCGAATTATACTTACATATAGAAACTGCCATTCGAAGAATGACATTCAGTCAAAGAGTCGGAACGGGGAGAAAATATTTCTGAGGATGTTTCCGAGATTTTATTCTTACCCAATGTGGCGACCACATTCTGACCTATACGCCACCGATCGCTCCCATCCATCACCCCCCCCCCCCCGACACACGGGACTATCTCACCTGGTGGTTCGTTCGACTTTGTATTTTTTCTCGTAACTCTTTCTTTTCTCTCTTCCGCTTGGCGACGCGGCGCCCCAGTTCATGTGCCACTCGCTTTCTTCGGCTGTCGACGCCCGGGTGACCGGGTTCATCAAGGGTCGCGACGAGACCAGCATATCGAGGGCCAGGCTCCTTTGCCTCCAAGTTCGCCAAAATTTGGAGATAATCCGGTGAGGGTGGACGGGGGGGGATCGCCGTTTTTTACCAGGGGGGGGAGGTTCCTTTCTGTCGAGGAGGGGCGGGCAGAAAAGGGGGGGCGGGGGCGGGGGGGGGGTTACTCATAGTCGTGCATGCCGTAGTCGTCAGACCATTGACCTCGCATCCCTACCAAAGCGGGACGGAACACG